>CM072687.1:28217180-28487180 GCA_036884735.1 Huso huso
CCATTTCACAACAACAACACTAAATATGTACTGACTGTTCTTCAATAGTTTTAAACTGTGCAATTGTGCAAAAAGATCCACGATCCAGAAGTGTACGATCTCTGAAAAGGGAAGTTCATCTCATATACAAGGTCAGACTGGGGGGTTTTTTTTCCTTTATTTTCAAAGACTTTGTTAATTTACCTTAAAGTCAATGATAAAGGAGGCTTTTCCATGGAAGTGAGATGGTACAGTGGGCTAATTCACTAGCATGCTGTCCTGTTCCTCCTCGGAGTGCCAGGTTCAAATCCAGGTGAGTTCTTTGTTTTCAAATACTTTGTTAATTGCTCATATAGACAATGAATTGTATACTTTCCGATATAGAGCATGATAAAGCAAGCTGTGAGGTGGCGCAGTGGGCTAGTTCACTAGCATGCTGTGTTGTGCTCCTTGGAGTACCGGGTTCAAATCCTGCTAATTTCTTCCTTTATTTTCAAAAAATGGGTTCATTGACCTCATAGCCAGCGTGCAACACAGCTTTCCTGTGGGAGCTTGTGGCGCAGTGGGTTACACCCACGGCCTTCTCTCCCTGAAGACGACGGTTCGAATCCTGGTCCCGGAGGTGAGTTCCTGAAGGTAAGTAATGATGTTGGTTGTGTTTCCACAGATGAAGGAGAAGGAGAAGAAGAAGAAGAAGAAGAAGACCTGCCCTGTGGAGGGAGGAGGAGAAGATGGAGAGAAGGTAGGAGAGGATAGAAAGGGGGGGGGTCTGGCCCCCCCACATGGGAGGAGAATGTCTGGTGGCAGTGTTGCTGCCTGGGACAAGCTGAACTTTTGAGTTTCATCAAAGTCTCTTTATTAAGATACTTTTATTATTTTAAAGAGTCACTACTATAGTAGTATATTCGATAAAAATGATATGATCTAGACTCAAGAACAAGAGATGACTAAAAGAACAGAAGTATCTTAATAAAGAGACTTAGATGAAACTCAAAAGTTCAGCTTGTCCCAGGCAGCAACACTGCCACCAGACATTCTCCTCCCAGGTGGGGGGGCCAGACCCCCCCCCTTTCTATCCTCTCCTACCTTCTCTCCATCTTCTCCTCCTCCCTCCACAGGGCAGGTCTTCTTCTTCTCCTTCTCCTTCTCCTCCATCTGTGGAAACACAACCAACATCATTACTTACCTTCAGGAACTCACCTCCAGGACCAGGATTTGAACCGTCGTCTTCAGGGAGAGGAGGCCGTGGGTGTAACCCACTGCGCCACAAGCTCCCACAGGAAAGCTGTGTTGCACGCTGGCTATGAGGTCAATGAACCCGTTTTTTGAAAATAAAGGAAGAAATTAGCAGGATTTGAACCCGGTACTCCAAGGAGCACAGCACAGCATGCTAGTGAATCAGCCCCCTGTGCCACCTCACAGCTTGCTTTATCATTCTCTACATAGGAAAGTATACAATTCATTGTCTATATGAGAAATGAACAAAGTATTTGAAAACAAAGAACTCACCTGGATTTGAACCCGGTACTCCGAGGAGGAACAGCACAGCATGCTAGTGAATTAGCCCACTGTACCACCTCACAGCTTGCTTTTGCAGTCTCTATAGGAAAGTATACAATTCTTTGAAAATAAAGAAAACACACATGGACTTGAAGCCAGTCCTCCACAGGCTTGTGAATTACCCACTGTGCCATCTCACTACCATGTTAGAACTTGCTTTTCATTTATTATAAGGTCAATTAACCAATTCTTTGAAAATAAAGAAAAAATCAACCTGGTACTCCAGGGAAAAAAGACACAGCATCCCAGTGAATTAGCCCCCTGTGCCATCTTACTTCCACAGAGAAGACTCCTTTATCATTGTCTATATAGGACATGATCCAATTCTTTGAAAATAAAGGATCTTTTCATTGAATAATAAGGGAAATGAACAGTCTTTGAAAATAACGGAAAAAACAACTGGATTTGAACCCAGTCCCACAAGTATGACCAGCACAGCATGCTAGTGCATTATCACACTGCACCATTCCGCTCCATGTGAGAGTCCACATCACACAATGTAATAATGTGTTTCACGCAGCAGGAGAGCCAGCTGGCTGCTCGCTCTGCTGGTAGAGCGTGGGACTCAGGTTAGTGGCTTCAAACCCCATGTTAGGAGCCTGTGCTTTCATTTCTTTTTCAGCATCTCTGCTGCAATGCTCAAACCATTGCTGTTTGATGTGTCCCTCAGTCAGGGAGTGGTTCCTCCACAATGGAGACACGCACAGGTCACGCCATTTCACAAAGGAGCCGATTCAGGACTGCTTTCTAATTATAGGCCAGTTTCCCTTTGACCGTTTTGGCTCGAAGGTTCTGGGGAGGATTGTGTACAGCTCTTGAACTAATTCAGAAACAGGAGCTGCGATTGTAACATTTCTTGGTCCATGCTATAAAAACTTGGATTCTGGTCAAGCAGAGCCTTCATCCGTGTTGTTACTGATGTAAAAACTTGAATAAAACCCAGTCAAGTTCTGTAGAGTTTATTAATTGTGTTTATTTGTGTATTTTTACAGTTTGTTTGGCAGCACATACTCCTGATTCAGGTGATCAAGACAACCCCAGGATGGATCTCCTGCCAGGTCGTGTTTTAGGTAAGTGACAGCGTTATTGAGACGAAACTAGGAAGGAAAATACAATACACCTTGTGTCTTCATCAGTGTTACTGAACCTAGAGGAAAGCAGACAGGCGGTTTGGCTCTAGTGTCTTCATCAGGCCGAGATATTTATTTGTCGAGAAGTTGCCCTGCCATAACTTAAAAACAAATAAAACAACACATATGCATTGTAAAATACACAGATATAGGAAACGTAACATGGTACCGCTGTGCACACTGTGACTGACGGGGATATCAAGGAATCACAGCCCATACACGATGTATTCTCTACACATAAACTAAAACATATATAATGTAAACCAGACTTGCTGATCAACTCCGAAATCGCTGAATGAAGCCAGTGGTGGTTGAGTTGGAGGCAGCTTGTGCAGGCGCTGTGTGTGTCTGTGGGGGTTTATACAGCCCACATGTTATTACAGATAAATTGGGCGTTGCCACATTGGGTTTTTCTAAATGAAATCGCACATCAGAGCCCTGTGAAGCTAGCTGGATCGGAGACGCTCTTCCTAGAATAAGCAGCACTGTTTACAGATGAGCGACGGGACAGCGTTTCTCTGACTGCACTGGGGACCAGTTACCGCTGCAGATTGCTCGAGGATTTCTTAAAATGTGAATTTCACTGGTTCAAAAACAAGCCACACAGATATCCAGTCAAACACGAATGCATGTTGACTTGACCTGGCCAATGAAAATTAACCAAATGAAAACTACTGGATGAGCCCGTGTGTTTTGGGGGAAAGGTGCCCATTTTCCACAAAACAAAAAGATGGTTTACGTGAGTGTCTGCGATTACTTGAAGTTTATTTCCATTGCAAATTAAAAATAGCTACAGAGGTGCTCTATGCTTACCATTGAAGTGTAGGGAAAAGCCTGCTTTTAGTTTGTAGAGATGTAACCCAGGCTGGATCACCCAAAGCATCTTCAGAGTAAGAGCCAGAGGCGTCGAGTGATCGGACGCATTGCAAAGAATGTGCAAAACAGAAACAAGATTAACATAACACACAAATAAACACATCACTCCGTCCAGCTACTGCAAGCAATATTTTAATACAAAAAGCTTTATCCCTAACCCAAAGCTTCCATATCCAATCTATTGATTTATTTAAACAGTTCACTGGTACATTGACATTCGTGTCCTCGGTTAATAACAGATTCGAATCACACAGCTCTGTGGTGAAGCCACACCTGCAGCTGATCCTTCTGCACGCCCCATGACAATAAAACACACTTCAGAACAGCCACCCACTCCACTGTGCTAACACCGTGATCACACACACGGGAGGGGGTGATAGTGCGGCGGTGGGGGTACCCCAGTCTGCCGGTCCCCCCCTCATATCATTTCACCCAGTTAACGCTAGTTACAGTACGTTTTTCTGAAGTGTTTTTCGGTCTGTAACAAAAATCAACCTACTGTGGACTAAGAGTCAATAGATATCGAGAGAGAGAGAGAAAATCTTAGAGTGGTCGAGAACAACACAAATCAGTAAGAAATAATACTTAAAATAAATAGGAATTGGAGCTTACATTTAACAAAGCAGCTGTGTAACAAAATACCTCCAGGAAGGGCTCCGTCATTTAAACAGAACTGCTTCAACTAATCTATATATAGACACACACACACACACACACACACACACACACTCTGTATGGGTAAGAGTTGTTTTTTCTCTAATTTGTCCTGCAGCAGGGTCATTGGGTAGAGTACTCAGGATATTAAATCATTCTGAGTTCTTGGTATGGTATGACATCACGGTGTGTGTGTGTGTATGACATCACGGTGTGTGTATGACATCACTGCAAGTCTGCTCTGATGCGGTGGGGTGTCCTGGTGGGGGTGGGTGCTGGAAAGCATATAAAAAGGGTTAAGTGCACGTTGCAGTGAACACAACGATGACGTTTACAGTGACATCATCTAGAGAAAAGAGGTGACGTTTAACAGGGAGCAGTTCAGCGCTTTAGAGCAGAGTTCATAGTCCTTTGAATTATTATTATTATTATTATTATTATTATTATTATTCCTTCTTAAATAAAAAACAAATACTAAACTTCCAGCGGACGCAGACTGTGCAAAGTTCACATCTCCTCTTCGATCGAGACACACGCTAACGCACACGCTAGCACGCTACAGGTGTCCTGCTGTGTTTGTGCAGTCCTCAGGGCACGAGTCCTTAAATACATATTATATTATTCAACTATACAACATGTATTCAATTAAAAAGAAATAACAGTAGGCAAGTCAGTAAGCAGCACTCTCCTTTTGACTGCTGCGTGATTCACAGACACACCAAATAATACTTTTGACTAAACTCTCCTCTCGTGTTTGTTCTTTGTCTTCCTGTATTCACGCGCACGTGGTTTTTTTTTTTTTGTACAGCAGTGGAAAGAGAGGAGGAGGGGGGGGGGTGTGAGACCCCCGAGGGAAACCGACCAAAACACTTGCTTTATTTATCTACATAAATATTCACAAGGAGACAAAATAATAATAATGATGAATAAAGAAACACAGATAAGGCAGCATCAACATTGATCATCGCAATTACCAATATCCTCGTTCTTATTAAAAGTAACACGCCGTCCACGTTGGGATAAATCAGTAGCAGGTTTTGGAGCTTGCTTTTGTTTTTCGAGTCAGTGTTTATAATAATACAGCAGAGCGATGCACAGGGGCCGTCCTGTCTAGTCCTCGGCTCCCTTTACTGGGGTGTCTGTCGCCCCATGCCTGCCTCTCTCCATTTCTCAAGTCTTTAAAGTGTGTGTGCTGTCGTGATCCACAGCCTTCTCTCCACCAGTCAGTGTTAGAAAATCACACCAGCCCCGCTGCACCCAGTGCTGTGGGTTCAGAACTCCCCTCAGTGAAGTCTATTATTATTAATATTGAAATGATCAGGAGCCAGGAGTTTGAGCAGGGTTAGACACTCACACTAGCCCTGCTGCTGCTGCTGCAGCCAGTGCTGGGGTTCAGAGCGCCCCTTGTTCACTGTGGAAATGACCAGGAGTTATCAGTGTATTCATGTATAAATGAATTGCTGCCCTGGCTTTCCTGGGCAGTTCCGACTCCCAGGAGCTCTGCTGCTCTGCATTATCTCTTGTTGCCGGGTGTCTTGGGGCTGGTGGTGGAGGAGGAGGAGGAGGGTGAGGTGGTCTTCTTGGAGATGGTGGGTATCTTGGAGGGCTTGCCCCCCCTGCGGGTAGCCCCCGAGGCGCTGGTCTCGGACACGTCGGAGCAGGCTGACTGCGTCTCCAGCAGGTCGAAGTCCGAGGCGTCGCTGCCCCTGCGGCTGCTCGCCCGGCTCCCTGCCCTGCTGCCCGCGCGGCTCGACGGCCGACTCACCGAGGAAGCGCCGCGCTTCGACTCTGCAGGAAACAGCAAACACACAAAGACATGAAGACACACACACACACACACACACAGATACACGGGCCCTGTACTACTGAGCTTCACATGCACAAGGACAAATAAAGAAGCCTTTTGTTCCAGAATCTTTTGGAAACGAACGTGCAGAGTTTGCATGCCATGGCTGTGATGACAGCCTCCCCCCGATGCAGCTGGAAAGAGGTTTACATGCAGGGTATATATAATGAAGTGATCAGGAGCCGGGATGCTTAATAAATGGAGTCTCCTCTTAAGCAGCTGCACGAAGGGCTCCTGTTAGTAACGTTACAGCTGGGGCTCACTCATGATGTATAGAACAGGCAGCTTGCACGCGATTATCTTATCTGGGATAAGTGCACAAAACCTTTCCAGGCGCCTCTGTAATTTTATGAACTTTCATTATTGATGAAATACGAGTGTCAGAAATATAAAGCGTAAAGACTCTTAAGTTTTTGTTTTTTTTTTATGATCAGTACTCTGAACAAGCAGGTATCTTAATGCAAGCGAGAAGTTCATAAAAAAGGGGGGTTCCTGCGCTCTCACCGCTGCGGTTGGATTTGGCACTCGTGGGGGTCCCCTGGTTCCCGTTCTCGCCGGTCAGGGAGCCGCGGCTGGAGTGGAAAGTGGGGCGCTTCAGCTTGGAGCCTGACGTCACCTGGGGGGGGTCAGAGGGAGAGAGGGAGTGTTAGCGAGTCTGTATCTGGATAGAGAGATTGCTGGGGTGTTCTGGTTGGATTGTGTGTGTGTCTGTCTGTGTACAATACAATGCAATACACATTTATTTTTATATAGTGCCCTTCACACCGTGGCATCCCTGAGCGCTGTACAAAGCTAAAAACGAAACGAGACAATCCAGCTACAACTAGTAATATAAAAGCACATTAAAAAACGTAGGTTTTCAATTTAGAGCAGGGCTGTCCAAAGCCGGCTCTTCCACTCCTGGTCTTTGTTCCAACCCTGTTCTAATTAAACCTGCATCCAGACCCTGAAGTGGTTCATTGTCTCGTGTCACCTGTTAAACCTGGAGTGGAATATCCCTCCAGGACCGGGATTCCCCTGGGTGAAAGCACACTAGTGTATCAGTCTGTCTGTGAGTCTCTCAGAGTGTCAGTAGCTCTTTCAGGTATTTTAAATGCCCCTGAATCTTTTTTAAATCTTCCTGCAACCTTCCTTCTGCCTGCGTCCTGGTTTCCAAATGATATCAATATTAATCTCAGCTCAGCAGACCGTGCCCTGTTCTGCATACTGCTCGTCTCTGTGCGTGTCGGACTGGCTATGCCTGGGTCAGTGTATTGGGATATTTGTATGGTGACGCTCCCACGCGCTCATACTGTACCTCGGAGGGGCTCTGGTGGTCGGGGCAGCTCGGGAACTGAACTGGGGTGGAGCTTTTACTGTTAAGCAGCCAGGGTTTGTCATAACCGCGAGAGTAAGTGTGCGGTGTCTGTGAAATGGAAAGGAGGGGTGATGCAGGGGGGGAGGAGAGGAGAGGAGAGGAGGAGAGGAGAGGGGTGTAAGAGGAGCAGGGAGAGGGGCATAAGAGGAGAGGAGAGAGAGGAGAGGGGTGAGGGAAGAGGTGAGCAGCAGGGAGAGGAGGAGGGGGAGGGGTGAAAGGGAGAGAGGAGAGGGGCATAAGAGGAGAGGAGAGGGGTGTAAGGTGAGCGGGGAGAGAGGAGAGGGGTGTAAGGTGAGGAGGGAGAGAGGAGAGGGGTGTAAGAGGAGGAGGGAGAGAGGAGGAGGAGGAGAGGGGAGGAAGGGGAGGAGGGAGAGAGGAGAGGGGTGTAAGAGGAGGAGGGAGAGAGGAGAGGGGTGTAAGAGGAGCAGGGAGAGAGGAGAGGGGCATAAGAGGAGAGGAGAGGGGTGAAGAGGAGGAGGGAGAGGGGATAAGGAGGAGGAGGAGGAGGGGTGTAAGGTGAGCAGGGAGAGAGGAGAGGGGTGTAAGAGGAGCAGGGAGAGAGGAGGAGGAGGAGGAGAGGAGAGGGGTGTAAGGTGAGGGGGGAGAGAGGAGGAGAGGGGTGTAAGAGGAGGAGGGAGAGAGGAGGAGGAGGAGGAGAGGGGTGTAAGGCGAGAAGGGAGAAGAAAAGGAGGGGATGAATTGAACATGATGGAATGTAGCGGAGTGGAATGGAAGACGGGATGAGGTGGGACAGACGAAACAAAAAACAAAACAAAACAAAAAGAAAGAGATTAACCATCACGAGGTGAATGAAATCATGCAAACACAATGTAGACACATAGCAATACAATAAATAAATCCAAACTAAAAACAAACACACAGACAAACAGAACCTTGGTTCTCACAGTGGTGCGAATGTCACATGAAACCCTGGAGCGGGTGGGAGATGCAGCCTGCACCCAGTGTCTGAGCTGCAGACTGTGTGCACAGTGTGAATAACAGTGTGACAAAGACACCAAGGCAGCGGAATGCACTGCTTCCAGTAGCTGCACAAAACAAACCCTTAATATCACCACCATGTCACTTTCTCTCCACTTACACTCACTGTAACAGAACTACTGCTCTCTCTTCAGCCCTCACGCTGCTAAACCACTGGCAGCAGCCGTCTTTGTGGAGGCTTCTTACTGGTAATAGAATTTGTACTGGTAATAGGAAATAGAGATTTTCTACTGGTTCTCATCTCTATATATACACAGCTCAGGGTGCAGTGTAAGATGCTGATGTGTGCTGGTTCTCATCACTATATATTCAGCTCAGGGTGCAGTGTAAGATGCTGATGTGTGCTGGTTCTCATCACTATATATTCAGCTCAGGGTGCAGTGTAAGATGCTGATTTGTGCTGGTTCTCATCACTATATATTCAGCTCAGGGTGCAGTGTAAGATGCTGATTTGTGCTGGTTCTCATCACTATATATTCAGCTCAGGGTGCAGTGTAAGATGCTGATGTGTGCTGGTTCTCATCACTATATATTCAGCTCAGGGTGCAGTGTAAGATGCTGATTTGTGCTGGTTCTCATCACTATATATTCAGCTCAGGGTGCAGTGTAAGATGCTGATGTGTGCTGGTTCTCATCACTATATATTCAGCTCAGGGTGCAGTGTAAGATGCTGATGTGTGCTGGTTCTCATCACTATATATTCAGCTCAGGGTGCAGTGTAAGATGCTGATGTGTGCTGGTTCTCATCACTATATATTCAGCTCAGGGTGCAGTGTAAGATGCTGATGTGTGCTGGTTCTCATCACTATATATTCAGCTCAGGGTGCAGTGTAAGATGCTGATGTGTGCTGGTTCTCATCACTATATATTCAGCTCAGGGTGCAGTGTAAGATGCTGATGTGTGCTGGTTCTCATCACTATATATTCAGCTCAGGGTGCAGTGTAAGATGCTGATGTGTGCTGGTTCTCATCACTATATATTCAGCTCAGGGTGCAGTGTAAGATGCTGATGTGTGCTGGTTCTCATCACTATATATTCAGCTCAGGGTTCAGTGTAAGATGCTGATGTGTGCTGGTTCTCATCACTATATATTCAGCTCAGGGTGCAGTGTAAGATGCTGATTTGTGCTGGTTCTGATCACTGTATACACAGCTCAGGGTGCAGTGTAAGATGCACGGTCCCACTCTGGTCTCTCGTGGAGCGGGTGTCTGCTCGTGCGGTCCTTTCTCTTACCCTGCTCCCGCTGGCGGGCGTTGCCGGGGACGACGGCACGGAGGTGCAGCTGTGGTTGCTCTGGCTGGCGCTGGAGCTGGAGCGGGTGGGAGATGCAGCCCGGGAGGAGGGCTTGGACTTGCGCCCCCGCGATCGAAACGCTGCCATGCCCTGCGACATTCCCTCGGGCAGAATGAACTTCTCACGCAGCTCCAGATTGGTGCGCCCGCGGGCTACAGAAATACAGACAGACAGACACAGATAAGTAAATACATAGAGACAGACAGACAGACAGACAGACACAGATAAGTAAATACATAAAGACAGACAGACAGACATAGATTAGTAAAAACAGACAGACATACGTAAGTAAATACATCAATCAGGATTCAGATAATCCTGTCAGCTAATTTCTCGTTTTGCGTTTTCTTCCACTAAAATAGAGAGCTAATTACGAACCCATTAAAAATGAATTCAGAAAACATTACTATTACTATTATTATTATTATTATTATTATTAATAATATTATTATCATCTAAAAAAAGAAAAGAAAAAACAGAAAGAATGAAAGACTACAATAAAAACTAGGTAGATCTTAACATAATTATGATCTACCTATATATTTTGGATGTCAAAATCATCTAGCGTCAGGCAACAAGACAGAGAAATTGCTAGACCAAAAGAAAACGAGAGAGAGAGAGAGAGAGAGAGAGAGAGAGAGAGAGAGAGAGAGAGAGAGAGAGAGAGAGAGGCGAGCAGAGAGCACAGTAACAGTCGCTTTGCGTTTTAGCCTGGCAGCAGCACAGTACATGAGCAATACGGTTAGGCCAGGCGCAGGAGATGAGCATCCTGAAAACAGAGACACACACAGGCAGGCGGCAGGACAGCAGACAGGAAGGGGTTAACCTCTCCGCTCAGAGGACTGGGGGGGGTGAGGGGAGCCTCTATAACAACGTCAGTCTGCTAGATAAAGCTACGGCTAGCTTCACAGAAATGAGTTTGAAAACAGTGGCCAGTTTTATGAAACACCTCCGCTTGGGTTTCACAGCCCCCGATTAGAGTCTTGGACTGCCCAATGTTATTTTATAAAGTGGGGCGAGACTGGAGCTCAGTCAGGATCTGTGTCAGAGTTACAGCCCTGCCTTAGTCAACACCTATAGAGGTTACAGCGCTGTGCTCACTGCACCAGCGAGGGTGAGGCTGAGTAACCCGGGTGAGCCCCCACGATGACTGCATGCTCCCAGCCTCACATAAACACAGCAGCACGCCGCGGGCCTGCGGGCGCGATTCTGTTTCCACAAGCGCCAGGACATGCATGCAAAAGAAACTGCGTTCAAATGTGAATCAAAACCACCCAATCTGGAGAACTTAAATCAAGCTCTGCTGTGCCGTCTTTAACCCTTCCAGTCCTGAAACACTCATAGAGTACACATGAGAAGTATATACACACACACACGTATATTTTTGTAAATGGGACTTTAACGTCCCGTCAGCACTTTCACAAACCCTCCACGGTGCTAAGAGAAGGCACAACGACCCTTAAAGGTTATCCATCATGTCACTGGTGTTTTAATACAAGCAGCCATAAGAGTAACTTAATTCAATTAATATGTTTATCATTTGAGCTTGTTTTTTTGGGTAGACACTGTTTTTATTTATCTTTTTTAGTATTCTGTACCAGCCATAAAAACAACAGATAAATACACTGTGTTGTGTGCATGTGAAAAGCAATGCAGTAACACAACTGAAGCCTGTGAGACACCCCTGAGCTGTGAAGCAGCCGCCATGCTCGAGTGCAGTACCTGCCACCCTGCGCAGGGGGCGCTGTGCTGTGCTGAGCTGTGCTGTTATAAGCAAGGTTTACAGAGCAGAGGGTAGGAAACTGCACCACAGCAGCGGACATTTTGGCTCTGGGTTCCCTACAGCCTTCAGCACAGAAGGCCGTCCGCACTGGAGCCACAATGCCGCCTGTTTCACAACCTCCTCTCCTCTGCTCCCCTTGGCACTAGGTAGTCTAAGGCGCCTACTGCTGTTAATAGCGTTTAGTAAAGGTACCTCTGCAGCAGAAGTAGCCTGGAGTAACCGTCACTTGGGTTTAGAAAAACAGAACAGAGTGAAAACATGTGAAATATCTGCACCACAAAAACCTCCCGCCCCAGACAAACAACAAACACAACCTCACCGCCCACCCCATTCCCAAAACACTGAAAACAATACAACAAGGTACAGGGAGAGCAAAACATTACAAATATCTAATAGAATCTGAAGCTAGTTACTCTCGGACACCTGTCACATTTCAAATGTCAAAGTAACAAGGAGTGCTGTACAAAGTTTGCGTGAACTTTTTAAAAATACATTATCAGTAAATAAAACTAACAGTCTAGCTCAGCACAGCTCAGCACTCAGATACAGAATCTAGCTGGCGAGACAGAGAGAGAGACAGAGAGAGAGGGAGAGATCGAAAGCGAGGGACAGATCGAGAGGGAGGGAGAGATCGAGAGCGAGGGAGGGGAGACTGGCCTGCAATTGAGAAGCAGGAGTCGGAGCGAAGGATTTTATTCCTGTGGCGGTGAACTGGAGAGAAAGAAGAGAGGGGTAGAGAGAGAGAGAGAGAAAACACACAGCTGTAATCAGAGTGGGAGAACTGGCAAGTCAGAGAGAGAAAGAGAGAAGGAGAAAGACATGCAACTTTTAAAATCACACAAGAGACATGATATGAGAAAACTGAAGACACAGAATTAAAAAAGATGAAGAGCTGTTATCACACGAGAGGAAAATCAGAACGAGAGAAAGGAATATAATGCATTATTCTTTTGTGGGGGAGTTGCAAGAGATACAGCAGAAACGAATGCACATTTTATTAGACTACAGAGGAAGACAAGAGAGAGGTGCATGACATGAGGGGCATGTACAGAGAGAGAGGAGAGAGGAGAGAGGAGCGAGAGAGAGAGAGAGAGCGAGAGAGAGAGAGCGAGGAGCGTGAGAGAAAGAGGACAGCAGCTTTCCTTTATTTTCTGTCTTTTTCTTTCCTTGATTGGCTCCTTACAGGACTTGTGCTTCAGCATTAAGAGAGAGATTCAGCAATGCATCCTGCAAAGCTGTCTGAAGCAGTCAGGAGAGAGAGGGGGCAAAACAGACAGGGGCAGCAGCAGGGAAGAAAGTATAGCTAGAACAATTACTACTAAATGAACAGAAAAGGACGGGGGCGTTTATGGTACAGTGCGATTACTGGAGCGATGCAGATTCCCTGCATGTCTGTGGACTGAGGACAGCCCGGAGTCACCCCAGTGTTCTCTTACCTCTGCAGGGGTCGTTCTTAACCAAGAACTCATCGAGAGCCATCCAGCCCCCCCCGACTCGCACCATCACCGTGCTGCGCAGGATCCGGACCAGTCGCAGCTGCTGAGAGTCTCCAAACTGAGGGAGCGACGAGAGAGAGAGCGGGTGAGGCCCCGAGCACGCACACACCCCACACCCACCCCCGTAACCCCTAACCCTGCACACCAACACCCCCAGGCTTCGCTCGCCAGCCCGACGAGTCAAACACACTTGAATAGAGGCTGCCACCCAGCATTTCTACTGTTCACATGCAGACAAAAGCACATGCAGATCGAAGAGCACAGCCACACACATCAATACGATTCATTACAACAGAAATCTTATAAACATGCATTGACATGACCGGCGTTTCAAGCAAGAGGCGTCGGGGAGAAGAAACGCTTCAGGCTGAATCCCAGCGCCTCTTTATTTATTAAATTAATCAAATATTTCTTTGCACAGTTCAAAATGAAAATCAAGGAAACGCATTTCAAAATCCACATGACCACAAAGCAGCATCCTGATCAGCTTGATTCTTATTAACATTACTGTGGTGAACATTCCTGCTCCTTGACAGGAACACCAGATCAGAGAGTCATTGGTTAAACAGGCAAATGAGAACCAACGCTTTAAAAAAAAGACATTTCCCAAGCCCCTTTATCATCCCAGGAATTGCCCTTGTTCTCCCCACTTAAACCCACGCTGGATTAATACAGGGTTAAAGAACTCGCAACATTCAAACAGAGTCCAAACATTCCTCTTCTGCCTACAGGACCGTTTACTCCAGTGTTTACTCCAGGCTTTAATTAACGCCTGTTTGACAGAGGTGAAACATCTGTTCATTTCACAAAACCAGACAACTACGTCTTCAATTCTGAGCAAAAACTATACGTATATATTTCAAGCCCTCTTGAGTATTCTCAGTGTGTTTTGTATCTCATTTTGCAAAATGAACGTGATTTTGTTTTTTCTCCTTTTTAAAAAAAAATAGGATTTAATTTAAGAATGGAGGAAACGCTTTGAAAATTTGTCAAGGCAAAAGCAAAAAATAAAAATGTGATTTTAACAATTCAGGCAGATGAAAATACAAAGTCGTCTGGGATCGTCGTGTGCGGTCTTTTTTTATTTTATTTAAAATTTTGATATATAGTTTTTTTAAAGCTTTGGTTCTCTCACTCCTAATAATGAAATCCACACCATTACATCCCAAACAGCATCAAGCAAAACACTGAGCATAAAAACACACACGGCACACTTTACCTGATTCCCCAGGAAGAACTAATCCGAGGAGAAGCGATGCAGAACAAAACACAAAAACAAGGAGAAGAAGAACAACAACAAGTGTGAAAGAACATTGAGGAGGAGGAGGAGCAGTAACTCTACACACTGAGACTGAGAAACCGAGACACCGCACCGTGAAGCACAGCACACAGCAGCATCACAGCAACGTCGGAGCAGGGAAGGGCATAACACAACACTATCTCATTACATTATATATAGATATGTGTGTCAGTGTGTGCGTGTGTCAGTGTGTGTGTGCGTGTGTGTGTCACAGTGTGTGTGTGCGTGTGTGTGCATGTGTCAGTGTGTGGTCTCTTTAGAAACACACTGTTCTTGGTTTACATCAATTATTCAATGTTACAAGAAACTTAATAAATGACAAACGTTTCTACTAGAAACCTTTCTCATTTGCTAAATCTAGCACTGATAGTAATCTAGCACTGATAGTAATCTAGCACTGATAGTAATCTAGCACTGATAGTAATCTGGCATTAAAACAATCTAGCACTGATAGTAATCTGGCATTAATAGTTCTCGGTAACTTTCCATGCTTGTAATCCCAGCACACATCTGGATGAAAATCCTCACTGCATTAAAACAAGCAGATCAAGGAAAATCAAGATCAGCAGTCAGTCAGTCAGTCAGACACGCAGGGATATGCAGGGGAGGCCAGGGTCAGTATGAAATGCAAAGTGCTCCCTGTTAGATCTGTAAACTGCACTGCGCTGTCACAGCCTGGTTTACAACATAGCAAAGCAGGGCTTGCGTTTGGCTTGCGAGGTCGGAAGGGGACTGTGACTGTTAGAGGAGTCAGCCATGCAACGGCAGCCTCGGTCAGGACAGGAATGCACATTAAGGGGGATTTCATCCACACACAAACGAAACAATTCAACACCTGAAGGGAATCCACACGCTGCTCTGATTAATGGAAGAAACTGTGGGATTAGCAAGTGACACAGCAGACCTGTAAATACACGCAGTACAGTGAATGGGGTTTAGGGTTTGGTGCTCGCACAGCCCACAAAACACAGAGATACATTACTGAGTGCTGTACAGTGGTTAATACACACACACACACACAGAGACAGGGCGAGACCAGCACACTGACCCCACTGCTGAAATTCAAAACATCTCTCTACTTGAAGCTGTTCATATGCAGTCTACACTGAGAGACTCCCGCTGCAGAGCAGTTTTGAGCCAGCCCAGGTTTTACCCTGTGCCTGATGAGACACAGTGTATCCTGCAGATCACAGACTCGGTGTAATTCAGCTCACAGTAAAGCCTGGACTGGCCAGGGAGTCCTGTTCCCAGCTGTGCCTGTCTGCTCTGCTCTGAATTTCATCGTAAGGGACGTGCAGCAGGAGTGTGTTCGGACCCCCCGGAGCGATGATGTGGAGCAGCACCAGTCAGTAACCACGCACTCTCTCTCTCTCTCTCTCTCTCTCTCTCTCTCTCTCTCTCTCTCTCTGGTTCTCCTCTCTCTCTCTCTCTCACTCACCTACTTGTTCTTCTCGATCTGTTCTTCTGGAAGCGCTTTCCTTCACTCGCCACCTGCCTCGTCACCTGGAGAGAGGGAGGACACAGAGGCACACTGCGTGTTTAAAACTTTCCTTAGAACACACTCAAGCTTTTTCAACCCTCACCCAGTTTTACTTGTTCTCTCCCAATCTGTTCCACATTAGAGCATTATATTTGACATTTCAGAGGGCTGGATGCATCAATATCAGGGTCCACCTGCCTAAAGACATGTCACCTGGAGCATCAATATCAGGGGCTATATATTATAAAGGACACAGAGGCTGGATCACACAATATCAGGGTCTAGTGCTATATATTTAAAACTTTCCTTAGAACACATCAGGGTCTAGTGTTTTTTCATGTCCCTCAGCTCAACAGTTTTCCACTATAAACCTCGACCTCCAGTCAATATGTGTATATGACATATAGAGAATTCATTATATTATAAAGACATTTCAGAGGGCTGGATCGCATCAATATCAGGGTCTAGTGCTATATATTATAAAGACATGTCAGAGGGCTGGATCGCATCAATATCAGGGTCTAGCGCTATATATTATAAAGACATTTCAGAGGGCTGGATCACATCAATATCAGGGTCTAGTGCTGTATATTATAAAGACATGTCAGAGGGCTGGATCGCATCAATATCAGGGTCTAGTGTTATATATTATAAAGACATTTCAGTGGGCTGGATCGCATCAATATCAGGGTCTAGAGCTATATATTATAAAGACATTTCAGAGGGCTGGATTATAAAGACATTTCATCAATATCAGGGTCTAGTGCTATATATTATAAAGACATTTCAGAGGGCTGGATCGCATCAATATCAGGGTCTAGTGTTATATATTATAAAGACATTTCAGAGGGCTGGATCAGAGGGCTGGATCAATATCAGGCTCCAGTGCTGTATATTATAAAGACATGTCAGAGGGCTGGATCGCATCAATATCAGGGTCTAGCGCTGTATATTATAAAGACATGTCAGAGGGCTGGATCGCATCAATATCAGGGTCTAGTGCTATATATTATAAAGACATGTCAGAGGGCTGGATCACATCAATATCAGGGTCTGTTGTTATAATGATTATTTCAGACAGAGGTAAATCAATAACTAACACGCTGTATTGTAACAGTGATAATGGCACTGTGTTCCTTGTGCTTTATTGGCCCTGGAGTGCCATTATTAGCTCGTAACGCGCCCTGGCACTGCCATGAACCCTCAAGTGGAGTTTGAAATGCCCGCACCTCGTCCTCGATCTTGTCCGCGTCGGTGGTGGGGCGGTAGGCGTCCTTGTTGGGGTGCAGAGCCGCCACAAACTCGTAGTAATCGATGTATCCGTCACCATCGCCGTCGAAGATATCCGCTACAGCCATCATCTCCAGCTTACTGGTGGGGAACTCTGAGAGAGGAAGAGCGCAGTTACAGCAGACAGCCACCAGAGGGGGGGCTTGGGTTACAGAGAGTCTCAGTTTACTGATGTACCCTCCCTCTCTCCTCCCTCCTTCGTCTTCCTGTGTTCATTCGCTTTGTTCTTTTTCAATCGGAAATGCAAAGGGCAGTGTGGGGAGTGTCTTACTGGAGGCGAGGATCCCGTCGATGAACTCCTGCCTGGTGATCTTCCCGTCCTGGTCCCTGTCGATGCGTCTGAAGAAGTCCATCACCCGAGACTTCTTGTGGTTCATCCAGCGCATGTACTTCTTACGCCACACGTCGAAGTCGAAGTTCGCAAACTCCTTGAGCTGCAACGAAACAAACACACAGAGATCAGATCTGCTTCACCCTTCAAACACACACAGATCAGATCTGCTTCACCCTTCAAACACACACAGATCGGATCTGCTTCACCCTTCAAACACACAGAGATCGGATCTACCTGACCCTTCCAACACACACACTTATAGAAACACTAAGACAGGTTTGTCCGCTTGTTCATTATTACACAGATCGGATCTGCTTCTCAAACACACAGAGATCAGATCTGATTCCTCCAGTTCCTGCTTCATCATCAAAACACGTGAAGGGGATCGTCCGCCCTGACCAAGTTTGATCTCATCCACAGCAGTGCTGAATGCAGACCTATTTCTAAAGAAGCGCTTCCTGTGATGAAACCCGATTTAGAAACCCTAAAAGCACCACTCAGACGGGATGCATTACTGGAAGTGGAAACACTGAAAAGAAAAGAAATCTCTGGAGCGCTTTACCTCCTCCAGCCTGTCGAGGGCGTCGTTGAGCTTGCGCTGCCGGTCCAGGGCGAGGAGCCACACCTGCTGCCAGCGAGCGGAGAGCTGAGTGACCCGAGGGCTTTTCAACTCTGACTGAGCAGAGAGCTGCAGGGGGCTGGGGGAGTGAGGCAGGGCCTTGCCTGCAGAGAGAGGGAGAGCAAGAGAGAGAGAGGGTCAGAGACTTGAGTTAGAATGTTTTTAGGGTAGGAGAGAGTCGCGGGGTGCGTGCGTGTGTACTCACGAGCGCGGGATTTCTCCGCCAGGCTCAGGGATGAAGGTCCCGCTGTCTTCCTCTTGTATGTTTTGGTCACTTTGTCAACGTCGGGCTGCTTCCGAGTCATCTCCTCCATGAACGACTGACGAGGGAGAGAGAGGGGGAGAGAGGGAATGAGGAAAGAAAGGTGCCAGCAAACCTGTACTGAGGTTTTAACTGTGTGGTGAAAGCACAGCACAGTAAAGCCCTGGGATACACTGTTAGCACAAAGAAAGTTTAAAAGCATCGAAGCGTCAGAAATAACTGAAAGAAACGTAATCAATTAAATGGCAAATGTTTCGACTAGAAGTCTTTCTGACATCGAGTGAAGTCAGTGTTGTTCCTGACCAATCAGAGGCTGCCCTCTCCTGGGCCACACCCACCTGGTGCTCTGCGATTCGCTCCTTGACCAGCTCGATGTTCTGTGGGAGGGGCTCCTGGTCCCTCTGGATCAGGGTGGTCTCTGCCCACTGTAGCCATGACAACAGCTGGTCCAGTAGCTCCGTGTTGTTGACCAGTTCAGCCAGTGCCGTCTCCAGTCTCTGCTGGTGCTGCTTCGCCCAGGTCATGACCTGGCAGGGGGAGAGAAGGGATAACGAGGTCCATTACAGAGCTTCAGAAAACCACACCGATTCAGCCAGCCCTCTCTCCTGCAGGTAGAGAACATCTACTGCTGTCTCTACAGCTTGTAGCTCATATACTGTACAGGGGTAGTGATGCCTGTCTGTCTGCAAAACTTCTCGCTTCCCTTCTCTCTGCCCTGTCCCTCCCTCTTCTCCCAGTGTTTGATGGTGTCGGGTGGCACACTGTCAGTATCTCCCTCTCCCCTCTCCCCTCTCCCTCACCTCTTCGAAGCGAGCCCTGATGATTGTGATCCAGTGTTTGATGGTGGTGATGCAGTCGGGGTGGCACACTGTCAGTATCTCCTCTCCCATCCCGGCAGCCTTGTTCACGTCAACACGTTTCTCCTCAACGTTCTTCATGAACTCCTGCGGGGCACGGACACACGCACACACACAGAGAGACCACGACACACACACACACACACACACACACAGAGAGAGAGACCACGACACACACACAGACAGACAGACACACACACACACACAGAGACACAGACACACACACAGACACAGAGACACAGACAGACAGATGTTAGTGCATTTATTAATTACTATTTATTATTCACAGGCCAGTAAGGCTCTGGGGTATTATAAAGCCACTGCTACTACTGTTGCTATTATGCGTGTTAAGAGTGCTGCCTCTTACCTTGTGCAGGTCGATGAGGCTCTGCAGCATGTCCCTCTCATCTGGAAGGAGCCCTCTGAACCGCAGGGTCTGCTCCGCCTCAGACAGCCACTCGAGCAGCTGCTGAACCGCAGCCCTGAACTCCTCCGCCTGGGGAGAGCGAGGGGTTAATACCGTATCCCCACTCTCTCAGGGCAGGTTCATACTGCGCCCCGCCCGGCCCCCTCCCTCAGCCCTCCATCTCTCTCTCCCAGTCCCTCACCTGTTTGAGAGCCTGCTCCAGCCTGGTCTGCTTGATCACGGACAGGCTGCACACACTGTCCCAGCGCGTGCTCAGCTCCTGCAGCTGCACTTTGACCCAGGTGGTGTCGTCTCTGGCCGTGTCGATGAGCTCTCTGGCGGATCTCTTCAGAGCCTGGACGCTGCCTGTGCGCTTGCCCAGCTCCTTCTGGAACACCTGCGAAAGAAAATCACATTCCACAACTTAGCAGAGGTCCAGTGATGACAGCAGGCCTGGTGTGAGAAGTTCGTATTAACTAGGGTGCAGCGTTAGGGTTCAGGGGTTCAGGGGTTCAAGCGCTGACCTTGTGTGCGTCCAGCAGGTTTATGATTATGATGCAGGGGGTAGTGTTAGTAATGATTAGGGTGCAGTGTTAGTGTTCAGGGGTTCAGGCGCTGACCTTGTGTGCATCCAGCAGGTTGCTGACCAGGTCCACATCTCCGTGCACAGGCTGCTCCTCGCTGAGCTGAGGCTCGACCCGGTACAGCCAGTCCACCAGCGCCTGCAGGGCGTCCGCAAACTGACCCGAGAACAGGAGGGCCTCCTCCAGCTTGTGCTGCCTGAGAGAGAGAGAACCAGAACACCCAGAGACATGCTCAGAGCGTGGCGGAGACTGGAGGGTACGCGGAGGGGGAAACGCAAAGCAAACACGTCTGTGATGCACCGTCTGGTCACAGACGTTTCCAATTCTACTGAAACACCTACCTCCTTTTCTTTTTACTACACCCGTCTCTCGTCACCTCTCGTCACCTCCCTCCCTCCTCATGTCCAGCTCTCCCTCTCCCTGTCCTCACCTCTCCACTGATTTCCCGCACACTGTGTCCCACTTGTCCCGGACCTCCCCCAGCAGGTTGTCCAGTCTCTGCCGGTCCTCTGGCTGGCTCGCCTTCTCCTTCATGGAGCGTCCCGACCGGGCCATGGTGTCGTACACGGGCTGCTTCCCTCCGAGGGTCTTCTGGAACTCCTGCAGAGAGAGAGACAGAGAGAGAGGAAGAGAGAGAGAGGGGGAGAGAGAGAGAGAGAGAGAGAGAGAGAGAGAGAGAGAGAGAGAGAGAGAGAGGAGGTTAGTGGGAAAAGGGAGAGAGAGAGGGGGGGGGTGAGAGAAAATGGTTCAAATCCTATCCCAAGGCTTTAAAAGCCTTCTACGTTTGTGTGTGCCTCAGTGCCAGGGTTACCTTGTGCTGGCTCAGCTGCAGTTTGATCTTGTCGGGATCGTTGGAGATCTCCAGCTCCGAGTTGAGCTGCTTCTCTGCCTCCTCCAGCCAGTCACTGAGCTTCCTCCAGGCCTCATGGAACTGAGAGAGGAATTAAAACACAAGAAACACACGAATAAAACAGCAGCTCTGCCTCCCTATCCTGTCAGCACTGCAGCACTTTCTCCCCTCTCCCCTCCTTTGCTTCTTGCTTGGCTCTTGCCTGCATTTTCCAGCCCCTCCCTCTCTCTTCCCTCTCCCCGCTTGGTTGTCCTGAATGCATCCTCCATCCCCATGTCATCCCCTCTCTCCCTCCTCTCCCCTGTACCTGCTTGGCTCTCTTGCGCGCCTCGTCCAGCGCCCGGCCCCTCTCCAGGGATCTCTGCACCACCTTCTCCCAGCGGCCCTGCACGCTCAGCAGCAGGTTCTTGATGAGCACCACGTCCTGCTTCTGGCTCGAGAACTTGAGCTGCACGCCGGCCTTGTCCAGGGCCAGGATCTGATCACGGTGCGTGTTCACCTCATTCACAAACACCTGGGGCAAGATGGGAGGAGAGGAGAGGAGAGGAGGGGAGAGGAGAGGAGAGGGGAGGGGAAGGGAGGAGAGGGAGGAGAAGAGGGGAGGGGAGGAGGAGAGGAGGAGGAGAGGGGGGGGAGGAGAGGGGAGAGGGAGGAGAGGGAGGGGGAGGAGAGGGAGGAGAGGAGAGGGGAGGAGGGGAGGGGGAGGAGGAGAGAGAGGAGAGGGGAGGAAGGAGAGGAGAGAGGGAGGGGAGGGGAGGAGAGGAGAGGAGAGAGGGGAAGGGAGGAGAGGGGAGGAGAGGGGAGGGGAGGAGAGAGGGGAAGGGAGGAGAGGGGAGGGGAGGGGAGGAGAGGAGAGGTTAACACACAGGTACTGACAGACTAGGTGGCTCTTGCCAGGGACACACAGGTACTGACAGACCAGGTGGCTCTTGCCAGGGACACACAGGTACTGACAGACCAGGTGGCTCTTGCCAGGGACACACAGGCTGACAGACCAGGTGGCTCTTGCCAGGGACACACAGGTACTGACAGACCAGGTGGCTCTTGCCAGGGACACACAGGTACTGACAGACCAGGTGGCTCTTGCCAGGGACACACAGGTACTGACAGACCAGGTGGCTCTTGTCAGACTCCAGGCTCACCTTGTGTTCGTCGATCTGGAAGAGCACGGTGTCCAGCAGGAGGCTGGGAGGCTGGGCCAGGTTCAGGATCTGCTCCGCCTGCGTCAGCCAGTTAATGAAGTCCTGCAGGGAGCTCTGGAAACCAGTGGCAAGAGACAGGGCCTCTTCCAGCTTCCCCTGTGAGAGAGAGAGAGAGGGAGAGGGGGAGTGTTAACACAGACCTGCAGAGGAAAGAGATAGCTACCACTCCACAATCCCGTTCACTTCAACTCGCTCGACTATGAAAAGGAAGTAGCGACAAAACTAGGAGGTGAGATATTTAAAGTAACAGCTCACAGACAGGCGTAGAAATAACCGGCAACAGAAATAACAGGTCCGTGCGAGACGGAGCGGTGCAGCCCGTACCTTCCTCTCCTCCATCTTGCTGCGCAGCGCCTCCCACTTGTGCTCCAGCAGGGTTAGGTTCTGCTCGGTGTTGGACCCGGCCCCCGGGTCCTCTCTGCTCAGCAGCATGCGGTGCCCCTTATCCAGCAGGGAGAGGTACAGCTCCTCCCGGGCAGCGAACTGGGACTGCAGCTCCTGAGAGACGCAGAGACACAGAGTGTCACCGTGGAGCTCTATTGCTGGCCGGTTGTATCGTCAGGTTTTATTGTTATGCGTCTGTGTGGTTGTATAGCTGTGCGGTTGTATAGCTGTGTGGTTGTATAGCTATGTGGCTGTGTGGCTGTATGGCTGTGTGGTTGTATAGCTGTGTGGTTGTATCGCTGTCTGGTTGTATAGCTATGTGGCTGTGTGGTTGTATAGCTGTGTGGCTGTATAGCTATGTGGCTGTGTGGTTGTATCGCTGTGTGGTTGTATAGCTATGTGGCTGTGTGGTTGTATCGCTGTGTGGTTGTATAGCTATGTGGCTGTGTGGCTGTATAGCTGTGTGGTTGTATAGCTGTGTGGTTGTATAGCTGTGTGGTTGTATAGCTGTGTGGTTGTATTGCTATGTGGCTGTGTGGTTGTATCGCTGTGTGGTTGTATAGCTATGTGGCTGTGTGGTTGTATCACTGTGTGGCTGTATAGCTATGTGGCTGTGTGGTTGTATCACTGTGTGGTTGTATCGCTGTGTGGCTGTGTGGTTGTATAGCTGTGTGGTTGTATCGCTGTGTGGTTGTATTGCTGTGTGGCTGTGTGGTTGTATTGCTGTCTGGTTGTATAGCTATGTGGCTGTGTGGTTGTATAGCTGTGTGGTTGTATTGCTGTCTGGTTGTATAGCTATGTGGCTGTGTGGCTGTATAGCTGTGTGGTTGTATAGCTGTGTGGTTGTATTGCTGTCTGGTTGTATAGCTATGTGGCTGTGTGGTTGTATAGCTGTGTGGCTGTATGGCTGTGTGGTTGTATAGCTATGTGGCTGTGTGGTTGTATAGCTGTGTGGTTGTATTGCTATGTGGCTGTGTGGCTGTATGGCTGTGTGGTTGTATAGCTATGTGGCTGTGTGGTTGTATAGCTGTGTGGTTGTACTGCTATGTGGCTGTGTGGCTGTATCGCTGTCTGCTTGTTCTCACCATGTGTTGCTGCAGCTGCTCCCTGGCTGTCTCCGGCAGGCCTCCAGTGGGCTTGGAGGCGGCGAGCTGGCTCTCAGAGCGCCTGAGCCACTGCAGGAAATCCTCCACCTCTCCATGGAAACCTTCAGCCTGCAGAGAGAGAGAGGGAGAGATGAGCAGGGATGGAAAGAGGGTGGGATTGTGAAACAGAGAGAGAGCGGGAGAGGCAGAGACAGACAGAGAGACAGACGGAGTCCCGCCTCACCTGATGCAGCGCGGCCTCCAGCTGGCCCTGCCTCTCCTGAGTCCTGAGCAGCACTGCCTCCCAGCTGCTGTTGAGCCGCTGCAGCCTCTGCTTCAGGTGGCTGGCCTCGTCCCCGGCACTCGACTCCTGCAGCTCGCGCCCCGCCTTGTTCACCGTGTCGACCGTGGAGCGGTGAGAGAGCACATCGTTCCGCAGCACCTGGGGGCATTACCACAGGGTCAACAGAGAGACACCCAATGAAACTCCATGAGCTCAACGGCCAGCGTTTCCACTGGAAGACTTTCTCAATGTCTTCAATAGAAATACTACAAGAAACGTACTCAATTCAACAGCAAATGTGTCGACTAGAAGTCTCTGTCAACGTCTTCAATAAAAATTCAATAACAAATGTTTCGACCAAGTCTTTATCAGTGTCGCTTGATGCACCACAGTGTGCAGGAAACAAGCTCAGGGGCGTCTTATTAAACTCATAGTGAAACCAGGAATGGATTGAACCGCTGTGCAACGGGAGTCTTATTAAACCAGGAATGGATTGATCTGCTGTGCAACGGGAGTCTTATTAAGCAGGAATGGATTGATCTGCTGTGCAATTAAACCAGGGGAGTCTTATTAAACCAGGAATGGATTGATCTGCTGTGCAACGGGAGTCTTATTAAACCAGGAATGGATTGATCTGCTGTGCAACGGGAGTCTTATTAAACCAGGAATGGATTGATCTGCTGTGCAACGGGAGTCTTATTAAACCAGGAATGGATTGATCTGCTGTGCAATGGGAGTCTTATTAAGCAGGAATGGATTGATCTGCTGTGCAATGGGAGTCTTATTAAAGCAGGAATGGATTGATCTGCTGTGCAACGGGAGTCTTATTAAACCAGGAATGGATTGATCTGCTGTGCAACGGGAGTCTTATTAAACCAGGAATGGATTGATCTGCTGTAACGGGAGTCATTATTAAGGCTCGAACGGGTGAATGGGAAGGTGACTCACGTGAGTCTTATTAAACCAGGAATGGATTGATCTGATGTGTCTCTGGGAGTCTTATTATTTCAGGAATGGATTGATCTGCTGTGCGGACAGGGAGTCTTATTAAACCAGGAATGGATTGATCTGCTGTGCAGAGAGGGAGTCTTATTAAACCAGGAATGGATTGATCTTGCTGTGGAATCTTGTCTGGGAGTCTTATTAAACCAGGAATGGTGCAGTGTGTACCTGTCTGTGGAGTCTTATTAAACCAGGTGTCTTGCTCAGTCAGGGGCTCCTGGGTGATGTGAGTCCATTACTCTTCAGCATCAGAAGAATCTCTCCATTGATCTGCTGCTGGTAACGGGTTTGTAGGGGAGAGAGAGAGTGAGACACAGAGAGAGAGAAAGAGAGAGACACAGAGAGACAGACACAGAGAGAGAAAGAGACAGACACAGAGAGAGGGTTTGTAACACTTCTTTTTCTACATGTGCTCAACTCCATTTTCTAAGGTGCCATGATTATGCAGGAACCTTCAGACTGATCTGCTGTTTGATGGTGCTGACGTCGGTCCCCACAGGAGACATGTCACTCCAGCTTGATCACTGCAGTTGTCAGAGAGTCTTATTAAAACACAGAACAAAAATATTCTTCATTTACCTGCCAGGTGTGTGTTTACCTTGTCTGTGGATGATACCTTCTCCCCCAGGTGAGTGTGTTCACCTGTCCAGGTGTATATGGGCCCTATCCAGGTTTGTGTGTTCACCTGTACATGTATCTCGTCTCCCAGGTGAATGTGTGCTTACCTGCCCTGCCAAGGTGTGTCTTTACCTGTCTGTGGATGATATCTTTTCCCTCAGGTGAGTATTGGCAATATCCAGGTGTGTGTTTACCTGTCCAGGAAGATGTGTTTCTGTGTGTATGAGCCCAGGTGTACATGCTGATTGTGCCTTCCCCTGGTGGTCCTGAGTATTCTCCATGTCGATCTGCAGCTGGTCCATTCTCTCCTTCCAGGTCCGATTCAGACCCTTTGTAGAGCTGGGGAGGAGAGACAGTGGAGAGAGGGAAAAAGAGAGAGACTCCTTCCCCATTTCAGACACAGAGAGAGAAAGAGACAGACACAGAGAGAGGGTTTGTAACACTCTTTTTTTCTACATGTGCTCAACTCCATTTTCTAAGGTGCCATGATTATGTTAACGAATGGGAGTGACTCGAACCTTCAGCTCCTCGATCTGCTGTTTGATGGTGCTGACGTCGGTCCCCACAGGAGACATGTCACACAGCCTGATCACTGCGTTGTCCAGGTAGTCAAACATCCCCTAAAACACAGAGACAAAAAATATCCCACAGGTTTACCTGCCAGGGTGTGTGATTTACCTGTCTGTGGATGATACCTTGTCTCCCCCCAGGTGAGTGTGTTCACCTGTCCAGAGTATATGGGAGAGACCCAGGTTTGAGAGAGACAAAGACATGTACAGAGACTCCCAGGTGAATTACCAGCCCTTACCTGCCCTGCCAAGGTGTGCTCAACTCCATTTCTAAGGTGTCATGGATTATGTTGAATGGAAGTTCGAACCTTCAGGTGAGTATCTGCTGTTTGATGGTGTGTGTCCGGTACCTGTCCAGGAACATGTGTTTCCTGATCACTGCGTTGTCCAGGTAGTCAAACATCCCCTAAAACACAGAGACAAAAATATTCCTTCATTTACCTGCCAGGTGTGTCTTTACCTGTCTGTGGATGATACCTTGTCTCCCAGGTGAGTGTGTTCACCTGTCCAGGTGTATATGGGCCCTATCCAGGTTTGTGTGTTCACCTGGTCCATTCTCTCCTTCCAGGTGAATGTGACCCTCCCAGGCAGAGTTTACCTGTCTGGATGATATCTTTTCCTCAGAGGCATATCCAGGTGTGTGGGAAAGGGAAGATGTGTTTCTCTATGAGTCCCTCATGCCAATGTGCCTTTACCTGCCCTCTCCCTGTCTCTCCTCCCCCCTCTCTGGCCTCCTCCCCTGGTCCATTCTCCTCCTTCCAGGTCCTCTCCCTCCCTGTCTCTCCTCCCAGGCTGTTCATCTCCTCCTCCCTCCTCCTCCTCCCCCCTCCCCCTCCCCCCTCTCCCTGTGTCCCCCCTCCCCTCCTCCCTCTCTCCCCCCCCCTGTGTCCTCCTCCCCCCTCTCTCCCTCCCCTCTCCTCCCCTGTCTCTCCTCCCCTCTCCCCTGTCTCTCCTCCAGCTGAAGATCAGGTCCTCCCAGGATCCTCCTCCCCTCTCCCAGTCTCTCCTCCCCCCTCCCTGTCTCTCCTCTCCCCTCTCCCTCTCCTCCTCCCTCTCCTCTCTTCTCCTCCCCCCTCCCTGTCTCCTCTCCTCCCCCTCTCCCTGTCACCCAGCCCGATCTCCCTGTTTGATCAGTCTCTCCTCCCCTCGATCCTGTCTCCTGGGCTCCTCCCCTGTCCCCTTCACCCCCCTCTCCCCCTGTGTCTCCTCTCCCCTCCCCAGTCCCAGTCTCTCCCACCTCCAGCCTCGATCTCTGTTCTCCCCTGTCCCTCCTCCTCCCCCAGCTCCCCCCCCTCTCCCTCTCCTCCTCTGTCAGTGTCTCTCCTCCTCCCCAGTCTCCCCTGGGCTCTCCCCCTCCTCCCCTCTCCCCTCTCCCTGTCTCTCCAGTGAGGGGGTCGATCTCCCTATCCTCCTCCCCCCTTCTCCCCCCCCCCTGCCCCCCCTCTCCTCTCTCAGTGTGTCCCTGTCTAGTGCAGTCCTCTCACCTGGGCTCCCCCTCCTCCTCCCCCCCTCTCCCTGATCTCCTGAGGGGTCTCCCTGTCTCCTCCCCCCTCCTCCTCCCCTTCTCCTCCCCTCTCCCTGTCTGTCAGTGTCCCCCTCTGTGTCTCTCCTCCAGTCTCTCCCTGTCTCCCCCTCGATCCCTCCTGTTTGATCTCCTCCCCCCTCCCTGTCTGGGCTCCTCCCCCCTCTCCCCTCTCCTCCCCCCTCTCCCTGTGTCTCCTCCCCCCCTCTAGTGCTCCTCCTCCTCCCCTGGGCAGTCTCCTCCTCCCCCCCCCCCCCTGTCTCTCCTCCTCCCCCTCTCCCTCTCTCTCTCCCCCCTCCCTCCCCTCCCCTGTCTCCTCCCCCCCTCTCCCCTGTCCTCCCCTCCTCCCCCTCCCCCCCCTCTCCCCCTCCCCCTGTCTCTCCTCCCCCTCTCCCCTGTCTCTCCTCCTCCCCCTCTCCCCTGTCTCTCCTCCTCCCCCTCTCCCCTGTCCCTCCTCCCCCCTCCCTGTCTCTCCTCCCCCCTGTCTCTCCTCCTCCCCCCCCCCTGTCTCTCCTCTCCTCCCCCCCCCCCTGTCTCCTCCCCCCCCTCCCCTGTCTCTCCTCCCCCCCTCTCCCCTGTCTCTCCTCCCCCCCTCTCCCCTGTCTCTCTCCTCACCTCGTCGATGGTTTTCTTGACCTCTGGTTTCTCTGTCTCTCCCTCTTAGTGCAGATCACCTCGGCTCCCAGGATCTGTTGAACTCCAGCTCCTCCGCTGGGCCCGATCTCCTCCAGCTCCTTGATCGCCTGGTCCCGCTCTTGAGTGAGAGGGGGGGGAGGGAAAGAGGGTGGATAATACATCTACACAGCCTGTGTAGAAATAAAAAACACTACAAAAAAAACACCCAGCCTCGATCTGCTGTTTGATCAGTGAGGGGTCGATGCTGGGCTCCTCCAGCTCCTTCACTCTCTCTCTCTCTCAGTGTGTGTGTGTGTGTGCGCGCGCAGTGCAGTCTCTCACCTGGGCAGCCTCGTTCTGCTGTTTGATCAGTGAGGGGTCGATGCTGGGCTCCTCCAGCTCCTTCACTCTCTCTCTCTCTCAGTGTGTGTGTGTGTGTGTGCGCGCAGTGCAGTCTCTCACCTGGGCAGCCTCGATCTGCTGTTTGATCAGTGAGGGGTCGATGCTGGGCTCCTCCAGCTCCTTCACTATGTCCTGCGTGTCTCGGATCGTGCTGAGCAGCGCCGTCATGTCGTACCAGAACTTCTCAGCCAGGTCCAGAACATCCAGCAGCTTCCCCTCCCTCTCCTCGGCCCGGGCTCGGATATCATCCCAGCAGAACCGCAGCCGGTCCAGACGGTCCCGGATCTCTGCAAGGAACACGGCCGCAGAGGCGGGATTACATTTCTGTATAGCGCCTTTCGTGCTGAACACGACATCAACAACATCATTACATACAGAATATCGTATAGGGTGCTGATCCTTTCACCTTTCATAGCAAAACATCCCAAGGTAAAACTACAGGTGTGATTCAAATCCACACATTAAAACAAGCTAATGAGTAAATAAATCACTCACACATGCACGCACACACACACACAGCCATTAATCAAAGTGGAAAGACAACGTCTGCAGTTTCTCCAGCTCCTGGAAGAGAGGAAGGAAAGGAGAAAGGGGGGTGGTGAGAGGTAGAGGGGGGGTGGAGAGCGGAGTAAGGGAGCCAGGAGGGACAGAGATAAGGGGAAGGATGGGGAGAGCAGGGCTGTAGCCTGGGTGCTTACCCTTGGCTGCGGGGTCCTTGTCTGGCCCCTGTGACCTGGCCAGCAGCTCCTCCCCTCTGCTGCAGAGCGCCTGGAAGGAGGGCTGCAGCTTCTCCAGCTCCAGCCCCAGCCCCTTGTTGTCCCCCAGCTGCTCCCGGATCTTGTCCACCTCAGCTGGGATGGCGGGGGGCTGGTGCAGGCGGGACTGCAGGTGCTCCAGGGTCTCTAGCATCGGCTCTATCTTGTCGTGGAACTGCGGCGCGGAGACAGGGGGACACGACCACATCAGAGACACGCAACGCATATCCACACGCAAAACTACACCAAGATACGCAAGGGTGAGTATCAGAGACACAGCTTTAAGACACACAGTGTATATCTAGCATGCAACACAGGTGTACAACTGCACATACACGGCAAAACACGCAGATAACTGCGTTTTCTAACTTCACGGGACACCTCCCAACCAAAAGAGAAGAAACTAGTAACAAAAGAGAGGGGGGGGGGCGCTTAATAATTGGCGACTTCTAAATAAAAAATAAATAAATAAAAAAAGAAGCCAGAGAGAGGGTGGACTGGACACATTGACTCACAGTATGTCCATTTCTTTGAGGTTCGGAATACATCACAACAGACAGACAGACAGACACGGAGATGGGGTGATGGTGCGTGCATGACAGAGAGAGAGAGAGAGATAGAGAGAGAGACACACACAGAGAGAGAGGGAGAGAGAGAGAGACACACAGAGACACAGAGAGAGAGAGCCAGCCAGCTTGCGCGCTGCGTGGCCGCGTGATTGGCTTACCTCTGAGATCTGTATGGTGGTGGTGACGGTGAGTCAGGAATGAGTGTGGCGGTGGGGAGACACACAGACACAACAAACCCACAATGTGCGAGTGAGATGAGGAGACAAACCACACGTTAGGGGGGCGGAGACAACAAGCAAAAACACATCAGGGTTAATTCTGAATAAACGAGGGGCTGGTGTGTGTGTGTGTGTGTGTGTGTGCGTGTGTGTGTGTGTGTGAGCGTGTGTGTGCGTGTGTGTGTGTGTGCGTGTGCGTGTGTGTGTGTGTGCGTGTGTGTGTGTGTGTGTGAGCGTGTGTGTGTGTGTGAGCGTGTGTGTGTGTGTGTGTGTGTGCGTGTGTGTGAGCGTGTGTGTGAGCGTGTGTGCATCCTGTAAAAACACTGGACAACCAGACATTACAGATTCAAATCATTTAACAAGAGAATCAAAAACAGCTTTCTTCTAAAGCTATTCAGAAAATTTAGAAATACAAAAAGAAAGAGAATACATTGAGCCACAAACGTTTTGACTGGAAGCCTTTGAAAAAGAAACGTTTAGTCTGTCCAAGCGTCTGTCGTTAAATGAATTCGCTTTACTTACTTATTCGAAAAACTATTTCCTGGGGGGAAAAAATGATAATAGCAACAAGTCTGGGAGGAGAGGAGACTGTCCCATTCACCCCAACAAAGTGGATCTGACTGAATACTTTCCAGTGTTTTAGAAAAGATGGATTCAGTTTTGTTTTATTTTTTTAAGCAGCAGCGAGGAGCTAGAAAGAAAATGAAATGGTAGATCGTCAAGTGTTTGTTTTTTTTAATTTTCCCCAGGACGCTCCTCAAATTAAAATGAGCTGCACCCAATCATGAGAGGACATTAAGACAGCAGGCTGCGTTACAGTATGACTGCACCGGGGCTGCAGCACCTTCAAAACTTCACAAAGCTGCTTCCTCCAAATCATCAGCAACACAAATCAACAAAACGTGCAGGGTGTAGTGTACCAGATGCAGTGTGTAGGGTACAGGGTGTAGTTTAGGCTGTAGTGTGCAGGGTGCAGGGTGTAGTGTACCAGATACAGTGTGTAGGGTACAGGGTGTAGTTTCGGCTGTAGGGTGTAGGGTGCAGTGTACAGGGTGTAGTTTAGGCTGTATGGTGCAGTGTGTAGGGTACAGGGTGTAGTGTACCAGATACAGTGTGTAGGGTACAGGGTGTAGTTTGGGGCAGGGTGCAGGTGTGTACCAGATACAGTGTGGTAGGCTGTAGGGTGCAGTGTGCAAGGCAGGGTCCTGTAGGCTGTGCAGTGCGAACAGGGTGTACCTCCTGAGGGTGCAGTGTGCAAGGTGTAGTTTAGGCTGTATGGTGCAGTGTGTAGGGTACAGGGTGTAGTTTCGGCTGTAGGGTGCAGGGTGCAGTGTACAGGGTGTAGTTTAGGCTGTAGTGTGCTGTGTGCAGGGCGCAGGGTCCTTACCTGCGTGGACTGGGACACAGCCTCGTCGAGGGCCGTGGCTCTGCGCTTCACCTCCTCCTTGATCTCTGTGTAGCAGCGCCCCGCCTCCCCGTAGCGCTCCCGCACCATCTCCCCCTCCCCGGGGTTCAGCTCCTCCAGCTGCGGCCCGATCTTCAGCAGCTTGTCGATGTGCGGCTTGTGCTCCGAGATCGACTCACGCAGTTGCTGCAGAAGAGAAGGAAGGAAGGAAGGAAGTTACTCATCAACTTCCACAGCACTCAGGTCACAGCTCATAAACTTAGAAGAAATGTCTCGGCTAGGGATGAAGGAGAAAGAAAAGAGAGAGAGAACGAATTCCTGAACTTCAAAATCCCTCAAAATCACACACACTCTGACTCACCCTCATCTCCTCCTGCTGTTGCCTCAGTGCCTCGTGGTTGACGGCCGGCCCGGGCAGCTGGCCCAGCAGGGTCTGAGTTTCCTGCAGCCAGGGCAGCAGCTCCTCGTGGGTCTCCCAGAACTGGTTCACCAGAACCTGGGCCCGCTCCAGCTGCGCGTACCGGTCCAAGTTGAGCTGGCTGACTGCGTCGTACTGCCGGAGCAAGGAGTCTGTCTTCCTCTGGGGAGAGGAGAGAGAGGAGGGGAGAGAGGAGAGAACGATTAAAGCTCAGCACAGTCATTGAAAGAAGCATTCACTTCATCCTTTACCCTTGCTCTGCCCCCTATTTCTCCCCCTTCTTCAATGCAGCCTTGCTTTTTGCCCTTTCCAACTCTGCACTCCCTCCCTCCCTCTCTCACCTGCAGCCCTGCTTTCTGCTCCTCCACCTCCCTCTCACCTGCAGCCCAGCTTTCTGCTCCTCCACCTCCCTCTCTCACCTGCAGCCCTGCTTTCTGCTCCTCCACCTCCCTCTCACCTGCAGCCCTGCTTTCTCCTCCACCTCCCCTCTCACCTGCAGCCCTGCTTTCTGCTCCTCCACCTCCTCTCACCTGCAGCCCTGCTTTCTGCTCCTCCACCTCCCCGTCTCACCTGCAGCCCTGCTTTCTCCCCTCTCTCACCTGCAGCCCTGCTTTCTGCTCCTCCTCCACCCCCTCTCACCTGCAGCCCTGCTTTCTGCTCCTCCACCTTCTCACCTGCAGCCCTGCCTCCACCTCCCTCTCACCTGCAGCCCTGCTTTCTGCTCCTCCACCTCCCTCTCTCACCTGCAGCCCTGCTTTCTGCTCCTCCACCTCCCTCTCTCACCTGCAGCCCTGCTTTCTGCTCCTCCACCTCCCTCTCTCACCTGCAGCCCTGCTTTCTGCTCCTCCACCTCCCTCTCTCACCTGCAGCCCTGCTTTCTCCACCTCCCTCTCTCACCTGCAGCCCTGCTTTCTGCTCTTCTCCGCAGGTCCCCAGGATCTCCTCCCTGGTTGCCAGCAGCTCATCGATGGAGTCCTTGTGACGGATGATATCGATGGAGAATGCCTGTGAAGAAGGACAGAGACAGGGGGAACGGGGGGGGGGACAAGGAGACAAGGGGGGCAAGGTGATATTACATCAGTGCGGGTTTCACGTCTCTGCTGTATCTCAGCGCTCGCTACAGTACGTCTAGCTGTAGTTTGGAATGAAACAATATTAGAACTTGAGAAATCCATGTTCCAGAACCCCCAAACCCTCCCAAACCCCCCTCTCCCCCCTACCTTCTGGACCTGTATCTGTGCAGTGGTCTGGTCCTGCTGCAGGCGGATGGGTCCTAGTGCAGACAGTTTACGCTCGGTCTCTGAGACCCAGGCTAGCTCAGCATCGGCTGCCTGCTCATACTGCGAGAGAGAGAGAGAGAGAGAGAGAGAGAGAGAGAGAGAGAGAGAGAGAGAGGGAGACACGGCACACGAAGCGTTAACAGCGCAGAGGCGAGCACACTCAGAGAACCAACATGCACAATACACGCACAACACACGCAGACAACCAAAACAAAATCGGACGAAACTAGCACAACAGCGGAAATAACATTTTCAAAAACAACAGCGACGACACTGATCAGCAGCTTTTTCAGAGACGGTATGCTGCAGATCACAAACCACACGGCACGCTGGTTAGTGCATCAGAGCCCAGCTGCAGAGCTGCACAGTGTGTTAGCACTCCACAGACAGAGAGAGAGAGCAGCGAGGAGGTATGAAGCACGAAGAGAAGAGTGAAGAGGGCAGAACGGAGCGAGACAGGGTTCCCACAAACCAGGGGGGACCCCACACTGTGAGGAGGAAGAGGGGGGGGGGGACACTGCAATACCCACACTTCAAAACCAACCTGCTCGAGAGCCAGGTAACCACACCGAAGGAACGGAGGAATGCGAGGGAGGGGCAGTGAGGGGGTGGAGCGTGCGGGTTAGCGGATGGGGAGTGAAAGGGCGAGCGGTGTGAAAGGGCGAGCGGTGTGAAAGGGCAAGCGGTGTTCAGCGGGGGTAAACCCAGCCTGGCTCGGGCGCAGTACCTTCTGTGACCTCTGGATGGCGGCGTCGATCTGCTGCACTCTCTGTGCGATGATGTCACTGACGGATCGGAACCTCTCGTTGGCCTCCGAGACGAGCCGGTCCAGCCCCTCGCGTGCCCGCCAGGGTACCAGCTCCAGCAGGGCACTGCTCACCTCGTTCACCGTGTCCAGAACCAAGCGCTGCTCTGTGGCTGCATTCTTCAACTCCTGAGAGGGGGGGAGAGAGGAGAGAGGAAGGCGGGGGGGGGGGGATAAGGGAAGGGAGGAGAGGAAAAAAGGAAAGAGAGAGAGAATAAACGCATCGTGAGAAACACATTCAGTTTTTTCTTTACCGTTAGAACCCGTCCCCCCTTGCTACCTTTCACTCCCCCTTCTTCCCCTTTCCCCCTCCTCTCACCTTCTGTCTCTCGTGGAAGTGTGGGATCTGCTCGGGGGAGGGGGACTGGCCCCCGCTCTGGTTCAGCTCCTCCTCCACGCCGTTCAGCCAGTCACAGAGCTCCTGGTGGGTGGAGCTGAACCTCGTGGAGAGCTGCAGCGCCTGTTCCAGCGTGCGCAGGGCGCGGGAGCTGGCAGCTGTGATGTCAGCGTAGCGGGTCTTTATACCATCGAGCTTCTCCTGGATCACTATCACTTCCTCACCTGCAGGGGGCAGCACACAGCACTCAGCAACAACCTCGTTTACAAGCGCAACAATCTAATGGGACTCAAGATTATTTAATCATTGAATCTACACTGAAGACGCGGAGAAAGACTTCTAGTGGAAACGTTAGTCATTGAATTTACACTGAAGACGCTGAGAAAGACTTCTAGTGGAAACGTTAGTCATTGAATTTACACTGAAGATGCGGAGAAAGACTTCTAGTGGAGAAAGACTGAGAGACTAGTTTAAACTAGATTAGTCATTGAATTTACACTGAAGACGCTGAGAAAAGACTTCTAGTGGAAACGTTAGTCATTGAATTTACACTGAAGACACAGAAAGACTTTTGGAAGCGTTAGTCATTTTTTGACAGCCTGGAAGACACAGGGTCTGAAAAAGACTGAATTTGGGGTTAGTCATTGAATTTATGCTGAGAGACTTCTAGTTTAACACTTCTAGATGATATGTTTACAGCATCGTCTGATCCAACAGTCATATCTGCAGAAGAATGTACGGGCCGTGTTGCAGACTGAGGACTCCGACCCACACAGCGCCCCCTACCTGTGGTCTGTTTGAGAAGCGCTTGTCCGTTTTTGACAGCCTGGTCCACGTTCTTCCTCCGAGTCACAATCTCCTCATTCAGGGTCTGAAAAATAAACTGAAGGGTTCAGCTTGGGGGGGGGTGGGGGGGTGGAGCGCCGCGGGGACACCCCCAAACCTGAGAGAACAACACAAGCCCAGACTGGAGACTTCACAGTGAATAAAACACAAAGTAACTCAATCACTGCACTGAAATAATAATAATAATAATAATAATAATAATAATAATAATAATAATAATAATAATAATAGATTAGAATACAAAATAGTAACAATAATGCAGTCTGTATAGTGCACAGTCTGTATAGTGTAGTCTGTATAGTGCACAGTGTGTATAGTCTGCAGTCTGTATAGTGCACAGTCTGTATAGTGTAGTCTGTATAGTGCACAGTGTGTATTGTGTATAGTCTGTATAGTGTATAGTCTGTGTAGTGTATAGTCTGTGTAGTGTATAGTCTGTGTAGTGCACAGTGTGTATAGTCTGTGTAGTGCACAGTGTGTATAGTCTGTATAGTGCACAGTGTGTATTGTGCACAGTCTGTGTAGTGTATAGTCTATGTAGTGTATAGTCTGTGTAGTGCACAGTGTGTATTGTGTATAGTCTGTATAGTGTATAGTCTGTATAGTGTATAGTCTGTGTAGTGCACAGTGTGTATAGTCTGTATAGTGTATAGTCTGTATAGTGTATAGTCTGTGTAGTGTATAGTCTGTGTAGTGTATAGTCTGTGTAGTGCACAGTGTGTATAGTCTGTATAGTGCACAGTGTGTATAGTGTATAGTCTGTATAGTGTATAGTCTGTATAGTGCACAGTGTGTATTGTGTATAGTCTGTGTAGTGTATAGTCTGTGTAGTGCACAGTGTGTATAGTCTGTGTAGTGCACAGTGTGTATAGTCTGTGTAGTGCACAGTGTGTATAGTCTGTGTAGTGCACAGTGTGTATAGTCTGTATAGTGCACGGTGTAGTGGTTGCAGTACCAGCTGTATTGAGTGATCCCTGTGCAGGACGGCCTGTCTGAAATCTCGCACTGCCGCCCCCTCCAGCCGGTCCTGCACCTCGGCCAGCCAGTTCAGCACCTCCACTTCGTCCTCCCCGAATATTCGGGCGTTGGCCAGGGCCTGCTCTAGCAGCGCCCCCTTTCTGCAGGCCCTCTCCCGCACCTCCCTGTACCCCTCCTGCACCCCCTGCAGCAGCTCGGAGAGCCGGGCTCGGTCCAAGGGGCAGCTGAGCAGGGACAGGGAGGCCCCAAGAGACACAGCCCTGTCTACCAGAGAGGAGCGCCCCGAGATCTCACCAGAGAGAGCCTGGGAGCCGAGGGGGGGGGGAATAAAAGAAGAAACACAAACAACGAACATAAAACATGCAGGTGAAATCATAACTGAAACCAAATCAGAGACAACTGAAACAAGGAAGGGGATCAAATAATACTAATAAAAAATACAAAACGATAACAACAACAAGAATAAGAAGAATTAACGTTAAATTAAAAAAAAGAATACAATCAGAAATAAAGCAAACTTGTGAACCAATAAATAAAATGATACGTGTGTATGAAATAAAATAAAAACACACCACAAATAAAGTGTGCGGTGCTTCAGAGACTGCGAACCTGGTCCTGTCCAAACCTCGTGATCCACAAACCCCACCCCCTGTCCCAGTCACACCTCCCTCTCCCAGTCCCCCCGTCCCAGTCACACCTCCCTCTCCCAGTCCCCCTGTCCCAGTCACACCTCCCTCTCCCACACCCCCCTCTCCCAGTCCCCCGTCCCTCTCCCACACCTCCCTCTCCCAGTCCCCCTGTCCCAGTCACACCTCCCTCTCCCAGTCCCCCTGTCCCAGTCACACCTCCCAGTCCCCCTCCCAGTCCCCCTGTCCCAGTCCCCTGTCCCAGTCCCTCCCTCCCACACCCCTCTCCCAGTCCCCCTGTCCCAGTCACACCTCCCTCTCCCAGTCCCCCTGTCCCAGTCACACCTCCCTCTCCCAGTCCCCCTGTCCCAGTCACACCTCCCTCTCCCAGTCCCCCTGTCCCAGTCACACCTCCCTCTCCCAGTCCCCCTGTCCCAGTCACACCTCCCTCCCAGTCCCCCTGTCCCAGTCACACCTCCTCTCCCAGTCCCCCTGTCCCAGTCACACCTCCTCTCCCAGTCCCCCCTGTCCCAGTCACACCTCCCTCTCCCAGTCCCCCCTGTCCCAGTCACACCTCCCTCTCCCAGTCCCCCCTGTCCCAGTCACACCTCCCTCTCCCAGTCCCCCTGTCCCAGTCACACCTCCCTCTCCCTCACCTTGTGCTGTGTGATCTGCTGGTTGATCTTGCTCGTCTGTGTGCCCACGGGCTCAGAGTTTGCCAGCTTCTTCTCCGTGGCGTTCAGCCACTCTCCCAGCGGCTCCGTGGTCTCATGAAACTGCTTAGCCAGGACCAGGAGCTCCTCCAGCTGGGACTGCCTGACAGGGGAGGGAGAGAGGGAGAGAGAGAGAGAGAGAGGGGGGGGGATAGGAGGGGGAGAGATAGAGAGAGAGAGAGAATTAGGGGGAGACTGCTGGTTGAATTGTTGGTCTCATTTTTAAAGCCTCTCTGCCAGTGTGTGTGTTGTGACTGAGTGACTGCAGTCTGGGGTGGATTATTATACAGCAGCTGTGCCGTGCTATTCTGGTAAGATGTATAAATATCAATATCAATATAAATATATGTGGCTCTGCTATGAATGGCTCTCTTTCTCAATACAAGTTAAAACAGAGAAAGGGCAAGGAGGGAGAAAGCTTGGTGTCTGCCTGCCTCGCTCAGCAGTGCCCCCACCTGTGTGTGCGTCTGTGTGTGTGTGTGTGTGTGTGCACGTCTCTGTGTGTGTGTGTGTGTGCGTCTCTGTGTGTGTGTGCGTCTCTGTGTGTGTGTGTGTGTGTGTCTGTACAGTGGATCTCTGAGCACAGTACCTGGTGTCTGCCTTGCTCAGCAGAGCCCTCCAGCTCTCTCCCAGGCTCTCCAGCTGTTTCCTGATCTTCTCCTGGTCTGAGGGCTCTGCGGACTGAGCGATTCTCTCCCCCTCCGCTTTGATCATTTCCACCGTCCCTCTGCGGTCATCCAGCAGCCTCTGCAGGAGCTGCGGGGCGAACCAAACACACACACGGGGGGGGATCAGCATTTCCACACAGGAATACACTACTCTAACTTCACACCTTGTACTCCACCCCCTGTCCTCATCTCTCCCCTCACCTTCTGCTCCTGGATCTGTGCCTTCACCACTTTGTACTCAGCAGACGGGGGTCTCTGATTGGCTATCAGCTCCTCGGTGTCGGTCAGCCAGCTCAGCAGAGGCTCGAGGGCATCCTGGAACTTCCCACAATGCAGCAGGGCTTCCTGCAGGTGCGTGATCCTCTCCGCAACCTGGGGGGAAACACAATCACCCTCTTGTTCAGTGTGTTCCAGCGTGCGTTGGTCTCCCCTCTCTCCCTCCTCTCCTCTCCCCTCCCCTCACCCTCTTGTTCAGTGTGTTCCAGCGTGCGTTGGTCTCCCCTATCTCTCCCTCCTCCCCTCCCCTCCCCTCACCCTCTTGTTCAGTGTGTTCCAGCGTGCGTTGGTCTCCTGCAGCTCGTGCTCCAGCCCCTGTGTGTCGGAGTTCTTGCCGGCGCTCTGGATCAGCCCCTGTCCCGCCCCGTTAGCCTGCTGGAGACGAGGCTGGAGGGGCTCCACCTGCTCCTTCTGAAACACCTGGGGGGAGGAGAGGAGAGAGAGCGAGGGAGAGAGGGGGAGAGGGGGAGAGGGAGAGGGAGATCAGGCATTGCTGTTTCATTGCACAGCACAAGTTGTCTGTATTTATTATTGACCACAAGCACTGCAGGGATGGAGACATGACTCTCGTTGCAGAGCGGGTTTGATCCATTCCGGGTGTTACTATGAGTTTAATAATAAGACACACCCGAGCTTGTTACCTGCACACGCTGGGGCTAATCAAGTGAAACCTGGAATGTGTTTTTGCAAACAGTGCTCAGTCTTTACCAGTAAGTGTATTACACAGGGTCCCCTCGTGTGTGGTTAATTCAGGGCTGGGCAATGCTGACAGTAAGTGTATTACACAGGGTCCCCTCGTGTGGGTAATTCAGGGCTGGGCAATGCTGACAGTAAGTGTATTACACAGGGTCTAAGTGTAATGGTTAATCAGGGCTGGGCAATGCTGACAGTAAGGGTATTACACAGGGTCCCCTCGTGTGGGTAATTCAGGGCTGGGCAATGCTGACAGGGTCCCCTCGTAAGGGTAATTCAGGGCTGGGCAATGCTGACAGTGTGGGTAATTCAGGGCTGGGCAATGCTGACAGTAAGTGTATTATATTTCACTGTGTAAGAGCCCCTCGCTAGCTCACGGTTTCTTGCTCTGCAGATCACACTCAGAGACACAGGGAGCTCTGTATTGTTATATTGTAATAATTAACCAGGGCCAGTTCCAAGCTGTGCTCTGACACACGCTTCCTGTTCAGACAGGAAGCCGGTCACTTTACTGAACAATTAGCGGCAGCCTTGACTCTCCCCCACCCCCCTCCCCTAATCCCAGGGGGGAGGGGCGCACCCCACCCCAGATTAGAGTTTCTCTCAAGACTTTATAAGAGTCATTACTGTCTGACAGAAATACGACTCAGTCAGTCTAAACTGACTCCTTGAAGATATATGTCACAAAGATCACCAGCCCAGAACAGCACAGCCCTCCCCTTCCTCTCTCCTATCACCCCCTCCTCACCAAATCATTTCTTTCTCCTTCCTTCCTTTTTTGTCTTTTTCCACCTTCTCCTCTACTTTCCCTCTATCTCCGTATTCCTAGTTTCTGTATTTCTTTCATTCTCTCCCTCCTTCTTTCACACCCTCTCTCTTTCGTTAGTCCCATTCCTCTTCATTCTCTTTCTCCCTCCCTCCATCCACCCCTCTCTCCTCTCTATACTCATTCCATCTCAATTCTCTCTCTCATTCTCTTCTCTCTCGTTATTCCTCTCTCTCTCTTTCGCCAAGGAATTCTGCCAAATCTCAGATCTCCTCTCCAGTATGTGGAGGCAGGGGGGCTACAATCCAGGATATTGGAACACATATCTGAAATAGTTGCAATTCTTGACAACCACTCACAAAATCACAGAGCTCAGAGCTCCCTATTGGTCATCCAGAGAGCTGGTCAACACAAGCTGAGAAACTAGAGAGCAGAACTGCAGCCAGGACAGGAATACAACCACTGCCTCCCTCCCAGTCCCTCCGCTCTAACCACCAGACCACACTGCCTCCCTCCCAGTCCCTCAGCTCTAACCACTGGACCACACTGCCTCCCTCCCAGTCCCTCCACTCTAACCACCAGACCACACTGCCTCCCTCCCAGTCCCTCAGCTCCAACCACCAGACCACACTGCCTCCCTCCAAGTCCCTCAGCTCTAACCACTGAGGTGAGAAGTCAGTTTGAATGAACAGACAAAGTTCTGTGCGTCTCTTGGTTCAAGTTCTGCTTTTTTTTTTTTTTTTTTTTTTTTTTTAAGAAGCTCAAATGAATTTGTGGCCCAGTTGTTAGAAGCTGAGGACTGGCAGTCTGGAGATCATCAAGCCTGATGGAGGTTGGACAGTTTATTTACACAAGGGGGCTGGCGTTACAATGGAGACGGACTCTGATCCTGTGATGCAGACGAGCCCGCAGCTCGGGGGAGGAACCCTTTCTGTTGCAGGAGAGAGCAGACAGTCTGCCCCCCTCCCCTCCCCTCCCCTCCCCCCCCACAGACACTGGAACAGAAGCTAATCATTAAACGGAGTTAACAATCACTTCCACTCACACACGACACACAGAAGAAAGAGAAGCACTGAGGGGATGGAGAAAAGGAATCGTGCACTGTTTAAAAAATACAATGAGTCTACTGGGGAGGAAAGAGAGAGACAAAGAAAAAAAAACAAGCATACCAATAACATTTTTTTTTTTAAATCAATATTTTGTGCTGACGGCGCTGTACACACACACACACACACACACACACACACCCACACACCCACAGTGTTTTATAAAATTATTAAAATTTCTTCATCTAAGTAAAATATGTCGATCCAAGTTTTATTCCCACCTTAAAATGTTTGTTTTGACAAAACATTGTGACATAAAAATAAAAAGAATTGTTAACTTGTAAACAAGTCAAACTTCCCAATAAGAGAGAGAGAGAGAGGAAGGGAGAGAGAGAGAGAGAGAGAGAGGGAGAGAGGAAGGGAGGGAGGGAGAGAGAGAGGAAGGGAGGGAGAGATTGGATTAGAGAACCTGTACAAAACTAAATAAATTAGGGAGATAAATATTCTAGCAAGCAGCTGGCAGAACAAGCAGAGGTTTGTTGCTGAAAGAGGATGAAGAAAAACGAAAGACTTCCTGTGATGTAAATCTCAGGTCTGCACCCTGGAAGCAGGTCTCATGACAGCTCATCAGCTAATCAAATACAAAAATACAAAAATCTGAGCTAAACCTATCTGAGAGCCATCCCTTTCAAAAAACACAAAAAACAACTTCTCATCCAACTATTCTCCGAGCGTCATACACTGTAGAGGTTTGTTCTCTGAACGAGGACTGATCTCTCTCTCTCTCTCGGGGGAGCGTCACATACTGTATCTCTCTCTATGTGTTATAAATCTCTCTCTCAGGTCTGCACCCTCTCTCTCAGGTCTCATGACAGCTCATCAGCTAATCAAATACAAAAATACAAAAATCTGAGCTAAACCTATCTGAGAGCCATCTGTTTCCTTTCAAAAAACACAGACGCACCAAAACAACTTCTCATCCAGACTCTCTCTCCGAGCGTCATACACTGTATCTCTCTCTCTCTCTCTCTCACGGGGAGCGTCACATACTGTATCTCTCTCTCTCTCTCACGGGGAGCGTCACATACTGTATCTCTCTCTCGGGGAGCGTCACATACTGTATCTCTCTCTCTCTCTCTCACGGGGAGCGTCACATACTGTATCTCTCTCACGGGGAGCGTCACACTCTCTCTCTCTATCTCTCTCTCTCTCGGGGGGCGTCACATACTGTATCTCTCTCTCGGGGGGGCGTCACATACTGTATCTCTCTCTCAGGGAGGCGTCACATACTGTATCTCTCTCTCACGGGGAGCGTCACATACTGTATCTCTCTCTCTCGGGGAGCGTCACATACTGTATCTCTCTCTCTCGGGGAGCGTCACATACTGTATCTCTCTCGGGGAGCGTCACATACTGTATCTCTCTCTCTCGGGGAGCGTCACATACTGTATCTCTCTCGGGGAGCGTCACATACTGTATACTCTCTCTCTCGGGGGCGTCACATACTGTATCTCTCTCTCACGGGGGCGTCACATACTGTATCTCTATCTCTCTCTCATACTGTATCTCTCTCTGGGAGGCGTCACATACTGTATCTCTCTGGGGGGGGTCACATACTGTATCTCTCTCTCGGGGGCGTCACATACTGTATCTCTCTCTGGGAGCGTCACATACTGTATCTCTCTCAGGGAGCGTCACATACTGTATCTCTCTCGGGGAGCGTCACATACTGTATCTCTCTCTCTCGGGGAGCGTCACATACTGTATCTCTCTCTCTCGGGGAGCGTCACATACTGTATCTCTCTCTCTCGGGGAGCGTCACATACTGTATCTCTCTCTCACGGGGAGCATCACATACTGTATCTCTCTCTCGGGGGAGACCGCGTCACAAACACCATTAACACCGTTTAAAAAAACATGGCAAGCAGGAGGAAAGCTGCAGATTTACCACAGTAAAGGAGCTGCTGTGTGTTTGTTGCCCATGTTTTGCACAAAGCTTCCCTGTGTGTGATTACCACGCTTCCACCAGGCCAGCGCACCCCTCCCCCAGTCCTGCACCTTGAGCTCAGCACTGTGTTTGTTTAGGTGTTCAGTCACGGTGACGCATCGATTCACCGGCAGGGTAATCATCTCTCTCCAGGACAAGCGGCTCTTTGTCAGCCCCACAGTCACAGCTGTGCTGGCCCTCGCTCCCGGTCCAGGATTATCACACAGCGCTGTGGAGGAGGCTGCTGCACGAGAATCACACTGATAAAACACTATCCCGGACGCGATGGATGGAATGATCTGCCCATTCAAACACACACAAAACGCCCAGGGCTTCCCAGAACTATTAATATAAAAAGTCAGGCACCCTTTTCTCTTGGTTTACCGGATTAATAAAAAGCACAAAGCCGACGTTTCTTGACTTTTCTGAAGGATTTCTTTAACAGAAGACTACCCCCGAGGTGTTGGATCAAAGTATCTATCCATTCAGAACACACAGAACTTTCAGCTTGCCAAACTATTAAATAAAGGTTTATTTTCTCTTGGCTTGTGTACCCAATTAATAAAAGATAAACCATAAATCTGATCCCTGGTCAACCTAGAATACCACTAGAATAGCTTTCAGATGGTTCTTTTTTGTAGGAGAGCAAGCCCCACTCTATTTCGAAGCAGTAAGACTTTTCTGCAGTCTCTGTGTTACAGTGCAGATCGTCTGGTGATGATTATCCACCACACCGCCGCGTCTGTTGCATCTCACACAAGTGATGTCATTGTTTTGTCTTGTTGGACTCAGCTTCTCAATGACCTGTAATACCAGGCATGTTAAGGGAGGAATGAACATTTCTTTATTCAGTTTCACAAGGAATGCTTTCCTGTAGCTGACTTGTGAATAGTTACTATAGACTGCTTGCGTGTGACTCATGGGACCCCCCCGCCCCTCCCCCCCCCCTCCCCGTGACTTCATGAGTGAGTAACATTACCTCTTGAATCAGCGCGGATCCCTGAACTAAAGAAACTCCTGCAGAATTCCGCTCCTCTCCATCGGGAATGCCAGCCAGAAACGAATCACGGAATTCCAGTGTCCGGGAATCCTTTCCCAGCTCCTCCACTTCCGGGAACAAACCCCGGAGCAATCCCGGCTCCAGCAGGTCCCAGTAATCCCAGCCGTCGCTGCAGGATTCCGAACCCTCAGAATTCTCTGATTCCGATTCCCAGTCGCTGTCCTCGGACATGGATCCCAGAACAAAGTCCACATCCTGCCTGCTCCCGGAGGAGTCCGAGCGGTGCTCCCAGGATCCTAGCCCCTCTCCCGCCCCCCTCTCCTGGGAATCCTCCCAGTCCCGGGATACACAGGGAAGCCTCTCCGGAGCTGCCAGGTAAACAAAACTATCTGTCAACTGGAAGGAGCACTCCGGCTCCAAGCCTCCTTTGGGACCCGGGCTGGAGGGAGGGTCTTGCTGGCTGTACTGGTCGCACTGGCTTGCGCTGGGAGGCTCGGGGAGGGTTGGGGAGGGCAGGGGAGCAGACACAGCCAGGTACACAAAGCTGTCTGTCTGCACAAAGGCTGTGCCGTCACAGCCCTCCTCTCCCTCCTCGGTCTCGGTCTCTGTCTGATTTGGTAGCGTGGTGGGGGTGAGGGGGGGATCTGGGCATACGGAATCTGTCCTGTGGGGCTGCGAGACCCCTTCAGGGGGCGTCCGGGAGGCAGGAAGCTGAGACCAGCGAGGCATCGCCCCTTCCTGTTTCATCACTTGCTCTCCTCCCCCCTCCTCCTCCTCTCCTCCACCGTCCTTTTCCAATTCTGTCACTTCTTGTTTGGAGGAGTCCAGCTCCTCAGCAGTGGCAGTTTTTGGGGTCTCCTCCGTTAACCCCTCAGGGAGAGAAGTGGGGTCACCCCCACCTGTCCCCACTCCCTCCTCCTCAAAATCAGAGTCAGTTTCCTTGCCCGCGTCTGAATAGGGGTTCCGTGGGGTACAGGAGGGCGAGTAATTTGGGAACCTGCTCGCCTCTAAAACGAGGAAGGGGTCCCCTTGAACTGGATCAGGGGGGTCGTCTGTGTTCTCGAAATCTGAATCGGGATCCTCACACACCCCCACGACGAGGTCGGAGGGAGGATGAGTTTGCGTCTCTTCCCGCTCCGCATCGCAGTCCGTTAACTCCCCTGCAGACGCACTGACCCCCTCTAGTGGAAGCAGCCCTTCACTGCAGTCCCGGCTGGCCGGACTGCGGTTCCCTGCGGTGTCCTCGGGATGAACCCGCTTCTCATGTGCCTCATCCAGTCCTGTGGGAGCAAAGGATAAGTGTTCAAGGAGTGGGGAAGGGCATGGGGAGACAGGCTGTGTGGGACCAGCCTCTCCTGCCTCCACTGCCTCTCCTGCCTCCTCCTCCTCCTCCTCCTCAAGGCACTGGCTCTCCAGCTGCAGAAACAGATCCTCAGAGCCTGCTTCGGAGGCACTGCGGGGAGACTGGGGTTCCGCCTCGCACCCGAAACCAGTAGGGGGCGCAAGCAAGGGCCAGATCGGGGAGCTGGTCAGCGCCTGGCCATCGTCCGTTTCCCCAGCCGCGTCCCATTCCCGGTATTCCAAGCTGTTATCCTGGAATTCCTGAAATTCCTGGAAATCCGGGTTGTCCCGGGATCTGGGCTCCAGCCTCAGAACGGCCGCCCAGCCCCTCTCTTCCTGTGTCTCCTGGTCTGTCACTCCCTCCTCTCCCTCTCCCTCGTCCTGCTCCAGCTCAGCCAGTATGCGCCTCTCGTCTTCTTCGAACCTCAGCTCCGAGGCCGTCCTCTCCTGCAGTCTCCCCAGCAGCCCCCCTGCCCCGGGACTCCCCTGCCGGCTCAGACAGGGGCTCAAGGGCAGCCCCCCGACAAGGAAAGGAGACGGAGGGGCTAGGAGCAGGATCTCTCCTTCCTCTTCCTCCTCCTCCTCCTCCTCCTCCTCATCTTCCCCCTGCTCTCCTCGCGGTACCAGCAGTCGCTCTCTCCCCCCTCCTCCTCCTCCCGCTGCCTTCAGGCTGCGCGGCCAAGTGGTGGCTCTAGGTGGCGCCCTGACTCTCGCTTTTGGTTTTACTTTCGCCTTCGAGAGGAGAGGGGTGGCCTCCCCCTCCTCCCCTCCCTCCCCGTCAGAGTCCGCAGAGCCAGCAGGGAGGAAGGGAAAGCCTCTGTCTGTCTCCTCCGACTTAGAGGCTGCAGCTGCCCTTCCGTCCGTCTGCTCTCTGCCTCTCCCGGAGGCTGCTGGAGGCTTGGAGGCAGCTTTGTAGAGGGTGGAGGAATCGGAGGCTGCAGCTTGGGGAGGCTGATTTAGAGACTGAGGAATCTGGATCGATTTTCCAGAGCGTCTCGCAGGAACCGGAGGGAGCAGTGGCGACTGTGCCGTGAGAATCGGCTGCTGTTTTTGATGCTGATGTAGATGCTGATGCTGTTGGTGTTGCGATGGGGGTCTCTGTGCGTGCTGGAGCTGCTGAGGAAGCTGGGGAGGGGTGTAGTTAGGAGTCGCCGAATAGAAGTCCCCCGGCGAGCTCGGGGTAGAGTGAGGGGCTGGGGTGAGAGGGAGAGAGGCAGGGGTGAGAGGGTGAGGCAGCACGGGCGACATCAGCCCCGACAGCCTCTTCTCCCCAGGGTAATCCCCAACAGAGATCTCCATTCTCTCCGCAAACTCAGGATAGTTCGGAGGCATGAACGCCTTCCAGGACCGTCGGTTCACGTTATCCTTTCCTCCTCCTCCTCCTCCTCCTCCCGCCCTCCTCTTGGGCACCCCTCCCGGGACAGCCCCGGAACCCAAAACCAGCCCGGAACTGGCGGCAGAACCGGAACCGGAACCAGGAGCCAGAGAGGGGGCGGGCTTGGCGGGAGAGTCTCCAGTGAGCTTGAGAGCGTCGAATATCACCCTCTCGTCCAGCTTCCTCCCCGCCTCGGGCTGACGGGACTCGAAAACGCTGGCTGCTCCCCCCACCCCGGCCCCGAGGGTCCCGTTACTGGATAGGGTGCTGCCCTCACCCCCGCCGGAGCCCAGGGTGCTACGGGAGGGCTGGTTCAGTTTGGAGCCCTGGTCGATCTGCTCGTTGATTCTCATGGTGTCGTATATGGACCTCTGGGGGACATAGCAGTCCTCTATGTAGCCCTCCTCGTCTTCACCTTTGCCCAGGCAAGAGGGGTTCCGTCTCAGGCAGTCCGGGCGGCTCAGCGGCTTACCCATTGCTGGATTATTATTATTATTATTATTATTATTATTATTATTATTGAGTCCAGTTTGTTTTCCCCCCAGTGTGCAGTGATAACAATCAGAATAGCTCCAACAGTCTCAAGATCACAGGCTGGTATTTTGCGTTTTCATTGAAGTGAAATTATTACGATTCTTATTATTGTTGAGATCACAGTTATAAGAAGCTGAACAGTTTCTCGCAGTAAGAATAGAAATCCAGTCATTTCCGCTTCATTGTAATCCTTCGTTCAAATCTTTCACATTCAAGGGATTCAGTTTCCTCCCCCGTTATCTGCTCCCCCCTCCCTCTCCACATGGCACAACTGCGTTTAAGAGAGTTTGTTTTTGCCAGGGAGTGAAAGGGAAGGAGAGGGAGAGAGGGAGAGAAGGAGGGAGAGAGAGAGGGAAAGGGGGAAAAAGCCAAAGCCAAAAAATCTTAATCCAGTCTGCCGGAGCCAAAATCCAAAATCCGTTTCTCTCTTTTTCTCTCAAGCAGTCCCTCGCTCCTCTCCTCTCCTCTTCCGGCAGTCTTCTGTGTAACAAGTTTTCAATTCCTTTATAAGGTGAGAGCGTTTGAGTTACATTGAAAAAAAGTGAAGAATTTGTCCAGCAGGTTAGTTGTTTTTGTCTTTGTCTCTCTCTCTCTCCTCGTTTTAAAAATAGACGTTATCCAACACTGACACATTGGCAGCAGCACACACAGAGAGAGAGAGAGAGAGACTCTCTCTTTCGTTCAAATCGTATCCAAAACAAAATGAATCCGGCAGTAACTCTCTCAGCCTGAGGTCCGTACAGCACAGTATATTGTCATGCCAGTTTTGCTAAGTGACATTATTCTGCATTTCATCTTTCTGTGCAACGTCCTGCTCAATACCTTCCAAAGACAAAACTTTAAACACACTCACAACACTTGCTGCGTTACATTCCTGCTGCTAAAAATCCACGTATTCCTAGTCCTGTAACAATGCACCGCTCAGGAGAACAGCGTTTCTTGCTCCATTGGTTTCCGCCCCTGCTTTCTCTCTCTCTCGGTAAAGGATTTTCACAACTCTTATTGCTCACCCAGTGCAGTCCAGACACAGCCCCAGCTCCCCTCTCTCTGTGCTGCCTCAGCTCCGCTCATTCTACTCAGTGTGGAGGACAGGGCAGCTGCTACACATTAGCCAGCCCTGTGCTTGTTTTCATTTGAATTGTGATGCTCGCTACCGGATTTTCCTGCCTGTTTAAACACAGGAAGTCTCCCAATCAGAAGGGGCTCTGCAGTGGTTTCCTTTCCCAAAAACATTGTGAAGGGGGAGGAACGAGAGAGACGCAGGGAGAGAGCAGAGTGAGAGAGCCTTCGCCTTGCCTTCAGGAAGAAAGCCTGGTATCCCACGCAGCTTTTGTCAGGGGGTTCGCTTTATTATTTGCAGTTGCTCGCTAAGAGAGACAAGAAATTGAAGAATACCAACAAAACAGCTTCAGAGTTGCTTTCTTTCTTTCAACAAACTCTTTAAAACAACAGTCTCTGTGATGAAGGGGAAGGGAAGGGCACAGAAAGCAGCCAGATGTCACAGCAATGAAAGCCTCAACTCCAGCCCAGATTCAGAGCCTCATCCCTTTGAATCCAACAAGAGCACGACAGAGAGTCCTGCGTCCCGTCCAGGCTTCATCAGTCACGGCCCCAAGGCTCCAAAATAGCTCATCCTCTCGAGTGCCTGGTCAGAGCGCCTCTTTCTCTCTTACTCTCTCTCTCTCTCTCTCGGTCTCTCTCTCTCTTCTCATAAACCCTCGGTTTCTTCTTCGGCTCACAGCTTGTAGATTCTTCTATTTTTTGTATTTGTTGCTCCTTTAACTCTTGTCTTGTAGATTCATCCAGGTCTGTCAAGCTTCTGCTAAAGTGCTAACAGTGTTTCAACCTGGTTTTTCGTTCCTCTCTCTCTCTTAGTGCTGTTTGTTTAAAGACTGCCAGAGCTCAGCGTAGCGTGTGCACCTCTCTCACACACACACACACACACACACGGAGAGAGAGAGATACACACACACTCGCTCGCTTGCTTTGCTGGGAGGCAGTTCTCAATCCTCACAGCTCTCGCTCTTTCTGGTGTTGTGAGTTTGGGCTGTCTTCGTGGGAAGCATACCAAGCAGGCAGCTAAATTTTTCCTGTCCTCTCTCTCTCTCTCTCTCTCTCTCTCTCTGTCTGTCTCTCTCTGCCTCTCTCTCTCTCTCTCTGTTAGTTGTCTGCAGCTGTCACGCTGCTTCTAGACAAACTTCTCTTAAAGGGAACAAAAAGGGTTTTGTGTCGGCTTTTCCACTGCTGCTGCTGTTCAGACGGCGCGCTTTTGTTTCTGAATTCAACAATAGTAATAGAACAAAAATAATAATATATATCTATATATGCGTGTCCAGACAGAGTTAGAAGTCAGGGAGAAACAAAAAATATCCCAATCATTTCTTTAACAAAGAGCCGATGAAGCAGACAAGGGGAGAGAGCAACACCACACATGTTGTTATACAGAGGGGGAGGGGGGAGGGGGAGAGAGGAGGGGAGGGGAGAGGAGGGGGGGAAGGTTGTTATACAGGGGGGGAGAGAGCAACACCACACATGTTGTTATACAGAGGAGGGGGGGGGGGAGGGGGGAGGGGGGGAGGGGGGGGGAGAGGGGGGGGGGGGGGGGGGGGGGGGGGAGGGGAGGGAGGGGGGGGAGGGGAGGGGAGGGGGGAGGGGGGGGGGGAGGGAGAGGGGGGGGGGAGGGGAGGGGAGGGAGAGGGGGGGGGAGGGGGAGGGGAGGGGGGGAGGGGAGGAGGGAGGGGGGAGAGGAGGGGAGGGCAGAAGGGCATGACATGACATCATCACTGGCTCTGGGTAATTAACATGCTGAAATGCTTGAGAAACACAAGGAGCGTGTGTTTGTGACTGGACTGTCCGCTGGGAAATCAAAGGGAGAGTGAGAGGAAGTGCGGGCCTCGTTCACAGAGCTCTTAAAACAAACTTCTGGGGTCTGCAGTGAAACAAAGCAGAAAGCACAGAGCACTTTGTTTCAAGAGTGGTTGAAATGGTTTTTCTTTTTCCGTTTCACCCTTCAAGGGGTTAACTCAGCAGAGCTGCTCACCATAGGAAGTTTCCGATTTTATTCACTGCCCGCCCGTCCGCTCCCTCCCTCCCTCTCCTCAACCTTCTTCCTTTATACACTTGAAATCCGTCCAGAAACTCCCACTTGAGTTTCACAAAACAAACATTTTAAAGAGACAAGGTCCTTCAGTCCAGCCGCGTCGGTGGAACTGAGACAGAGGAAAGATGAGCAGACCAGATCAGAGAGAGAGGAGAGAGGTGAAACTGAACACCTCCTCCGTTTCTCTCTTCCAATTCTGCCCCACCCCCTTCGCTCCCTTATAAAAGTTTATCACGGTAAATTTGCACGGCGATTGTGCAGTATCACCATCGTTCTACAATGCACTTGCCACAGTTCAAACTGCTTCTATTATGCTCTGTGTTTAACAATGCTTACCTCTGCTCCACCAGTGCATTCACTGCGCTTCAATCCACTTTGCTATGCTTTCTCTAAGGGAAACTTCTCTCTCTCTCCCTCTCTCTCTCTTTTTACACCTGTTTCCCATTCACCTCTCTCTCCCTCTCCTTTATATTCTCTACACCTCCACCTCTTCTTTCTCTCTCATCTTCCCCCCATCCCCTCCTCCCACTCTTTCTCTCTCTCCCACACACAAACACACATATATATATATATATATTTTTTTTTGATGTGTACTGAGCCAGTCCTGTCATTTCCTACTTTATGACTCGTCTCTCCACTAAGAATTTCCAGAAGCTGCACGCTGACTTTGACTGTACAAAAAAAAGATCAGATAGAAACACCCGCACTATGCAGCACACACTTTTATGCTGTTCCAACTGCGTTGCTAGCTTGATTTAAGGGCAGTAATGGAGCTGGTTAAATCGAGGTTTAAACGCACTTCAGCCTCTGGGTTATTCAGCCTCGTTTCTGCAAACCAGATCTTTTCAGCAAAAACAAGCCCACAGCAGCCTGGCCTTCACGGGTAAAACACACCGTTTATATACAAATAAAATCCTGCCCCCTCCTCCACAAACACAACGCGAGAGCAAAAATAGAAATCCAGTCCCTGCTTATACTGAGTCATTCGAGGAATTATCCCACAGCTAGGTTATTTCAGTGGGAGCTGACGAGAGAGCTACACTTTGACTCAAGTGCTCCTTGCCTCTGTGCATTTCTCTCAGTGCCCTGGGTGTCAAATCACCAGCATCTTGCCGAGTGATTAACAGTGTTCCGTGTGTCCCGGGCTGGCATTCAGAGTGTCCTGTGGGGGGGGTCGTAAGGCTTTTCCCCAAAGGCATTCCCAACCCCACAGCCCCTGTCCAGTCATCGCATTGCTATCCCGGGATGACAGCCCTGCCCAGCTGCCCGAGGGGTGTATAGGAATTCGGGAACGCCACACCCTGTAGGAAACATTGGGAGACAGCTGAGCTCCCAACTGCTGCTCGGACCGAAGACGGCATTCCGAAGGCATTCCGAACCAGACCGCCACTCGGGAACCTCAACACAAGTGCTGCTGTTTGGTTTTTCTGTCCCGCCCCGCCCCGTCCCGTCCCCACCCCCCACTCGGAGCGCTTGGAGGGCACTAGGGCAGAGTCACCATCGACTTTCCCTTTAAGATTTAAGGTTTGTTATCTCGCTGTGTCTGAAATGCTAAAAGAAACGTCAATGATAAACTTCTTTCAACGAATCTTCAGACAAGTTTCTTTCAGTATTCCTAAAGTCAACACTATTGAGTGCAGGGACGGTAATACGACTCCCAACTACATAGCGGTTTGATCCACTCCTGGTTTTACTAGGAGTTAAATAAGATAACCAAGCACATGTTGAAACAGGAGTCTTATTTCCAGCAGCTGTGTATGTGTCTTGCATATGAATTGCTGGGAAGCCCTTGTACTATTTACTGTGAACACGCTGGGGAGCGAGACTGTGAAGAGATCTGGCACAGTCCTGTGCTCACTGGCTCGCTGGCAGGGAATGTGAATTGGGAGGCAGCAGGTTGGCAGGATCCCGACCCCCTCCCCTCAGCACTGTACACTGCCCTGTCTGCTGTGTGGGTCACACCCTGCACCCCCCTCCCCTCAGCACTGTACACTGCCCTGTCTGCTGTGTGGGTCGCACCCCCCTCCCTTCACACTGCCCCCCACACCCTGCACCCCCCTCCCCTCAGCACTGTACACTGCCCTGTCTGCTGTGTGGGTCACACCCTGCACCCCCCTCCCCTCAGCACTGTACACTGCCCTGTCTGCTGTGTGGGTCACACCCTGCACCCCCCTCCCCTCAGCACTGTACACTGCCCACTGCACCCTGCCCCCCTCCCTCAGCACTGTACACAGCTGCCCCGGGAGAGCGGAGCTGTTTCCCAGCGAGCAGTCCGGCGCTGGCTTCCTTCCCTGCCTCGGCCGCAGCTGGGACGGAAACGCAGGATTGAAGGGATAAAGCCACTGTGTTTATTTTTCTTTCTACAATACCAAAGTTACACCTTCTTCCAATACCTCCTGTCTGTCTCTCTATAAGCAGGAAGGTTTTTCCATATTCTGTATACTCTCTCTCTCTCTCTCTCCCCCTCCCCTGCATCTCCCTGCCTGCGCTCTCATGTAAACGGGGGCGAAATCAACACTCTTTGTTCGTATAAATCCTGACCTCATCGCTCCTGGATGAGAGTCAGGGGGAGGGGTTTGAATCAGACCGAGTTTGGGGTTTAAAATGGCCCTGCTGGTTTAGAATAGGGAAGCCCTGGCTGGCTGTTTGCCACTCTGTATCTGAGCCTGCCCACCTCGGTCTCTGCATGGCAACACGACGCCCGCACACTGCTATTCCAGCCCTCAAGACACCGGAACATTTCAGCTCATTAATAACTACATTATTAACTAGAGCAGACAGAAGCCAGTCTGCAGGAGAGCGCTTTGCAGTGGAGGCTGCACTGCAATCCCAGCAGAGCCCAGCAGGGGGTGCTGCTCTCTCCCGAGCCGCTCTGCAGGTGCGTGACAGTGAAGCTGAGTTTTTCTAGCACCGCGGGTATTTAAAGGGGCACTTAAGATGCAGACACAGTAACGAGACACGCTAATCCAGGCAGCAGCATCTCAACTGTGACCGTCCCTAATCCACACTCCTGCTCCCATCAGGCTGTAAAGCTGTCTGTTTAAAGAGGCACTGGGGAGGAGGGGGACGGTCACTTTCCATTCCAAATAAGACTCCTATTGAGGAGTAGTGTCACCCATTCCAGGTTTTACCACATGCTCGATAAGCCACTGCATGCAGGGAACAAGCTCAAGGGTGTCTTATTACATTCACAGTGAAACCAGGACAGGATCAGACTGCTGTGCAACGGGAGACTTGTTTCCATCCTTGGTATGTTGAGCCACAGCTACAGAACCCTACACACACACACACACACACACACACACAGAGTATAGTATATACATATCTATTAAAAGTACATACAGCCCTGTTTCCCTATTTCAAGACCAGATGTACACCCCTAACTTCAAAAACTTCAGAGCAAGTCAAACAAACGTATCTGCTGCTTAACGCTAGTTTACAGTTGATGGATTTTCGCCTACACGTTTAACAGAAGCAGCCTTAAGCACCAGCCGGTAAACGTTAATAATTCTTCCTTCTCCTACCTTGAAGTCGGCGAGCTGCTGGCTGATCACCTCCACCTCGCTCCCCACCACTCCCTGAGCAGCCTGGCCCTCCTCGGCCATTCCAAGCAGGGCGTTCACCTCCCTCAGCTCCGCATAGAACTCCTCCAGCCTCTGGGCGGTCCCCTCCACCTGCTCCAGTCGGCCCTGGGCCCTGTCCCCCAGCTTGGCCCCCTGTCTGCTGAGGGCCTCCAGCTCTCTCTTGAGGGCCAGCAGGTCAGGACTGGCCCCCTCTCCCTCCTGCAGCATGCGCTGGGCCTCCGTGTCGCAGCCCTGCAGCTCCGCGCGGAGGGAGTCTAGGCGGGACAGGAACAGCCGCACGTCCTCCGCCTGCGACTGCAGGGAGTCGGGGTCCCGTGCCACCGGGGCCATCCCGTCCAGCTCGTCGTCCAGGTCAGCGAGCCGGGAGAAGGCATCTCGAACCCGGGTCTGGACCTGACTGACACCCTGCAGCCTGCCTTCCAGAACGGAGCAGCATTCGTCCAGCTGGGGGGAGAGGGGGAGAGGGGGAGAGGCCAGGGTAAGACTAATCATCCATAACTTCTAAAACGCTCACAGAACTGCAAGGTAAAACTGAAGGAAACAAAGAAGGCCAACGTTTCTGCTGGTGCCTTCATTTGCAATAAAAAACACAAACGCGTCTAGTTTCTTACATACAGGCGATAGTGTGAGTATGTATTCTTTAAAATTGCTTCTAGAGTGTAACCATTAACCCATCCCCCTCTATTACTGATTCTTTCATCCACTCGGGGCGCAATGCTGCCGTTACAAACCAGCCCCCTGTGCTCTCTCACCTTCTCCCTGACTGAGTTGAACTCCCTCTCTGCATCGCGGGCCTGCCTGTCCAGCAGCGCGCAGGCCTCTGTCTGTCCCCCTGTCGGGGCGTCCTCCAGCAGCCCCCTGGCCAGGTCCCTCAGATACTCCACCTGGGGCTGCACGGCCTGCAGGCCTTCCAGCTGGGCCCTCATCCTCTCCATGCTCTTCCCGCTGCAGGCCTGCGGCCCCAAGGCCTCCTGGATCTCCAGCTGGTGCCTGGCAGCCTCCAGCCTCCTCTCCACCCCTCCCAGGCTGTCCCGGAACTCCTTCAGCCTGCCCGCCATCTCCTCAAGCGCGGCCGTGCGGCTCTGGAGCAGCTCGGAGACCGAGTCCATCCGCCGGTTGGCCTCTGCCTTCTGGTCCCTCACCTCATCCTCCCCGGCCTCGCAGGCTTCGATCAGGAGGTCCGCGGAGGCGTTCAGGGTTTCCAGCAGGGACCTCCGCTTCTCTGCCTCCTGCCCCAGCGCCTTGGCTTTCTGCAGCCCCCTCTCCAGCTTCTCCGGGTCCAGGCTGACTTCCAGCTCCCCTGCCCTGGCCTCGCAGCTTTCGATCCAGGGCAGGAGCTCCTGGCGGTGCTGCTGGTACCTCTCCGCCCTCCCCAGGCACTCCCTGAGCTGGCCCTGCCTCTCCGAGGACTCCTTCCCCAGCTCCTCCCAGTGCTGTCTCAGGGAGCCCAGCTGATCTTGCACAGCGCCCCTATCCTCCCCCGGGCCCACGGACAGGAGCAAGCTCTGTCCCTGGGACTGGATCAGCTCGTAGGTCCCCCGCTGCTGGTTCAGCCCTTTCTGGAAGTCCTCCTGCTCCTGCAGCTGGTCCTTCAGGGGCCCCAGGAGCCCGGAGACGGGAGGGGAGGATCGGAGCTCGTCCCTGCGCTTGTCCAGCCAGGTTCGAAGCTCGTCAAACATCTGCTGGAACTGCTGGGAGCTGGAGAGGGCGCTCTGGAGCTGGTTAATGCCCTCCGCTGTGACAGGGGACAGGACATATTTCAATACAGGATTACTGTGATTCACAACACAAAGGTCTGATTGTTCGCTGTGTGCAATTTCTCATATAATACATTTACTATGGGGGGGGTGGGATTTGCCTGAAATTTGCACACACAAGCCTTCATTTTCCTAATATATATACACACACACACACACATACACACACACACACACGTATAGATCTAGATTTACACACACAGTTCTGAATGGTGCACACAATCCTACTTAAATCATAAGAAGGCATTTGCTAAATGCATGGTGAATGTGCCTGTCTGTCTGTCTGTTAGAAGTTTTACCACGCAGGTCTGTCTGTGCGTGTGTCCTCCACCCACCTGCCCTCTCCTCCAGGCTTCTGAAGGGGGCGCTGACGGCCTCCAACCTCTTCCGCAGCTCTTCCCTGAGGTAGGGCTCCCCGATGAGCTGGCTCAGCTCCTCGCACAGCTCCCGCGCCTCGCCCAGCTCCTCCCGGCTCTGCTCCAGCTCTGCCCGGATCCCGCTCGTCTCCTCCAGCTGCCTCTGGAGCGCGTCGGGCTGCGTGCTGAGTGCCGCCTGCGAATCCAGCCTCTCTCCCAGCGCGGCCAGCCTGGTGGACAGGCTCCCCAGCAGGGCCTGGTACCGAGCGCTGGTCCCCTGGGCCTGGTCGATGTGCTCCGAGCGCAGGTCCAGCCGAGAGGTCAGCTCCTCCCACTTCCCTGTGACCGCGGCCAGCTGCTCGCGCACCATCTCGCAGGATGGGGAGCCAGGCTCCGCCCCCGAAGGAGCGGCGTGCAGGATGCCTTCCGCGGACTGGGTGAGCTGGTGGAACTGGGGCCGGCGTGTCTCAAACTCCTTCAGCATGAACTGAGAGAGAGAGAGAGAGAGAGCGAGAGAGGATTCAGAGATGCCCCGTTTCTGTGTCTCCGGTCCGAACGTGTTTTTACTGTGTCAGTGAAGGGCCCAAGATGTGGTCCTGATGAGTTCATGTTTTTTTTGTGATTTAAACATTGTAGTAAGATTAAACTTTGAACAGTAGTATTGTGTGGCTGCGTCTCTCAGTCTGTGAATCTCTCTGTGTCTCTCAGTCTGTGAATCTCTCTGTGTGTCTCTCAGTCTGTGAATCTCTCTGTGTGTCTCTCAGTCTGTGAATCTCTCTGTGTGTCTCTCAGTCTGTGAATCTCTCTGTGTGTCTCTCAGTCTGTGAATCCCTCTGTGTGTCTCTCAGTCTGTGAATCCCTCTCTGTGTATCTCTGTCTGTGAATCCCTGTGTCTCTGTCTGTGAATCTCAGTCTGTGTCTCTCTGTGCCTCACCTGCACTTGCTGTCTCTGGGTGCCCAGCATGTTGGGGTCGATGGAGAGGGGTCCCAGCACGCTCATCATCAGCTCCTTCTCGTTCAGCCAGGGCCGCAGCTGGGACTCGGCTGTAGTGAAGCTGACCAGCAGGCTGGCTGACTGCTCCAGCTGAGCCTGGCGCTCAGAGGCTGTCTGCGTGGTTCGCAACCACATAGTGTCTGTGAGGAGAGAGAGTGAGAGAATAAATACTAGATCCCAACCCTGGCTCCTGATCATTTCAATATTAATAATAATAATAATAATAATAATAATAATAGACTTCACTGAGGGCAGTGTGGGTTTCAAGCTCTGCTATTCCCCCCTCTGCACCCCCTGCTCCTCACCGATGTCCTGCAGTGTCTTCCTCCAGCTCTCTGCCTCTGGGGAGTCTGGGTTTGACTCGATCAGGGATCGGAGGGACTGCTTCAGGTCCTCCACCTTCCCAGAGTGCTGTTCCAGCTCAGCTAGCAGGGCCTGGGGGGGGTGGGGGGTGATGAGAGACACAGATTAGGATAAACTAGTAGAGAAGCAGAGAGAGAGAGAGAGAGAGAGAGAGAGAGAGACAGACGGGATCCGTGGAGTACAATGCTTATATATTTGCATGAATGGGAATAAGACTCCACTGCACAGCAGTTTCACCCATTCTAGGTTTTACTACTACGAGCTTGATTAGCCACAGTGTGCGCAGGTAACAAGATCAGGTGTGTCTTATTAAACTCCTAGTAAAACCAGGAATGGATCAAACTGCTGTGCAATGGGAGTCTTATTTGCATCCCTGACTTCCATTTAAGCCTAAATGCAAAAGGGCCAGCATGTTCACACAGTTTGAAGAAGCACGAAGACGGACGTATCCAAAATCTGCTCCATCTCTCTGCAGCGGGCTTGCTGCATGCATACCTTCCAAGCACAGTTGCATCAGTTCAGAGTCTGTCTGTCACTGACCTTGTTCTGCAGGGCCTGCTCCTGCACGGCCTCAGTCTTGGAGGGAGAGCCCCTCTGGTGTGGCTGCTGCTGGCTCAGGGTCTGCTCCTTCTCCTTCAGCCAGCTAGCGATGGAGGCTGCCTCCCTGCGGGCCCCCAGCCTCTGCTCCAGCATGGCCCCCAGGAGCCCCAGCCTCTCCCCCAGCTCCACCCCCACAGACTCGTACCCGCGGCCAGCGTCCGCCATGGAGCACTGGATCTCAGTCAGGTCTGCGGCAGGGAGGGGCAGCGCGTCAGAGTGCAGAACGGTTAGACGCTTCACATTTCCAGTGGTTCTGAGGCAGTATCATTTTATTTTATAAATCTTCCTTCTAGCTTGCAATTCTAATTGCTGGGCTCTGAACAGCCTTTCTCGTTCCTTTCGAATCATGTGACATCGTGACCTTTGATTGTATTTGGAAACACAGAAAGACTTCCAGTCTGATTGTGTTTCGTTTCTTTTAGTATTTCTAAATGCTGAGTTTTTAACAGCTATGAATGATATATCTACAGCATCGCTTTGAAAATACATAAAGTAGTGAACACACACACACACTCACAGCACACACGCACACTCAACACGTTTCAGTGCAGAGTCCCTAACAAACACTTTGACACAAAACTACACAAAAGAAAACACGCTGTTATTTTTCGAGGAATCAGGAGACGTCATGAAAGCACAAACACTGAGGGGGAGGATTTCTTGTGAGGACAGGGATTGTGTGACTGTGTGTGTGTGTGTAAACATGTCCTGTGTATGCACAGGTGTGTGTGTGTGTGTGTGTGTGTGTCCGTCCTGCATTTCAGTGACTGCACCCTGCCCAGGTAGTCTCACCTTTGCAGGTGTGGATCCCATTTACACTGCTGGTGCCATCGGCTCCATGAAGCTGGGGAGGACCTGGGGTGAGAGACACACATTCAGAGACGAGCAGAGCAGACACACACATACAGACTGATAGGGACACACTGACACACACAAGAAACTGCCCTTCCTGCACAGACACATTGGTAAGCACACACATATAGTTATATAGGAGCATACAAACACACAGGCACACACAGACAGACAGGCAGAGCCATGCACTCCACAGGTTAACACAGCTCTCCGTTCCCGATCTCAGACACTCCTCATGTGAGATCTCGTATTGGGCTCTCGGGGGCTGGCTCACCGGCTCTGCTCTGGCTCCTGGGCACCGTGATCTCGATGATGAGAGTCTCCAGCTCAGATCCTGCCCGGTTCATCTCCTGCACCCTCGTTCCCTGCGACTCCCAGTCACTCAGCAGAGCCTGCGGGGACAAAACCAGTTACAATACCAGCAAACCCTCCTGCCCTCCCTGAGGCTCCCACAGCACCAGTTACAACACTAGTCACAATACCAGTTACACTAATTTACTCTGGAAAAGACTGCGGGGACAATACCAGTTTCTACCCCAGTGAACATGAACCTGCACAACTATGTCAGAAGAGGTGGGATCGCACGAAGACAGACGCTAACCTTCAGCTCTTGAACCCGGGTCTCTAGCCCCTCAGTACTCAGGGCTGGCTCAGTGGCTGGCAGCTGCTCCCGCACTCCTTGCAGCCACCTTTGGAGGGCGCCGACGAGCGATCTGAACTTATCCATCTGCAACTGGCAGGACTGGGCCTCTGCAGCTCTGAGAGGGGGAGAGAGATTATAAAAAACAGAGAGAGATTTTTTGCATGTATCTGCAAATATTTGCATTCAAAATAAACTTGATCTGGTATTTTGGGGTCTATCTTGCATTCATTCAGATCCAGAAATTCAATGACAAACGTTTCAACATTTCAATGACAACTACCTTGCCTTAAGACAAATTTGAAGACATGGAAAAAGACTTCAAGTTGAAACATTCGTCATTTCATTTATTATGCTCCTTTCAGAATGACTAAATTCTGAGTTCTGGATGATTCACTCAAACCCAACGACAGAATGAACGGGCTCACCCGGGATATTCAGCCTCGTGTGGAATATCGCCAGTGCTGCGTGCATGTTTACATAGTATCCTCTGTACACACCCACCAGATTATGATGCTCTCCAAACCTAAAGAATGTCCTAACCAAGTTCCATCGCAGTAGGGGAAGCGGTTCTTTACAAATGTCTCAATCTTCCCGGCTATAAGGAGGAGGTTCATACCTCTGCTTGACGTTGGTTTCCAGTCGGGTGAACTGCTCGGACACCTCTCTGACAGTGTCCTGCAGGCGGTGTGTGTCTGCGAGGACCCCTGAGTCACTAAGCTCCGCCACCAGCTCTCGGAGTGTGCCGAGACTGTCTGCTTCCTGGGTCAGCTCTCCCCTCAGCTCCTGAACACAAAACAACACACCCCACGCACGCACGCACGCACGCACGCACACGCAGAAAAACAAACACAAGCACTTGAGTTAAGGAACCGCAGCTTCACCGAAATCACAGATTTTACTCAAACCCCCCAGTCTCTCTATCCCCTCCTCACACCTCTATCCTCTGGTTGAAGTCCTGCATGTCTCTCTCTGGCTCCCCCTCCTCCCTCTCCCCCAGTCTCTATCCCCTCCTCACACCTCTATCCTCTGGTTGAAGTCCTGCATGTCTCTCTCTGGCTCCCTCCCTCCCTCTCCCCCCAGTCTCTCTATCCCCTCCTCACACCTCTATCCTCTGGTTGAAGTCCTGCATGTCTCTCTCTGGCTGGCTCCCGGTCCCCAGCGCTCGGCCCCTGGTTTCGGTGAACTCCTGTATCTGCGAGGCCAGCCTCTCGAAGGTCTCCAGTTTGGGCAGGACCCCCCTGAGCTCCGCCTCCTTCTGTTCCTGCCCGCTCCGCAGCGCCCCGAAGCGCTGGCAGAGCTCCGAGAGCTCCCCCTGCAGGCCGATGGCTGTCGATGCATCTGCAGTCTGCAGGAACTGAGCCACAGCCTGGCGTGTAGCTTCTACACTGCACTGGCGAGACAGCAGATCCCGACCCAGCTTCTATAGCAGAGAGAGAGAGAGGGAGAGAGGGAGAGAGTGTGAGAGGGGTCCAGTGAAAGAGAGGAGAGAGGAGAGTGTGAGAGAGGTCCAGTGAAAGAGAGGAGAGGGGAGAGTGTGAGAAGTGTGTCCCTGTATTGATCAGTATTGCTCTGTTCTGCTCACCTGGTTGTGCGTGAGGGCCTCCTGCACTGCTCTGGCGGACGGCTGCACTCTATCCTGGCCCCGCAGGGACCCCTCCACTCCACCCAGCCAGTCCAGCAGCCCCCCCAGCCCCTCCTGCATGCTCTGAGACTGGGCCACCGCCGTCTGGAGCTTATCGGACCGCTCCGACACCGTCTGGGACAGGGACTCGAACCGGGTCAGCAGGGAGTCTGTGAGCAGAACCAGGCGAGGGACCGGGTCAAAACACAGAACCACAGGAGAGACAGAACCAGAATCACAGGAGACTGGGTCAGGGACCAAAATAAAGCACAGAAACTGGGTCAAACAACACAGGTAACTGGGTCAGACAACCACAGAACCACAAGAAACTGGGTCAAACACACAGCTATCCCCAGGTATTCCGAGGCACTATCCCCCGATGCTCAGGTACTGTACCTGCGGTGCTGCAGATGGGCTCTGGGCTCAGTCTGGGCTGCTCCTCGCTCTCCAGCAGGGCGCTCATCGCTCGCTTCAACCTCTCTACCTGCGCCCGGTGATCCTCCAGCTCTCCCTGCAGATCCTGCACACAGACACAGTCAGGGAGAACACAGGTTAGTGGTCAGGAATGCATTACTACAGGGGGGCTCTGCTCAGCATACTCCTCTCTCCCCCACACCTCTACTCTCCCACTCCTCTACTCTCCTCTCCTCTACCCCTCTCTTCTCTCCCCAATCACCCTCTTTCTCTCTCTCCTCCCCATCTCTCTCCTCCACCACCCTCTTCCCTCTCTCTCCTCCCCATCTCTCTCCTCCATCTCTCCCCCACCACCCCCTTACCTCTCTCTCTCTCTCCTCCCTGTCTCTCCTCTCACCTTGGTCATGTTCAGCTGTCTCTGCAGGCTCTCTGGGTCGGTGGTATCGCTCAGCAGCCTCTCGCAGTTCTGCTCCTGCCCCAGTAGCCACGTCTCCAGTGAGCCCGTCTCATCCTGGTACTGCTGGTACCGCTCCAGGACCTGGGTCAGGTGGGAGCCCAGCTCGGAGCACTGTGATGGGGAAGGGGGTTACAGAAAAAGGTAAGGTTAGGAGACTTCATGCAACTCAACAATGCTTCGGACCTACACTCAAGATCTGAGGACGTGAGTGTCCTTGCTCCCTTACTGGAAGAGTGCCTAATGTTCGTGTATTCTCAAGGTGAATATGGCTCTTAGAACCAGACTTCTATTTCCTGAACAATGCTCCAAGGTCGGGTGGAATTAGAACAGGAAACTAGTTCAGTACTCTATTTTGTAGTTGCCTGACCATTAGATAACACAAGAACATGAGAAAATGTACGAGCGAGGGGAGTCTATTCAGCTCACCCAAGCTTGTCCAGTTCCTAACAGCTGATTGATCTCAGAACATTGTGATGTCGGGTCTTAAAGGATCCCAGTGATTCTGCTTCAACAACATGACTAGGTAACCCATTCCACACCCCCTCACCACCCTGTGTGAAGAGGTGTCTCCTCCCCTCTGTCCTGAGTCTGTCTCCAGTACTGGGAGGGGTGAACTCTGTCAACACCTTTTAAGATTTCGATGGCATTACATATTTGGAGTCTTTGCCTCACCTTGGCGTGCAGCTGAGAGAATCTATCAGTAGCGTCCTGCAGCTTCCCCTGAACCAGCAGTCTGGTGGAAGAGGGGTCCAGTTCAGGCTCCCCCTCGCCGGTACCAGAACCAGCACCGGCCGCGTCCAGAACCTTCTGCCCCGAGATGGTGATGAACCTCAGGTCCGCTTTGTGGCAGATGACGTCCTCCGAGAACTTCCTGTGCCGCTGGGCTCTGTCCCGCAGGCCCTGCGCATCGCTCTGCCCTTCCCCCAGGGAACGCAGCTCCTGCTCGCTCAGTTCCAGCCAGGAGGAGAACTCCCCGTGCTCCGTCAGGAACTTGTCCAGCTCCTCCCTCAGCCCCGTGGCTCTCTTGAGCTGGGCCTCGCAGCGGGACAGCCGGCCCTCGTACTGAGCGCGCAGGCTGGCCAGGTCCGAGCTCAGCCTCTCCTTCTCCCCCGGGGCCAGGCTCTCGCCATGCCGGTCCAGGAAGGCCTGCGCTGACTGGGTGGCCAGGATGAAGGCTGGCTGTTGGGAGAGGAGCTCCTTGTGGTGTGCCTGGAGTGCGGTAAACAAACACACGTCAATACGAATTAATGCAATAAGAGACACCCTACACACCACGCCATGCCACAGCACAGCATAGCAGCTTCACTTAGAGAGCGTCCTTTATACGCAAGCACCCCAGGGCACTTCACAAAAACACCCACTCCCTTCCTGAAAATCTGGAACTGGTGAAACTGCTATGCAATAGGAGTCTTATTTCCATCTCTGTAGATACTAAAATGATTCATCTATAAAACGTCTATAAATTAAATTATTATATAATGAACCACTGCAAATGAACATCCCCTTCCCGCTCCCCTCTCCTCTTTACTCCCTTCCCCAATCCTTCCCTTCGCCTCTCTTCTTCACCTTTTCCCCTTCCTAGCCTCACCTGAAGCCTCTCGCACTGGGACTCCAGACTCTCCTCTGGCTGCAGAGAGGTGGAGGAATCGGTCTGCATCGCCCCCATTCCGCTCCCCAGGGCCTGCTGGTGTCGCGCTGTTTCCGGTCCCCCCTGCGTCAGGGCGGTTCCTGCCCCTCCGAGGGTCGACACCCAGCTCAGCAGCTCTCCGATCTGACTCTGGTTCACCTCCAGCTCTTCAGCAGCCTTCTCCTGAGGGGCAGACAGACAGACAGACAGACAGACAGCGTTAACCACTCGACTGCCACTGAATACACCAGGGACCACACATCGAACAGAATGCCGCCTCCTAGCACAGTAAATAAAAATACCGCTCTGGAGTCCACTAGTTAAAATGCATTGCGCGCCTCTCTAGCCCCACCTTCTGGCTCTGCTGCTGCAGTGCAGTGCTGAGCGCGGAGTCCAGCTCTCTCTGCACGGCCTGCGAGCTCTCTCTCAGCATTGCGTACTGCCCCCGCGCGGCGCTCAGCTTCCTCTCCATCGCAGCGCGATCCCCAGGGGACAGGCGCGGCCCGCTCTCCGACAGGAACTCCTCCGTGGACTTGATGAGCTCCACAACACTGTCAGAGCGGGACTGGATATCACTCTGCAGAGCCTGAAACACACGGGCAGGTAGAGACGCACTGAGATACACTGAGATACACTGAGATACACTGTGATACACTGTGATACACTGAGATACACTGAGATACACTGAGATACACTGAGATACGCTGAGATACACTGTGATACACTGTGATACACTGTGATACACTGTGATACACTGTGATACACTGTGATACACTGAGATACACTGTCAGAGCGGGACTGGATATCACTCTGCGAGCCTGAAACACACTGGATAGGTAGAGATACACTGAGATACACTGAGATACACTGAGATACACTGAGATACACTGTGATACACTGAGATACACTGAGATACACTGTGAGATGAGACACTGTGATACACTGAGATACACTGAGATACACTGAGATACACTGAGATACACTGTGATACACACACTGAGATACACTGAGATACACTGTGATACACTGAGATACACTGAGAGACACTGTCAGAGCGGGACTGGATACACTCTGCAGAGCCTGATACACTGAGATACACTGAGATACACTGAGATACACTGAGATACACTGAGATACACTGAGATACACTGAGATACACTGTGATACACTGTGATACACTGTGATACACTGAGATACACTGAGATACGCTGTCAGAGCGGGACTGGATATCACTCTGCAGAGCCTGAAACACACGGGCAGGTAGAGATACGCTGAGATACACTGAGATACACTGTGATACACTGTGATACACTGAGATACACTGTGATACACTGTGATACACTGTGATACACTGAGATACACTGAGACACACACTGAGATACTGCTGAGATACACTGAGATACACTGAGATACACTGAGATACACTGATACACTGTGATACACTGAGATACACTGAGATACACTACACTGAGATACACTGAGATACACTGTCAGAGCGGGACTGGATACATCACACTGCAGATACACTGAGATACACTGTGATACACTGAGAGGATACACTGAGATACACTGAGATACACTGAGATACACTGAGATACACTGAGATACACTGATATCACTCTGCAGAGCCTGAGATACACTGAGATACATTGAGATACACTGAGATACACTGAGATACACTGAGATACACTGAGATACACTGTGCGGGACTGGATATCAGATACACTGAGATACCTGAGACACACGGGCATACAGAGATACACTGAGATACACTGAGATACAGAGATACACTGAGATACGGGACTGAGATACACTTTGATACGCTGAGATACGCTGAGATACACTGAGATACACTGAGATACACTGAGATACACTGAGATACACTGAGATACACTGTGATACACTGTGATACACTGTGATACACTGTGATACACTGAGATACACTGTGATACACTGTGATACACTGAGATACACTGTGATACACTGAGATACACTGTGATACACTGAGATACACTGAGATACACTGAGATACACTGAGATACACTGTGATACACTGTGATACACTGAGATACACTGAGATACACTGAGATACACTGAGATGAGATACACTGAGATACACTGAGATACACTGTGATACACTGTGAGCGGGACTGAGATACACTGAGATACACTGATACACACACTGAGATACACTGAGATACACTGAGATACACTGAGATACACTGAGATACACTGAGATACACTGATACACTGAGATACACTGTGATACACTGAGATACACTGAGATACACTGAGATACACTGTGATACACTGAGATCAGAGCGGGACTGGATATCACTCTGCAGAGCCTGAAACACACGGGCAGGTAGAGATACACTGAGATACACTGAGATACACTGTGATACACTGTGATACACTGAGATACACTGTGATACACTGTGATACACTGAGATACACTGTGATACACTGAGATACACTGAGATACACTGAGATACACTGTGATACACTGAGATACACTGTCAGAGCGGGACTGGATATCACTCTGCAGAGCCTGAAACACACGGGCAGAGATACAGAGATACACTGAGATACACTGTGATACACTGAGATACACTGTGATACGCTGAGATACACTGAGATACACTGAGATACACTGAGATACACTGTGATACACTGTGATACACTGTGATACACTGAGATACACTGAGATACACTGAGATACACTGAGATACAGAGATACACTGTCAGAGCGGGACTGGATATCACTCTGCAGAGCCTGAAACACACGGGCAGGTAGAGATACGCTGAGATACGCTGAGATACACTGAGATACACTGTGATACACTGAGATACACTGAGATACACTGAGATACACTGAGATACACTGAGATACACTGAGATACACTGAGATACACTGAGATACACTGAGATACACTGTGATACACTGAGATACACTGAGATACACTGAGATACACTGAGATACACTGAGATACACTGTGATACACTGATACACTGAGATACACTGAGATACACTGAGATACACTGAGATACACTGAGATACACTGAAAGATACACTGAGATACACTGAGATACACTGTGATACACTGTGATACACTGAGATACACTACAGATACACTGTGATACACTGAGATACACTGAGATACACTGAGATACACTGAGATACACTGAGATACTGAGATACTGAGATACACTGAGATACACTGAGATACACTGAGATACACTGTCAGAGCGGGACTGGATATCACTCTGCAGAGCCTGAAACACACGGGCAGGTAGAGATACACTGAGACACACTGAGATACACTGTGATACACTGACACACTGTGATACACTGTGATACACTGAGATACACTGAGATACACTGAGATACACTGTGATACACTGAGATACACTGAGATACACTGAGATACACTGAGATACAGAGATACACTGTCAGAGCGGGACTGGATATCACTCTGCAGAGCCTGAAACACACGGGCAGGTAGAGATACGCTGAGATACACTGAGATACACTGAGATACACTGTGATACACTGAGATACACTGAGATACGCTGAGATACACTGAGATACGCTGTGATACGCTGAGATACGCTGAGATACGCTGAGATACGCTGAGATACACTGAGATACACTGAGATACACTGAGATACACTGAGATACACTGAGATACACTGTCAGAGCGGGACTGGAGCCTGAGAGCCTGAAAAACACACAGGTAGAGATACGCTGAGATACACTGAGATACACTGTGATACACTGAGAGATACACTGAGATACACTGAGATACACTGAGATATCACTGAGATACACTGAGATACACTGAGATACACTGAGATACACTGAGATACACTGTGATACACTGTGTGATACACTGTGATACACTGAGATACACTGAGATACACACTGATACACTGTGATACACATACACTGAGATACACTGAGATACACTGAGATACACTGAGATACACTGAGATACACTGAGATACACTGAGATACACTGAGATACACTGAGATACACTGTCAGAGAGGGACTGGATATCACTCTGCAGAGCCTGAAACACAGGGCAGGTAGAGATACACTGAGATACACTGAGATACACTGAGATACACTGAGATACACTGTGATACACTGAGACACTGTGAGCGGGACTGAGATACACTGTGAGATACACTGAGATACACTGAGATACACTGAGATACACTGAGACTGAGATACACTGAGATACACTGAGATACACTGAGATACACTGAGATACACTGTGATACACTGAGATACACTGAGATACACTGAGATACACTGAGATACACTGAGATACAGAGATACACTGTCAGAGCGGGACTGGATATCACTCTGCAGAGCCTGAAACACACGGGCAGGTAGAGATACACTGAGATACACTGAGATACACTGAGATACACTGAGATACACTGAGATACACTGAGATACACTGAGATACAGAGATACACTGTCAGAGCGGGACTGGATATCACTCTGCAGAGCCTGAAACACACGGGCAGGTAGAGATACACTGAGATACACTGAGATACACTGAGATACACTGAGATACACTGAGATACACTGAGATACACTGTGATACACTGAGATACACTGAGATACACTGTGATACACTGAGATACACTGTGATACACTGAGATACACTGAGATACACTGAGATACACTGAGATACACTGAGATACACTGAGATACACTGTGATACACTGAGATACACTGTGATACACTGAGATACACTGTGATACACTGAGATACACTGAGATACACTGTGATACACTGAGATACACTGTGATACACTGTGATACACTGTGATACACTGTGATACACTGAGATACACTGAGATACGCTGTCAGAGCGGGACTGGATATCACTCTGCAGAGCCTGAAACACACGGGCAGGTAGAGATACGCTGAGATACGCTGAGATACACTGAGATACACTGTGATACACTGAGATACACTGAGATACACTGAGATACGCTGAGATACACTGAGATACACTGAGATACACTGAGATACACTGAGATACACTGTGATACACTGTGATACACTGAGATACACTGAGATACACTGAGATACGCTGAGATACACTGTGATACACTGAGATACACTGAGATACACTGAGATACACTGTCAGAGCGGGACTGGATATCACTCTGCAGAGCCTGAAACACACGGGCAGGTAGAGATACGCTGAGATACACTGAGATACACTGAGATACACTGTGATACACTGTGATACACTGAGATACGCTGTCAGAGCGGGACTGGATATCACTCTGCAGAGCCTGAAACACACGGGCAGGTAGAGATACGCTGAGATACACTGAGATGGGTTGAGATAACTAGGGGGATACACTTTGATACACTGAAGATTGCAATGTTTGATTACTGTGATTGCACACCAAACAAATGAAAGAAGCACCAAACTTTGAGATACACTTTTTTACTCTGATACACTGAGATACACTTTGACAACCCACAAAAAATCTGACCAAATACAATGTGAAAACTGTGATAAAATGCAGAAAATCAGACAGGGGAAATACTTTGAGATACACTGGCACTGAGATACAAATAAATAAACACACACACACAGTCCTTCTATCAGAAACACACACACAGAGTTTCTAATCAATAATGATTCAATACACTGTCAGACCGGGACTGGATATCACTTGCAGAGCCTGAAACACACGGGCTGCAGGCTGGTGACATCACTGAGATACACTGAGACTCTGCCTGCCGATTGGTCACTGTGCTGGATGCCTCAGATAACTGAGATACACTCGTCCACACTGAGACACTCCTGCTGCTGCTGACTGAATCGCCTCTGCAGAGAAAGAAAAACAAGAGAAAGGGAACGAGAGAGAGAGAGAGAGAGAGAGATACAAAAGAGAGGGGTGTGAGCACTGGCTATTCAATCTGACAACAACACAGCAAAAAAAAGACATAAACATTAGTGTTTAAACATCGGCAGGACATTTATTTCACGCGACACCCGCTCCCCTCCCCTTTCAATTTCAACAGCAGCAGGCTTCTCTCCTTTCTCATTCATTTTCACACTCACGCCATCACTCTTGTTTCTCTCTCTCTCTGACACACATTCACGAGAAGCCTGATTCAGGAGACGGGGGCAGTGAGATACCCTGTGATTTTTCAGTACATTGAGATACACACTACACTGAGATACACTAGGTCCCATCCCCTGGAATTACTGTGATACACTGTCAGAGCGGGACTGGATACCACCAAGAGCCTATGAAACACCATGGGGCTTTAGAAAAACACTGAGATACACTGAGATTCTGAATACATCTGATACACTGAGATACACTTCTTCACACTGCAGAGATACACTGAGATACGGGTTACACTGTCAGAGCGGGAGAAATCACTCTGCAGAGCCAGAAAACATAACGGGGATGTTGTTCACGCTGAGTTATGAAGTTTTAAAATAAGATGAACACTGGGATACACTGTGACCACACTGAGAGACGTCTGTCAGAGGGGACTGGATATGACTGTGTGCTGAGCCTAAAAGACAGGGCAGGTAGAGATACCCCGTTTCCTGCACTGTGATCTTGAGTTACACTGAGTTGAGCATGACGTGTTCCACACTGAAGTGAGACAATGTTTGACACGGACACACAAACAGACAGACAGGCTGCCAGTCCTGAAACACAGGGTGGTTACAGATTCTCTAAGTTCCCTGAGATCCACTGGAACCTGAGAAAAATTACAGAGATACCCTGAGGCTCCTCTGAGAGCCTGAAACACACAGGCAGATGTTTCACTTTTCTGTTTGTTAACTAGGGGCTTGTTTTCACCTGAAGATTGCATCTTCAGATTACCTGGACACACAGAATCTGGAAAATCAAGACAGACATTTTAATCTCAGACCTCTATGGGCTACTAGGAGGCACAAAAAAATTGACCAGGCATTGTGAAAAAGTTTCAGTAAATGCAGAAAATCTGTATTCATGGTAGTGTGGTTCAAACTGTGTGGAAGTGCCCCACAAAAAAGTATCCATATATTCATTTCCTTAACAAAGCAAACACACACATTTATTTAAATAAAATAACTAATTTAACACTGCAGAGGAGAGATATAAAAGAGAACTGTTTCAGCACTGCAGGCTGGTGAGTCTATAGGAAACACTCTGCACTGCAGAGTCACTGTAAAGGTCTATAGGAAAAAGACGCTCAGCACTGCAGATCTGTAAACTTATGTAATATATTAATACTTTATACTGCACAGAGGGGGAGAGAGAGCAATTGAACCAAACTATAAATATACTGTATAATTCAATTGACAACAACAAGCAAAAACAAACAAGCTCTTTGTTATTTACAGGATTCAGATTTTGCAGGCAGGCAGCGGCCACTGGCTTTGCCTATACAATACAATCTTGTTTCAATTCATTTTCACAATACAACACAACACAACACAACACATTCACGAGAAGCCTGATTCAGGAGACGGGAGTGAGTCGGGGGCCCAGATCTTTTTTGGTTTGTTGCAAAAGCCAAGTCGTAGGGTCCCATCCCCAGGAATTAATTAGGGGTGCAGCGCAATGGAAGATTCAGCACCATGGGGTTTAGAAAACACAGTATGCAATTCTGAATACATCTCCTCACTCTTATCGCTTCTTCACACTGCAGAGGCGTTTGGCCTTCGTCGGGTTACACTGCTTTTGAGAAAAATGCAGCAGTTTCATAACAGGGATGTTGTTCACGCTGAGTTATGAATGTTTTAAAATAACGTACTGAACAGTCAGGGGTATTACTGCGTGGACCAGAGCTAGACGTCTCTTTGGGGAACGTGTGTGACTGTGTGCTGTATGTAAAAGACAGGGGCGCCCCCCCCGACCCCCGTTTCCTGCTCGCTGTGATCTCGCGCCTACACTGAGTTGAGCATGACGTGTTCCCCGCTGGCGTGAGACAGACAGACGGACACACAGAGAGACAGACAGGCTGCCAGTCCTGTAAGGGTGGTTACAGATTCTGTAAGTTCCACTCTCTCCACTGGAACCAGGCTGAATTACAGAGCTACCCTGAGGCTCCTCTCGCAGTTTCTAACTGTACTGCTGTTTTGCTTTTCTGTTTGTTTGCTATGCGCTTGTCGTTCCCGTTGCGCATCTTCAGAGCTACTCTGGAGACACAGAATCTGGAAAAAGCAAGACAGACATGTTAATACAGACCCTGCTGGGCTGGCAGGAGGCAGGCATTATTCAGGCATTGCCGTTAGTTTCAGTATCCGCACTTCTATACTGTATTCATGGTAGTGTGGTTCAAACTGTGTGGAAGTTCCCACTAAAAGTATCTTATATATTCATTTCCTTAAAAGCAAAGAGACACATTTATTTAAATAAAATAACTAATTGAACACTGCAGAGGTCTATAAAAGAGAACTCCGCTCCACACTGCAGAGCTGTACAGAGGTCTATAGGAAACTCCACTCAGCACTGCAGAGCTGTATCGAGGTCTATAGGAAACTCCGCTCAGCACTGCAGAGCTGTACAGAGGTCTATAGGAAACTCCACTCAGCACTGCAGATCTGTAAACTTATGTAATATATTAATACTTTATACTGCACAGAGGGGGAACTTGAGCAATTGAACCTTACTATAAATATACTGTATAAAACCGCACAGGGTGCAAGCACAAACAAGCTCTTTGTTATTTACAGGATGGGTAGATGGGTGCAGGCAGGCAGCGGCCACTGGCTTTGCCTATACAATACAATACAATACAATACAATACAATACAACACAACACAACACAACACAATACAAGGCTATTACAGGGGAGACACACACAGATCTTAGTTGGTTTAGTGCAAAAGCCAAGTCAAACTGACCTCTAAGGGGTGCAGCGTAATGGAAGAATGACTTATGGAACAGAACGTACAGTATGCAAAACACAATGCAAAACATCAGTCTCTAAAAAGAGATGCGGTTTACTGTCTAGTACCATGACAGGGCTAACCGTGTGTGTGTGTGTGCGTGTGCGTGCGCGTGCGTGTGTGTGTTGGGTGAGAGAGTTACAAACGACAAATGTTTGGGCTCTAGTGTCTTCATCAGTGTGATTGAAACTAGCCAAGTTTTTAACCTGTTTGGGCTCTAGTGCCTTCATCAGTCTTAGACCAGACCGATGTTTGGGCTCCAGTGCCTTCATCAGTGTGATTGAAACTAGAAGACCGAACAAGCAGACCAGTGTTTGGGCTCTAGTGCCTTCATCAGTATTGAAACTAGAAGAGGCCGAGTCAAGCAGACTTGTTTGGGCTTTTGCCTTCATCAGTCTTATTGAAACTAGAAGAGACCGAATCAAGCAGACCAGCGTTTGGGCTCTAGTGCCTTCATCAGTCTTATTGAAACTAGAAGAGACCGAGTCAAGCAGACCAGCGTTTGGGCTCTAGTGCCTTCATCAGTCTTATTGAAACTAGAAGAGACTGAGTCAAGCAGACCAGCGTTTGGGCTCCAGTGCCTTCATCAGTCTTATTGAAATTAGAAGAGACCGAATCAAGCAGACCAGCGTTTGGGCTCTAGTGCCTTCATCAGTGTGATTGAAACTAGAAGAGACCGAGTCAAGCAGACCAGCGTTTGGGCTCCAGTGCCTTCATCAGTGTGATTGAAACTAGAAGAGACTGAGTCAAGCAGACCAGCGTTTGGGCTCTTGTGCCTTCATCAGTGTGATTGAAACTAGAAGAGACCGAGTCAAGCAGACCAGCGTTTGGGCTCTTGTGCCTTCATCAGTGTGATTGTTTTTACTCTGCTTTCCTTTATGCCTCCCCTCCCTCTCTCTAGTCTTACTATTTGAACTTGGGTTAACCATTTAAGATCTTGCAAAATGTCCCTTTTTTCCAAGGCTGAAGACCCTGCAGAGCGCTGCCTGCATCGTGTGTGTGTGTGTGTGTCGCTGTGCATGTATGTTGCGTGTGAGTGGAGAGCGTGTTTTCCTCCACGTGTGTCCAGGCAAACCTTCGTCTCTTTCTCCGTTTCTCTCTCGTGCGCCGCGGCGGCGAGCAGCGCCTCAGTCCTGGTGGCCACGTGCCCCGACGCCTCGCGGAAGGACCTCTGCAGCTCGTTTAGCTGTCTCAGTAGCTGCCTGCTCTGCTGCGGGGTGAGGTCCTGGGCACGCTCAGAGATGAAGAGCTGGATATCGAAAGCGATGGAGTCGAGGGAGGCAGAGCGCTCTGCCAGACCAGCCTTCAGCTCCTGAGAGAGAGGGATTATAGGGAAGACAGTGAGGGACAGAGAGGAGGGAGAGGAGAATGAGAGACAGAACAGAGAGATGGTGTGAGAGGGGATGAGAGAGGGAGAGAAGACAGAGGATAGTGTGAGAGTGAGAGAGGGAGGAAAGAAAGAGTGTAAGAGGGAGGAGGGAGAGTGCGAGAGACAGAGATTCAGACAGGCAAAGAGGTGTGCTGTGCCAGTACCTGCCAGTGCTGCAGGTTGTGTGTGAGCTGGGGGGGGTCCCCAGGACTCTCTGCCCCCCCCCGTCTCTCCCAGCCAGCCCTGCAGAGCACGAGCCCTGCCCTCCAGAGACTGCAGCTCCGAGTGCAGCTTACACTGCAACGAGAGAGAGGAGAGCAAGGGGTTAATACCAACACACAGGAGAGAGAGAGGAGAGCGAGGGCTTAAAAAGGGTGAAATGTCCAGCTGTCCTGTTCTCTCTCTCTCACCCTCTCTTGCTCCTGCGCAGTCCGCAGCCCCTGCAGCCTGGCCTGGGAGACCCCCTGCACGGCACTGTACGATCGCTGCAGGTTGCGTGCGTCCTTCTCGATCGCCAGCAGCAGCTGCGCGGGAACGTCCGGCGGGGGCGACGCCACGACACTCGCCACGCAGTCCAGCTCACGGGCCACGCCCTCCGAGAGGGAGCTCAGCTCCGAGTCCAGAGCCTGCAGGAACACACACATAGTATAATCATGGGGGGGAAAACTGCTAAAATACCAGGGGAAATGGCTCTAAAGGCAATCACAGTGCACGTGTGCGCAGGTACCTCAGTCTGGAGGATGCTCTCCTGCAGGGCGCTGACGCTGCTCCCCATTGGCTGCTGCTGCTGCTCTTTGAAGCGGAGCTCGATGTGAAGGACCAGTGAGAGGAAGGCAACCAGGCGCTCATCGTGTTCCAGACACTGCTGACGGGAGAGCGAGGGCTGGGAGGAGAGGGAGGAGAGAGAGAGAGAGAGGAGAGGGAGGAGGAGGGAGAGGAGGGGGAGGAGAGGGAGAGGAGGAGGAGGAGGAGGAGAGAGAGAGGGGGAGGAGGGAGGGAGAGAGAGGAGAGAGAGAGGAGAGAGAGGAGGGAGGAGAGAGAGAGGAGGAGGGAGGAGGAGAGAGGAGAGGAGGAGAGAGGAGAGAGAGAGGAGGGAGGAGGAGGAGGGGAGGGAGGAGAGAGGAGAGGAGGAGGGAGGAGAGGAGAGAGGAGAGGGAGGAGAGAGAGGAGAGAGGAGGGAGGAGAGAGGAGGGAGGAGAGGGAGGAGAGAGGAGGGAGAGAGAGAGGAGGAGGAGGGAGGAGAGAGAGGGAGGAGAGAGAGGAAGGAGAGAGAGAGAGAGAGGGAGGAGAGAGAGAAGAGAAAGAAAGAAAGAGAGGAGAGAGAGTCACCAAAATGTCACAACACTGAGCTTTTTGAAACTCGTTTAACTAATTAAATAAATTAGTAACATATACAAGATTTGCACCCCCCCCCACACACACACACACTATAAACATGTAATAAATTAATGAATCAATGAAGTAGGCACAATATGAGGTACATGGCCACACTGTTATGGCAGCTATACTCTCTTTCAATCCACTCCAATCCAGGACCAAACAGCTCAGCTGCCTAACTGAACACTTCGATTGGACTGTACAGTTACAAAGACCTGGCTGTAACAGCGCTCTGGGCTTCTCAGTTCAATAATTAAGGACACAGCTGGAACCGGGTTCTGTACTAGAATGGACTGAAAGAGCCACAAGTGAGACCCTCAGTCCAACAGTAACTGCAAAGCCCCGTCAAGTTACCTTCATGAGTTTCGCTGGTTTCCTGCCCTCTCCCTGTGGCGTCTCAACATCTTCCCCCTCCACTGGATCGGCCGTCGATTCTGGGATCTCTCTGGATTGGGATTGGGGTTCAGTGTCCTGGGGTCTCTCTGTGACCCCCTCCGTGGCGGGGCCAGCCTCTCTCTGCTCCACTGGTTTCTCCGGACGCCTCTCCAGTTTGGTTCCCAGTTTCAGCTCCTTCTTGATCTTTTCCAGTAGGCGCTCCTTGCTCTCTTTCGAGCGGAGTTGGTCTCCATTGACAGCGGCCTCCGCTGATGGAGTCTTCTGTGTAGAAGGAGCCCAATCCAAAGCCTCAGCAGTCTTCTCTCCTGAAACCTGACCCTCTGGGGTCTCGGGTCGATCTGTTTCATTTGACGTCTGTTTGACTCCCTCACCAGGTTCTTCCATTTTAATGAATGCTTTTTCTTCTTCAGGAGAAGTAACAGCGTCCAACAGAATGCCTTGCCTCTGCCTGGCAATAAAATCCAATCCCGTGTCCTCTCTTTCCAATCTGACACTGTCCACAGAGAGGCTGGGGCCACCGAGGTGCTCCCGGAAATAGGTCCCTGCTGGGGTAATCTCTGGAGGGATTGGTTCCCCCTCAGATTCTGGCTGGCCAGTCCTTTGTTCCTTCAGAGGGGTCCGTACTGCCTCGACTGTCCCGTCCTGGCGCTCTCTGCCAGAAAATTCCGGCTTTCCCAGAGAAACTTCGGTGGGTTGAACTTGCTTCCCTATGGATATTCCCATCGCGTTGGTCTCAGTTTCTCCCCCCTCTTCAGAAGATTTTGTCTGCTCTCCGGTAGCATCTTTCAATCGGGAGCCCGTCTGTGCTCTCTGGTCTCCATCAATGGAAAACTCATCATGCGCTTTCTCCAGTGAATCAACGGGAAGCTCAAGCGAGTCCCTCACAGTTTCTGATTTTGCATCCCCTCTTGTTCTCCCGTCGTCATATTTCATCTCCAGCTTCTCTCCTGCAATATCCAACCTCTTCTGTGGAGAATCCAGAGTCCCTCTGGAGGTTGGCACAGACTTTTTCTTCTCCACCTCCGTAGCAACCTGTCCTTCCCCTTGAGCGACTAGCCCCTCTCCCTCGAACCCGAGTCCTCTCTCCTTCAGCCCGGCTCCTCTCCTCATCTCCTCCAGCTCCTCGGCCGCCTGCTTCTCGCTCACCGCTCGCTCGTACACTTTTCTCCGGATGCTCTCCTTGGCCTTCAGGAGAAGGGCTTCCCTCTCCTTGCGTTCTTTGGAACTGGGCTCCACGTTCCTCTCTCCTTCTAAACCGCTGCTCACTTCCTCTGCAAGAGCTGCATCCTCTGCTGTTGAAACCTGCTGGACTTCCATTCTCATCGCTTCCTGAGTTACTGAACCAGCCTGACTCACTTCCTCCGAAAGTGGTCCATCATCTTCTGCCTCCATTTCCCTGACCCCACCTCTACCCTCTCTCTCACCCAAGCCTACCGCTGCGCTGTAAAGTTTAGCTTTGGCAGGTTTGTCTCCAAGCTTGGTTTGCGCCTGTCCCTGAACTTCCAAACCTACAGCCCCCATATCCTCTGAAAGTGGTGTGTCGTCACCTCCTATCCTCAAGTCTCCCTGGACCCCTTCTGTGTTGGATGTGTAAGTGACCCTGTTCTCCATCTGCTCTCCATCTGTCTCCCTTTTCACTTCCTCTGCAAGTGGTCTATCAACGACAATGAAACCCATTCCTCTATCTAGGATCACTGAACCCTCTACCATCCCAAATAAGCTGCTCTCGGTTTGAACCCGGGTCTGTATCTGTTCACTTGCTTCCAAACCTGTACCTCTTTCTTTCTCTAGATGTTCCTTGTCCTCACCTTTCCTATCAGTATCATCTCTTCCGTGAGCATCGTTCTCTGTTTTTAGAACCTCACTCTCCAGTTCTCCCTGCACAAGTGGTCTATCACCTGCCTGTTTCTCCTCGGTGATAACTACTCCTCTATCAGAGACAGTGATCTGGGTCTGCACTTCTCCCTCCCCATCCTCCAGCGTGCTCTGCACCTCCGTGCTTTCACGACCTCGTTCTGCAGCTTCCTCTGACTCTTTCACTTGAATGATGCTCTCTGCAACAGACGTTCTAGTCCCCAAACCCTCTGTACGATTGGAGGAGGCCGTCAGGCTGGGCTTGGTCTTTATTTTCTGATGCACTGCTTGCTGGTGGAGTAGCTGCAGCTGCTGTGTCTCCAGTTCCATGGAAACTGGCTCATCAGCTTCCCTTCTGATGCGACTCGCCTCCAACAGCCCTTCCTCTGCTTCACGTACCGGCATCAGAGTCTTTAATCCTGCCTCTGCTCTCTCGCCCGAGTCGCTGTCGTCCTCCTGGATTTCATCTCCCAGTCGTTCATAATCGACAGTCACATCCTGTTTCAGTACGAGGCAGCTTTCCTTAGCCTCAGTGCTGGTTATTTCCATTTCCGCAAAGTCCTCCTCCACAGGAGTCTGTGCAGATGTGAACAACAGGAAGGTATTGTTTTCTGCTCTGTCTCCTGTGCGCCCCGTTATTAACAGGGTGTCCGGGTGGCTTGGACTGTCCTTGATGCTGGTGTCTGCGCAGCGTTCCGGGGTGCCAGGAGGGAACGCTTGTACGTCTGCCTGCTTGTGAGTCATGCTGTCCAGGCTGGAAAAGTCTTTACTGGAATAAGCCGGCGTCCCAGCACCTCTGTCCCCTTGGGATGTCCCGTTTGGGGCCCGCGATTCCTCATCTTGCTCAAGGACTCGCTCGCCTTCCTCGCTTTCTTCCAGATTCCCCACGTTACTCTGAATGTCTGCTGCCATTTCCTTTGTGATCAGACCTTTGGCCTCCGCCTCTTCAAGACTGACGGTTCTCTCCCCGGAGACAGGGGATACGATCCCCCCTGCCGTCAGCTGATTGGTCGCGATCAGCTTTGCCATGTCTTCAGTGACCAATCCCTGCCGGACAGCAGCGGCCAGGGGCAGCCGGTCGCCCGTGGCAATGTCGATGATCCCTCCGGAGTCCGCTTGGCTTTGCAGGATCCTCAGCGCGGGGACCGGGTCTATTCTCCCCGCTTTCATCGCCAGGGAAACGGGAATGAGGTCGCCGGTGACGTCGTCTCTGATTCCTCTGAAAGGCCCGACACGCAGGAACCTCTGCCCGGTCTCGATGTCGATCCTGGCCCTGTTCACGATCTCCGAGTAGGGCACGGCCGTCGCCCTTTCGGGATCCAGAACGTAGCGCTGCATAGCCGGCGAGGCCATGGCTTTATCCACCACCGGCTTCTCCAGCATCCCCCGCTGCACTGCCTCCGTGAGGCTGAGCCTCGCCCCTGTGTCCGGGTCTCTACAGCCGCCGCTCATCGCCTGGATTTCTTGAACCCTGTTGGATAAATCCCTGTCGACCAGTCTCAGAGCCGTGGCCTGTGGCAAGGCAATCCGCTCCTTGGTCTCTGGATGGACGTACTGCTGTCTGCAGGCCTTTTCCACCTCTACCAGCTCTTGAGCCGAGTCCCTGTCGATCAGCCCTCGATCCAACGCATCCTCTACGGACAGCCTCATCCCAGAGCCGTGGTGAATGATCCCCCCATCGGCAACCTGCCTGGCCAGGACCTGAGAGGCTTGCTCCCTGTCCACCAGCCCCCTCTCTATAGCCTGGCTCAGTGGGACAGGCTCTTTAGTCTCAGGGTCCAGGGCTCCTTCCATCTCTGCCTGCAGCTCCAGTTTCCTCAGCCCAGTCTCCCTCTCCACGCCTTTGCCCTTGTAAGTTTTCTCCAGCTTCATCAGATCCTCCCGCAGGGTCCCTTCCTCGACGAGCCCCAGTTTGGAGGCCAGGGTGACTGAGACTTTCTTCCCTCTCCTCAGGTCCACGATCCCTCCGGAGGCCACCTGGCCTTCCAGGAGTCTCGCGGCCATCTCCTGGTCCAGCAGCCCGCTCCGGGAAGCCTCCTGCACCGTACACAGTCTCCCTCCACTGCTGGCGTCGAAGACTCCCGAGATGGATTTCTCCGACCTCAAGACCTTCTGCATCAGCTCCTCGTCCATCAGGCCTTCCTCCAGCACCTCGTCCACGCTCAGCACCTCGCAGACCTCCGAGTCGAAGAAGCCCCCGAAGAGCCCCAGCTTCTCCATCAGTCTGACCGCGGTGTGGCCCTGCATCACCCCCAGAGACAGAGCCTCGTCCAGCAGCAGCTTCCTCCCTTCTCCCCCGGCCCCCGGCTTCTTGTGAACGATGCCTCCCTCTCGGAGCTGGGAGGCCAGGACTTCAAGGACAGTCTCCTCGTCCGAGTCCACTGTGACCGATTCCGAAGCAGTCGGTGGTCCCGTGGTTTGTGTGTCTGTTGACGAGGAGGCAGCGATTGATTTCCCGGCGCTTGAATCTTCCTGGGTTCTGGTTTGCAAGACCCTTGAGGCGGTTTGTGTTTTTTGCCAGCTCTGGGCGATGGATCCGTGCGGATGGGTAACGGGTGTTTGGAGGTTTCCTCCCAGCTCCTCTCTCTCCTGGTTGACCGCAGTCCTGGCCACGCTATCCTCACCCTCTTCTGCAATCATGAGTCTTTCCTCAAGCAATGGGATGTGTCTGCCTTTCCTGACGTCCTGAGACTGGGAAGACATTATAGTTTCTGCCTGGGACTGTTTAACACACGGCTGGGATTGCTTGAATTCAAACTGGGACTGCTGCTTCATCTCCCTTTGGGACTGTATTAAATCGGACTGGTAATGCTCAGATTCTTTTATATCTGATTGGGTCTGGAATTGTTTCATGAACTGTGGACCGTGCATCACTGTTTCAGTGTCCATCTGTTCCTGTTCCATCATCAATGTCTCCCATTCAGCGCCTGTGTACTGCAACGCACCCTCACTCTCCACCACTGCCAAAACTGGTTCTAGTTTCCAGTCAGTGACAGACTGGCCTCTATTTGTGTCTGTGCCAGATCTTTTCTCAGCCTCCCTTTTGTCCTTTCCGGCTTTCTTCCTCTCCTTTTTGTCCAGTTTCATTCTTTTTAGTTCAGAATGGGATTCTTCTGGCTTTCCTGAAACAGGTGCACGTTGTTCCTCTGCAGACGGACTCCTGACCGTGGCAACTCTACCTGCAGAATGAAATCCCAGGGTAACTTTCTCTTCTGTCTCGTCAGCTTCTACTGTCTGCACCCGTCTCTCTCTCTTCAATTCCTCCTCTGCTCTCCTCATTGCCTCTTTCTTTGCTTTCGACTTCCCATCTCTTTTTTGCCTCTCTCTGACCTCTGTTCTCTGCACCCTGGAAGATTTATCTACCTTGCCCTCTCCTTTCAGTTTCTCTTTCCCGAATCCTTCCTCCTCCAAAGTTTCGGCTGCCCACTTTCCAGCCGCCACCGCCTTCCCGGTCTGCTTTTCCACGGCCTCCACATTCCCATGCAACACCAACTCTTCCAGTTTTGCCTTTCCATGAATTCTGGCAATGTCCGAACCTGGCGCTGGCGCGGTTCTTCCAAGGATCTGAATGCTTTCTTCCGCTTCCCAGACTCCAGTGGCCTGGCTACGATCATCCGTTTCTGTTTCCATTTCGGCCTCATCTTTTCCCCCTGAGCAAACTTCGGCTTCGGCCACAGCCAGTGCGCAGGCCACCTCGGAAAGCTCCTGGTCAAGCAGCACCAGCCTCTGTCCGGAGTGCACGTCGATGTAACTGTGAGTCATGAGGTGGAAGAGCAGCCTCTGCTCCACCTCGGCCCTCGGGTCCTCCACCTGCTCTCCGGTCCAGCCCGGTTTGGGGTCGTAGCGAGGGGCCGGAGGCGAGCCGCCGTTAGAGGATGAGGAAGACCCCCAGCTGAGCCTGTTAATAGAGGGGGACCCCGAGAGAGTCATAGTGGGCATCATGTCCGGGATGCGAGCCCCCTTCAAGACCTCCACGCAGTCTTCACCCAGCAGCTCTGCAGCCTTCTCCAAAGGCACCACCTCGCACGTTTCGGGCACATACAGCGCCCCGACGGTCTTCCTCTGGCCTAAAATCCTTCCGGCCAGCTCTGTGGAGAGCACCCCCTGCTGGACAGCCTCCGCCACGGGCAGGATCTCCCCAGTCTCCGGCCACAGCAGCCCCATGAAGGACCACAGGGACTCCAGGATGACCAGGGCTCTCCGCGAGGCCACCAGGTCCTTCTGCACGGCCTCGTCCACCGTCAGCCTCCGGCCGCTCAGGGGGTCGATGAACCCGCCGGTCTGCAGCTGCCTGATCAGGATGGCGCAGGCCATGTCCTGGTCGATGAGCCCGTGCCTCACCGCCTCGTCCACGGTGAGCCGGTGCCCCGAACGGGGGTCCGCGATCCCTCCGGCGAACAGCTGGGCCTCCAGCAGCCTCACCGTCACCTGTCGGTCGATCAGTCCCTCCTGCACCGCCCGGAAGATGCTGACTTGCCTGCCCGATTTGAGGCACACCATCCCCCCCGCCAGCTGCTTCACCGGAAGCAGCCTGCAGCCGCTCTCCTTGTGGGTCAGGCAGCGACGGGCCAGCTCTGACAGGCTCAGCTTCTCCGCGGTGTTGGGGTCAATCAGCTCCCTGCGCGTCTTCAAGCGGGCTTCCAGCTTGGATCGGACCTGCGGGGTGAGAAGCCCTTCCTCGGAGGCAGTCTCCAAGCTCAGCAGCCTCCCGCCTTCCGCCTTCAGCCCCCCTGAGGAAATCTGCAGCTCCAGTATCTTCAAACCCATCTGCTCCTCAATCACCCCTGACTCCACAGCCGACACCACTGGGTGGAGCTTCTTATTCCTGAGCTGTGATTGGTCCACCAGCTCCAGGGCTGTCTGGAGACCCTGCAGGGATTGGCCGGTCCTCTCGTCGATCACTTTGCGGCGCAGCGCCTCCTCCAATGAGAGAGTCTCGCTGGTGTCGGGGACAGTCAGCCCGGACAGGGCTAGCTGAGCCTCCAGGAGAGCCAGCCCTGTGTCCTGATCGATCAGCCCTTTCTGCATGGCTTGGAAAACCGGGAAAATCTCCACTGTGCCCAAATCAATGACTCCGGCAACAGCAGCGCCTCCCTGGAGGAGGAGAGGGGGGGGGGGGGGGGGAGGGGGGGGAGAGAGAGCAAGAGAGAGAGAGGAAGAGCGAGAGAGACAGAGGGAGGGAGAGAGAGAGAGAGACACAGAGGGAGGGAGGAGGAGGGAGGGAGAGAGAGAGGGAGAGAGAGAGAGGGGGAGGGGAGGGAGAGGGGAGAGGGGAGGGAGAGAGGGAGAGAGAGAGAGAGAGAGAGAGAGCAGAGAGAGGAGAGGAGAGAGAGGAGAGGAGGGGAGAGAGAGAGAGAGAGAGGGAGAGAGAGAGAGAGAGAGGGAGAGAGAGAGAGAGAGAGAGAGAGAGAGAGAGAGAGAGGAGAGAGAGAGAGAGAGAGAGAGGGAGAGAGAGGAGAGAGAGAGGGAGAGAGAGGGGGGGAGAGAGAGAGAGAGGGAGAGAGAGAGAGAGAGAGAGAGAGAGAGAGAGAGAGAGAGAGAGAGAGAGAGAGAGAGAGAGAGAAACACATTATTCAGAATGTGAAGGCTTATTCAAAATAATATATATATATATATATATATATATTTTTACACACACACACAGCACCCTCTCGGTATTCCTGCATTGCATAATTCACTAATTGGTTAACTGGACATTAGCCCACATTGTTGGTCCATTGTAAAAGTCCGAGGTTTTCTAATAAAATCTCCTCACAACACTGACTGGCTCAGCATTCTTCAACGTTACTTATTTTCTGTTTATCCCCTCCTTCTATCGAGGCTCCTAACTCAGCATTTTCAATATCTCTCTGTATTTTTGATGTGCAAGTCAGGTACGGGAATACAGAGGGAGTGCTGTGCACGGTTAATTGAGCCGCTTGAACACAGACCCCAATCAGAACCCAGTTTGAGGGGTTTTTGTGCTTGGACTGAAAACGTTTGCTTTTGGAGGAAATGTTTAGCTGGTGCAGTTATCAACTGACATCATTTATAAAGAGCTTTAAATCACATGTAAAAAATAATGTGAGTGTTTGATACAGTATATGTTAAACCGTTACTGTCTTTTTAAATTACTTTAAAAAAATGACTGATTTAATTGAAGTTAATTAAGGAAAAACAACAAAACAAACACAGTAGCTGTTTGGGGTCTGCTCGCTCCAGCAGGATTTGAAAACATTCAATACAAATTTTTTTTCCATTCAATATAATTTTTCACCAGCCCCACAACAAAATCAGCTCAAATAGACCCAAAATAAAAGAGAAAATCGTATGACATGCAATAAACATCCCAGAGAGCCTAAGTGATCTCATTCTAATGAGAGAGAGAGCGAGAGAGAGAGAGAGAGAGAGAGAGAAAATCATATGACATGCAATAAACATCCCAGAGAGCCTAAGTGATCTCATTCTAATGAGAGAGAGAGAGAGAGAGAGAGAGAGAGAGAGAGAGAGAGAGAGAGAGAGAGAGAGAGAGAGAGAGTGTGAGGGTGATAGAGAGAGAGAAAATCGTATGACATGCAATAAACATCCCAGAGAGCCTAAGTGATCTCATTCTAATGAGAGAGAGAGCGAGAGAGAGAGAGAGAGAGAGAGAGAGAGAGAGGGGAGACAGAGGGTGAGATACTGAGAGTGATAGAGGGAGAGAAAATCGTACATGACATGCAATAAACATTCCAGAATGCTAAAAAAGAAAAATGCAGAAATCTCTTTCTTCAGTGTTCAAAACTGCCCACATAGATGATAAATACAACGATAATGAGCAGTTCTGTGCCAGCGTGTCAGTTCTGTGATGTGGAATACACCTCTCTCTGCTGACAAACTCATTTCAGCCAGATTCAAATCACATGGCAAACATGACAAGTGAATACATCGATGAAATAGTTCAATAATAGAGAGAAATGACGGGCAGTTTTGAGCAGTGTTTGAAATTACAAAAGGGTTAAAAAAAAAACAAAAAAAAAACTGTTCTATACTTACAAATCAATGCAAACAGGGTCAGTACAGACACGCAACACGTGGCTCTGCTGGTCACAAAACAACACAACACAGTACAACACAACACAACACTGTACAACACAACACAGCACAACACAACACAACACTGTACAACACAACACAGCACAACACAACACAACACTGTACAACACAACACAACACAACACTGTACAACACAACACAGCACAACACTGTACAACTACACCACCCAGACTGTACATAGAGAAGGAAGTGTGTTACTTACCCCGGCAACTAGGAGTTTCCGAGACGTACAGAACATTGACAGCTTCAGATGCTCAGCAGATTCACACACAAGACGAGTAAGTAGCTTGTTGTTAGCATCCAGCATGCCACACTTAACACCTGCCTGTCTACCTCTGTCTTTCTGTCTGCCTCTCTCTATCTGTCTGCCTGCCTGTCTACCTCTGTCTGTCTGCCTATCTCTGCCTGCCTGTCTCTCTCTGTCTGCCTCTCTCTCTCTCTGTCTGTCTGTCTGTGTCTGTCTGTCTGTCTCTCTGTCTGCCTCTGCCTGTCTGTCTAATTTTTTGGCCACACCCCACAAAGACTTCAGTCTGCAAGTCCGTCCCTGTGCTGTTAGTCAGTTTAAAGCAAGGTGCAGGTTAATGACACAATATGAAAATCATTATTAAAATCCTCCTCCTCACATATTGAAACAGTGGCCTGTCACACGTCATGCTCAACTCTGCTGTTTTTCTGCTCTTTCCGTTTCAAGCGCAGGGTCAGAGTTACTCTGCTTTACTGCTGTGCAATCTGAATTTGACACCGCTTCTCTCTGATGTTTTCCAATCCAAGAACAACGTCTAAATGCTTCACCTCTTTCAGATGAAGCCGGGAGAACTTGCTTCCGCTATGTAATGTGGAGGGCATGCTCCACGAACCAATCTTCAAACAAATCTTATTTCATACAGATTTTAAATCTTAAAATGGTGCAAACTTCACACCGAGCAGAAGCAGAGCAAGCCGGCACCTCACGGGTTTCATTTATTATAACACAAGACCCACCCCTCAGACAGCCATGCAAAGAACCCCCATTGAAATCCATCCAATTTGAAAGATATTTTTGAATCCCTGGTTTACGATCACATTGACTCAGATTTTTGTATAGAATCTTTTTTTCTGTGTATTGCATGGCTGTATCGGGGAGACAGACGAACACAAAAGGCACATGAAGACTCTGTGTAAATATATCCACGTGGACACACGCCAGGCAGGACATCCAGTCCAGTAAACACTGCCCGGCACACACGCACTCTCACACGCGTGTTACACGCAGCTTGTACAAGCACGCAGCGTCCCTGTTGTTAAGCTGACACGGATGATGATGGCTGGACAGATGGATGTGGTGCCATTGCTGTTTCCCTGGTCAATAAGTGCGCACACCATGCTATTAAACACAGCTGCAAATGCTGCCTGTGAGTGGAGGAGATGGGAATGTGACACACACACACACACACACACACACACGCGCACGCAGACACCGTAACACACAGAAACACACAGCAGCTCTGAAAAGGAAGGAGGTCATTAGCACGCATTATGGGACCCCAGGCAGCACTGAGAGACGGTGCTCGTTTGCTGCCAGTTTGTTTGTTGCTGGTACCTTGCGATCCTCCTCCTCCGCTAGTCGGCTCTGCAGCTCCTGCACTTGCTGGCTGCTCTGGCTGCACAGCTGGCTGTAGGTCTGGTTCAGGGAATCCAGCTGAGCCGTGACCTGCTCTCTCTCCCTCGAGGACAGCCTGCAACACAGACACACACAGTGAGATACCCAGCGACGACAGCACTGCAGACACACACAGTCTGACAGCTCTGCAGATTTTTGACACAGCACTGCAGACACACACACACACAGATACACTTCAGCACACAGCTTAATGACACAATATGAAAATCATTATTAAAATCCTCCTCTCACAGACACACAGTGGCCTGTGACACACTGCAGACACACAGCGAGGGTCGAGACACTGCAGACACACACACACACAGTGACACACAGATGTTTTACCCACCCTGCAGACACACAGCACCACACACACACACACACAGTGACACAGTGCAGCGAGACACCCAGTGACACAGCACCACACACACACACAGTGACACACAGTGACACAGCACGAGACATCCAGCACACACACACACACAGTGACACAGTGCAGCGAGACACCCCAGTGACACAGCACCACACACACACACAGTGACACAGTGCAGCGAGACACCCCAGTGACACAGCACCACACACACACAGTGACACAGTGCAGCGAGACACCCCAGTGACACAGCACCACACACACACACAGTGACACAGTGCAGCGAGACACCCCAGTGACACAGACACACACACAGTGACACAGTGCAGCGAGACCAGTGACACAGCACCACACACACACACAGTGACACAGTGCAGCGAGACACCCCAGTGACAGCACCCACACACACACAGTGACACAGTGCAGCGAGACACCCCAGTGACACAGCACCACACACACCACAGTGACACAGACACCCCAGTGACACACACACACACACACACAGTGACACAGTGCAGCGAGACACCCCAGTGACACAGCACCACACACACACACACAGTGACACAGTGCAGCGAGACACCCCAGTGACACAGCACCACACACACAGTGACACAGTGCAGCAAGACACCCCAGTGACACAGCACCACACACACACAGTGACACAGTGCAGCGAGACACCCCAGTGACACAGCACACACACACAGTGACACACAGTGACACAGTGCAGAGACCCCAGTGACACAGCACACACACACACACACAGTGACACAGTGCAGCGAGACACCCCAGTGACACAGCACCACACACACACACAGTGACACAGTGCAGCGAGACACCCCAGTGACACAGCACCACACACACACACAGTGACACAGTGCAGCGAGACACCCCAGTGACACAGCACCACACACACACACAGTGACACAGTGCGAGACACCCCAGTGACACAGCACCACACACACACACAGTGACACAGTGCAGCGAGACACCCCAGTGACACAGCACCACCACACACACACACAGACACCCCAGTGACACAGCACCACACACACACACAGTGACACAGTGCAGTGAGACACCCCAGTGACACAGCACCACACACACACAGTGACACAGTGCAGCGAGACACCCCAGTGACACAGCACCACACACACACACACAGTGACACAGTGCAGCGAGACACCCCAGTGACACAGCACCACACACACAGTGACACAGTGCAGCAAGACACCCCAGTGACACAGCAGACACACACACACAGTGACACAGTGCAGCGAGACACCCCAGTGACACAGCACCACACACACAGTGACACAGTGCAGCGAGACACCCCAGTGACACAGCACCACACACACACACAGTGACACAGTGCAGCGAGACACCCCAGTGACACAGCACCACACACACACAGTGACACAGTGCACGAGACACCCCAGTGACACAGCACACACACACACACACAGTGACACAGTGCAGCGAGACACCCCAGTGACACAGCACCACACACACACACACAGTGACACAGTGCAGCGAGACACCCCAGTGACACAGCACCACACACACACACAGTGACACAGTGCAGCGAGACACCCCAGTGACACAGCACCACACACACACACAGTGACACAGTGCAGCGAGACACCCCCAGTGACACAGCACCACACACACACACAGTGACACAGTGCAGCGAGACACCCCAGTGACACAGCACCACACACACACACAGTGACACAGTGCAGCGAGACACCCCAGTGACACAGCACCACACACACACACACACAGTGACACAGTGCAGCGAGACACCCCAGTGACACAGCACCACACACACACACAGTGACACAGTGCAGCGAGACACCCCAGTGACACAGCACCACACACACACAGTGACACAGTGCAGCGAGACACCCCAGTGACACAGCACCACACACACACACAGTGACACAGTGCAGCGAGACACCCCAGTGACACAGCACCACACACACACACAGTGACACAGTGCAGTGAGACACCCCAGTGACACAGCACCACACACAGTGACACAGTGCAGCGAGACACCCCAGTGACACAGCACCACACACACACACAGTGACACAGTGCAGCGAGACACCCCAGTGACACAGCACACACACACACAGTGACACAGTGTGAGACACAGTGACACAGCACACACACACACACAGTGACACCCGGCGAGACACCCCAGTGACAGCACCACACACACACACAGTGACACAGTGCAGCGAGACACCCCAGTGACACAGCACCACACACACACACAGTGACACAGTGCAGCGAGACACCCCAGTGACACAGCACCACACACACAGTGACACAGTGCAGCGAGACACCCCAGTGACACAGCACCACACACACACACAGTGACACAGTGCACGAGACACCCCAGTGACAGCACCACACACACACAGTGACACAGTGCAGCGAGACACCCCAGTGACACAGCACCACACACACACACAGAGACACAGTGCAGCGAGACACCCCAGTGACACAGCACCACACACACACACACAGTGACACAGTGCAGCGAGACACCCCAGTGACACAGCACCACACACACAGTGACACAGTGCAGCGAGACACCCCAGTGACACAGCACCACACACACACACAGTGACACAGTGCAGCGAGACACCCCAGTGACACAGCACACACACACACACACAGTGACACAGTGCAGCGAGACACCCCAGTGACACAGACACACACACAGTGACACAGTGCAGCGAGACACCCCAGTGACACAGCACCACACACACACACACAGTGACACAGTGCAGCGAGACACCCCAGTGACACAGCACCACACACACACACAGTGACACAGTGCAGCGAGACACCCCAGTGACACAGCACCACACACACACAGTGACACAGTGCAGCGAGACACCCCAGTGACACAGCACCACACACACACAGTGACACAGTGACACAGTGACACAGCACCACACACACACACAGTGACACAGTGCAGCGAGACACCCCAGTGACAGCACCACACACACACACAGTGACACAGTGCAGCGAGACACCCCAGTGACACAGCACCACACACACAAATGCAAACATTTCACATTCTTTTTAAATCTCATTAATCTAGATCTATCCAGTTATATACAGAAGGTTTCATGTAATTGTGATACAGGAGCTCTGCTCAGAGAGGCACTCACTTGCTGGCCTGTTTGGACTGCAGGAAGATCTGTGTGTTCCTGACAGCCTCCGCCACCTCCTCCTTCCTAGCAGCCAGCTCCTCTTGCACAGCCTGTGAAGCAGCAGAGGCACACGCAGGGTTAAAACCTCCCCCCCTCTCTCCCCCGTGCCTTCGCCTTCTATTCCTCCTCCCCTCTGTCTTTCTGTGATCTCTCTCTACGACCCCTCCTCTCTTTACCCGTCTCCTCTCCTCACCTGTTGCTGTGAGAGTGACCTCTCGATGTCCCCTCTCTCCGGGGTCCCCCTCTGGGCCCCCAGACTCCCCTTGACCCCCAGAGCCCAGCCCAGCAGCTCCGAGACCTGGCCCACGCGAGCCTGCTTCTCCTCCTCCAGGGCTTTCTGCAGGTAAGAGACCGGACACACGCGTTACACCGGGGGAACACACAGGGACGACTGCAGCAATCAGGCAAGACGCTCTGAAGAGAACCCAGCTGTGACAGGTGGATCCACCCCTACCCAAGTTTCTCAAAGCTCCAGTATTTACCTCTTCATCCTCCAGCCTCCGCAGCGCGTCGCTGATGTACTTCACATGCTGTGTCGTCAGGGTAACCAGTGCCGTGTAGCGTGTGCGCAGCTCCATGAACTGAAACACACACACACGAGATTCAGAGAGCGGTCCGTGACATCAAAACTCTTCAGCATTGAAAACGCTGCTGATCAGGAGCACTCCACCTCTACAGCTAGCTTCCCCTGCAGCTGCTGTCTGGAGGCACAGTGACTCTGTATAGAGTTAACAGGGCTGTGCAGATACTCGGACTTACCAAGCAAAGCTCCACCTCAGTTCATGCCCTTGTGAGCATGTTTGGAGCGACTGGCTCTAGCTGAAATCAGGGACGTGGGTGTTCATTAGACACGAGCGATGACCAGGAGTCTCTTGATTAACGGAAGCTCCTGATACATTCTCACCACTGCAGTGTTATTAAAAGGCCTGGCTGTGTGTGTCAGCGATGTCTGAACGATCCCTGCTCTCTGCCTCACCTCCTGAGTGATGGCGTCGGACGACGAGTGCACCCTCCTCCTCTTCACCTGGGATTTCTGCTGAGACTCCACGAAGGCTCTGTACGTCATGAGCTGCAGCTCATACTCCTGAAACGCAGGACGCAGCGTCAGCACCGCAAACGGGTTACAAACAATCCTCATTTTACCATGAAAACGTCATGAAGCCATCGCCACGGATGATCAGCATTGTGCAGCTGCTACACAACGACAATGAAACCTTAATGAAATTGTTTTAAAGAAACAAGGTGCGTTAAGAGATCGTATTAAAATCTAAACTGAACCCTTCTTTATTATTCAAAAAGCAAGCGGAATGTCACAGTAAGAAGTAATATACCGGGTGCAATCAATGCGTCGATGTGGTAAACTTACTGTCTAATCCCCCTGTATATATACACACCTTGACGGAGGCGCAGTACTGCTTGGAGTGGGTCTGACACTCATCCAGCTTCTCCTGGTTCCTCTCTATCTCCACTACCAGCGCCTGCACGCACACACACACACACGCACACACACACACACAGAGACAGGGTCACAGTCACATTGAGACAATAACCTGAAAACAAGGGAGCACCCTGTCCTCTCCCCCCTGTTCCCCCCCCCCCAGTTGTTCCCCTCTCTCCCCCCTCTTCCCCGTTCTCCCCTCTCTCTCTCCCCCATTCCCCTCTCTCCCCTCTCTCTCCCCGTTCCCCTCTCTCTCCCCCATTCCCCTCTCTCCCCCCTCTCTCTCCCCCCGTTCCCCGCTCTCTCTCCTCCCATTCCCCTCTCTCCCCCCTCTCTCCCCCCGTTCCCCTCTCTCTCTCCCCCGTTCCCTTCTCTCCCCCCAGTTCCCCTCACCGTTTGCTGGCTCAGTTGTTCTGACAGCACCCTGCTGTCCTCAGCCTGGCCGGGCTGCATGGCCTCTTGCTGTGCGGTCGTCTCCTCGATCCATCGGATCAGCGCACCGTGCCGGTCCCGGTAATCCAGCAGAACCTGAGCAATACCCTCCAGGTCCGATTGTCTGACAGACAGAAACACACGCTCAGTAATAAAGCATTAATACACAGAAACGTCGCTTTCTCAGCGTCCTCAGTGTAAATTCAATGACTAACGTTTCCACTACAAGTCTCTCAGTGTCTTCAGTGTAAATTCAATGGCTAACGTTTCCACTACAAGTCTTTTCTTCAGTGTCTTCAAGTGTAAAGTCTTTCAGCGTCCTCAGTGTAAATTCAATGGCTAACGTTTCCACTAGAAGTCTCTCAGTGTCTTCAGTGTAAATTCAATGGCTAACGTTTCCACTAGAAGTCTTTCTCAGCGTCTTCAGTGTAAATTCAATGACTAACGTTTCCACTACAAGTCTTTCTCAGTATTCCTCTTAGCATTTCTAAACTCAGCCCTGTTGAGTGTTTTAACCGCTCTGGATGATCCTCTGCGCTCTCGGTTCTGGTACTGACCGGGTCTCTATCTGCGAGCGCACGCTGCCCCAGCGCTCTCTCAGCTGGCCCGCTCTCTCCTGGTACAGCTCCAGTTCTGGGCTCCTCTCCTGGTGCTGCTGGAAGAGCCTCTCCCCAGCCTCCCGGGCCCTGCAGACCTCCTCATCCAGAACCTCCAACACCGGGTCCTTCTCCCGGGCTTCAGAGCACCAGAGCTGGGGGGAAAGAGAGGCAGCGTCAGAGTCATCACGGGAAGATAGGAGAAAGATAACTCACAAAGACAATCGAGCTGCTCTCTGTATCTCTCTCACCTGTAGCTGCTCTCTCTATCTCTCTCATCTGTAGCTGCTCTCTATCTTTCTCTCTCTCTCACCTGTAGCTGCTCTCTGTATCTCTCTCTCTCTCTCTCTCACCTGTAGCTGCTCTCTGTATCTCTCTCTCACCTGTAGCTGCTCTCTCTGTATCTCTCTCACACCTGTAGCTGCTCTCTCTGTATCTCTCGCTCACCTGTAGCTGCTCTCTGTGTCTCTGTATAGCAGACAGGTCTGCTGGTACAATCTCCTCCTCGCTTAGTTTGCTCTCGTACTTCTTCACCAGACTCTCAGCAGCCTGAGCGCTCCGAACCAGCACCTCCACAGTCTTCAACCTGGAGACCAGCGAAACCACAGAACCCAGTCATAATACACATGCTGGTCAGAGTCCAGTCCCTCCCAAAGAAAGCCGTGAAGCATTTCTTAATTCCATTTTTGCTGAACAGGCTTCATCAGTACACTCCCTCCCACTCTCTATACAGGTGTATCCGAGCCCTTACCTGTGCAGGTAGACGGAGGACAGTGACTGCACGCGCTCCATCCTCTCCACAGCCAGGTTGAGCTCTGCTCTCAGCTCCGGCACGGTCCCAGAGGAAGGGGACTGCTGGAAGAAACTGACGCACTTCTGAGACACCTCCCCCAGGTCAGAGTGCAGCCGGTCCAGATCCAGCTGCATCCGCTGAGAGAGAGAGAGCAAGAGAGAGAGAGAGAGAGAGAGAGAAAGGGAGAGGATTAGACAACCAAATACTTGGAGGGTGTATGCGAGAGGGAGCGAGAGGGTAAGGGATAGGAGAGAGAGAGAGACAGACAGAGAGGGAGACAGGTTGTCTAAATTCTGTTGCAGAGCTGAGAGAGGGAGTGTGAGAGTCAGAGGGGGAGGGAGAGAATCTGTGCAAATGAAAGAAGGAGTGAGAGAGTAAGAGAAAAAGGAGTGTGTGAGGGAACCCTGTGACCCCTGGCTGACCCCCAGCTGACCTCTTGCTCGGCGATGCGCAGGGCGCTGTCCTGGCTGGCCTCCGTCTCCCTGGCGATGGCGGTGGGAGGGGCCTGTATGCGCCGGGTCAGTCTTTGCTCCGCCTCCTCCAGGTGCAGTCTGATATCATGGAGCTGAGACAGGTAGGAGCGACAGAGACCATCATCCTTCACTTCTGCAGGGAGAGAGAGTGGGAGACGTGCATTACACACCTGAGAGCTACAGTCTGATTAAAGGTATGTTCTGTACAAATATGTCACAACACAGTGTGTGTGTGTGTGTGTGTGTGTGTGTGTGTGTGTGTGTCCATGTTAGACAATCTGTCTGAGTACACTGAAGCAGCACGAGCTGAAAAGCTTGACAGTATGACTGTGCTGCTGGGTGTCCCTGTCCCTGTCCCTGTGTGTTCTCTGTGTCTCACCCGTCTCCATGGACTCCAGCAGGCCCTGGCAGTGCTCCTGGCTCCGACGCACCTCCTCCTCGCAGCTCAGCCGCTCCGTCAGTGTGAACAGCTCACTCTCCCTGCTGTCCTCCAGGAAATCCAACAGGTGAGAGGTCATGTGATCCAGAGCCTGCTGCCGCTCCTGCGCAGACTGAGTCTTCACCTGGGGGAGAGCAGGGGGCAGGTAACACACCTGAGACAGGCAACTACACCCGAGACAGGCAACAACACCCGAGACAGGCAACAACACCTGAAAGAGGTAACTACACATGAGACAGGTAACACACCTCAGAGAGGCAACTACACACGAGACAGGTAACTACACATGAGACAGGTAACTACACCCGAGACAGGTAACTACACCCGAGACAGGCAACTACACCTGAAAGAGCTAACTACACACGAGACAGCTAACAACACCCGAGACAGGTAACTACACCTGAGACAGGTAACTACACCTGAGACAGGTAACTACACCGGAGACAGGTAACTACATCTGAGACAGGTAACTACACCTCAGACAGGTAACACACCTCAGACAGGTAACTACACCTCAGGACAGGTAACACACCCGAGACAGGCAACTACACCCGAGACAGGCAACTACACCCGAGACAGCTAACTACACCCGAGACAGGTAACACACCTGAGACAGGTAACTACACCCGAGACAGGCAACAACACCTGAGAGAGGCAATGATCAGCAACAGACAGGTAACAACACCTGAGACAGGCAACAAACCTCAGACACCTGAGACAGGTAACAACACCACCTCAGGAGGACAGGAACAACACTACCTGAGACAGGCAACTACACCCGAGACAGGCAAGTACACCTGAGACCAACTCAGACACCTGAGACAGGTAACTACACCAGACAGGCACACACCTGAGACAGGCAACTACACCGGAGACAGGTAACTACACCTCAGACAGGTAACTACACCCAAGACAGCTAACTACACCTGGATACACGCTTTAACAATGAGAGATGAAGACAGAGATATACCCAACCCCGACCCCAACCCCAACCCCGACCCCGACCCTCTGCACTGCAATGATCAGCAGGCCCTCGCTCTCTGTCTCAGTAGGTCCCTCACCGTGTCCAGTGTCCAGGAGGAGATGTTCTGGATGTCTTTGCGCAGGTAGTTCCAGGAGACCACGCTCTTCATGTTAACGTGAAGCTGGTGCCACAGAGTCATCACGTTCTGGTACTGCTGCTCGATCCTGAGAGAAACGAGAGCCCAAAAAACTCCGGGGCGGTGCTTCACTGTGTGTCAGTGTGTACCTGGTCACAGTGTCCGTGCCCTCCTGGTTGGGCGGGGGGCAGTGTCAGTGTGTACCTGGTCACAGTGTCCGTGCCCTCCTGGTCGGGCGGGGGCAGTGTGTCAGTGTGTACCTGGTCACAGTGTCCGTGCCCTCCTGGTCGGGCGGGGGCAGTGTGTCAGTGTGTACCTGGTCACAGTGTCCGTGCCCTCCTGGTTGGGCGGGGGGGTCAGTGTGTACCTGGTCACAGTGTCCGTGCCCTCCTGGTTGGGCGGGGGCAGTGTGTCAGTGTGTCCTGGTCACAGTGTCCGTGCCCTCCTGGTTGGGGGGGGGGTGTGTCAGTGTGTACCTGGTCACAGTGTCCGTGCCCTCCTGGTTGGGCGGGGGGTGTGTCAGTGTGTACCTGGTCACAGTGTCCGTGCCCTCCTGGTGGGCGGGGCAGTGTGTCAGTGTGTACCTGGTCACAGTGTCCGTGCCCTCCTGGTTGGGTGGGGGCAGTGTGTCAGTGTACCTGGTCACAGTGTCCGTGCCCTCCTGGTTGGGCGGGGCAGTGTGTCAGTGTGTACCTGGTCACAGTGTCCGTGCCCTCCTGGTTGGGCGGGGGCAGTGTGTCAGTGTGTACCTGGTCACAGTGTCCGTGCCCTCCTGGTTGGGTGGTCACAGTGTGTCAGTGTGTACCTGGTCACAGTGTCCGTGCCCTCCTGGTCGGGCGGGGGCAGTGTGTCAGTGTGTACCTGGTCACAGTGTCCGTGCCCTCCTGGTTGGGCGGGGGCAGTGTGTCAGTGTGTACCTGGTCACAGTGTCCGTGCCCTCCTGGTTGGGCGGGGGCAGTGTGTCAGTGTGTACCAGGTCACAGTGTCCGTGCCCTCCTGGTTGGGTGGTCACAGTGTGTCAGTGTGTACCTGGTCACAGTGTCCGTGCCCTCCTGGTTGGGTGGGGGGTGTGCAGTGTGTACCTGGTCACAGTGTCCGTGCCCTCCTGGTTGGGCGGGGCAGTGTGTCAGTGTGTACCTGGTCACAGTGTCCGTGCCCTCCTGGTTGGGCTGAGTGTGTACCTGGTCACACCTTCCCCTCCTGGTTGGGCGGGGGCAGTGTGTCAGTGTCCTGGTCACAGTGTCCATGCCTTCCTGGTTGGATCTGAGGAGGGTGTGTCAGTGTGTACCAGGTCACAGTGTCCGTGCCCTCCTGGTTGGGTGGAGGAGAGTGAGAGAGGGGGAGAGGGGAGGGTTGAGAGGAGGGAGAGGAGGGGGGGAGGGAGAGAGAGAGAGAGAGAGAGAGGGGAGGGGAGAGAGAGAGGGAGAGAGAGAGAGGAGAGGGAGGAGGGAGGAGAGAGAGGAGAGAGAGAGGGAGAGAGGGGAGGAGGAGAGAGAGGGAGGAGAGAGAGAGAGAGGGGAGGAGAGGAGAGAGAGAGAGAGGAGAGAGAGAGAGAGGAGGGGAGAGAGAGAGAGGGGAGAGAGAGAGAGAGAGGGAGAGAGAGAGAGAGGGGAGGGGAGAGAGGGGGAGGGGAGAGAGAGGGGAGAGGAGGGGAGGGGAGAGAGAGAGAGAGAGAGAGAGAGAGAGAGGGAGAGAGGGGAGAGAGAGAGAGGGGAGGGTGAGAGAGAGGGGGGAGGGTGAGGAGGGGGAAGGTGAGAGAGAGAGAGGGAGGGGGAGAGAGGGAGAGAGAGAGGAAGAGAAAAAAACATAAAACATATCAAATTAAATTAAAAAATCAATGAAAAGTAGTTCAATTAAATGTTTGTAGAATCGAGATGCCAGAGGGTTGCTTTGGCACTGGATGCTGGCATCTGGAAATCAGATCAATCCTAAAGGTGTGTGTGGGGGAGAGATTTTGTGTGTGTTTGTTTTTTTTTTTTTAAAGACTGTGAAATTAAAAAGCTCGATATCCGTCAAACTGCTACATTTGCGTTCAACAAATCTAGAAAAACGATCAACCAAAACTGAAATATATTTAAAAATCTATTAAAAAAAACAAACAGTGAATTAAAAGTTGAAAGAAATGCGTCATGTTTTGGCAATTCCCTGAAAGTGGCAACCGTACCCCAGGACCTCCGATTCAAAGTGCATGGAACGGAAGCAGAGCGAGACTCCCACTGCAGAGCAGCCGGACCCTGCCAGGTTTGACTGTGAGCTTGAACAGGATGCGTTCGACAGTGCTGAACACAGAGACACTGAAAGAGACTTGAGCAATTCCACGACAAGCACTCCGACTAGAAGGCTTTCTCAAGGTCTTCAAACGAACTAGCGAACTTTCTGTGAGTGTTTCTATAGAAGCGGGACGCGCCTGGGCTGGTCACCTGTGCGCTGTAATGAACAGCAAGCAGGCTGAAGCGGCTGTGCAATGGGATTGGAGGAGAGGTGGGGTTGAATGTGTGTGCGTGCTGTCAGGAGGGGGGCAGCGCGGCTTCGCTTGACCGCAGATGTCACTGTGGAGATTAAAGGAGTGCAGTCGTGGCCACATGCTTTATCTTTAGTTTATCACAATGACAGGACAGATCGCTCTGAAATTCACACATGGTGCACGATACGATCACTCCGAGATAAATGAGGAATGGTGTGGCCAATACCTTAGCAGCGGCCTTGCCAGAAAAGCAGAGAGAGAGAGAGAGAGAGAGAGAGAGAGAGAGAGAGATGGGAGGGAGAAAGGAAAGGCACGGGGGAGAGGGAGTGAAGAGGATGGATAAGGAAGGGAGGAGGAGGAAGAGAAGGAGAGAGAGAGAGAGAGAGATGGGGAGGGAGGGGACGGGGGAGAGGGAGAAAAGGAAAGGGAGGAGGGAGGGGAGAGGGAGAGAAGAGGATGGATAGGGAGGGAGGAGGGCACGGGGGGGAGGGAGAGAATGGAGGAGGGAGAGAGAGAGGAGAGAGAGAGATGGGAGGGAGGGAGGGAGAAAGGAAAGGCACGGGGGGGAGAGGGAGTGAAGAGGATGGATAAGGAAGGGAGGAGGAGGGAGAGAAGGAGAGAGAGAGAGATTATTTTGGGCATGATTATCCCAGGGTGGCGGTACTAACTCTGGCTAATCCAAACACAGGTCTGAATTAAAATATATTTTGAATCACATTGCAGGTCTTACCTGCAGCAGGGATTTCATCCTCAAACAATTCTACTTAACGTATCATCGTATGCACTGCATGGACAGCAGCGCCCCTTACTGCAGTGTGCTATATGCTGCAGTACACAGCAGAGGGCTGGTCTTGCTGCGCTCCAGGTGCAGCTGGTGTGCTTTGTGTCTCTGTGGTTCGTACCTCTATCTGCCGGTAGTCGCAGATGGCTCGGATGGGGATGCTCGTGGCCACGGTGTGGTCCGGGTTCCGTGGTTTCAGCTGGACGATAGTCTTGGCTCGGCCCACCAAGCTGGCCACAGAACTCTTGTACTGAATCAGCTGCTCCTTCTCATCCTGAGAGAGAGACGGAGAGAAGGGGAGAGAGGCGAGGAGAGGGTGAGTGGAGGCAGGCTAGAGGGAAGGAGATGTAACGGGCAGTGCTGTGTGACACACTGTGTGATACAGGAGCTCTAGAGCCAGGGGAACAGACCAGCACGGCTCTTTTTGCACAGCGGTTAAGACGCCTGCTTGCGGTGTGCTGGGTTGTCGGTTCGAGCCCAGCCTCTGCTCTGTTGCAGAGACACTGGTGAGGGGGTGGAACGGGTTACCCAGCCAGGCTGTTACAGGCGCCTGCAGCGCATCACGTGAGCAGCATGGAGAGTTTAATAATGAGATTGAACAGTAGCGTCACAGCAGAGCTGCGGAAGACCAGATGGGCTGAAACGTGTTTACTTTGGCACTGTGGCTGTTTATTTGTTTACTCATGCATGTATCTGCTAATCTTTGGCTCCCGCATTGTTAAATTCACATGTACATATTCCCATTGAATTCTTTTAAAATTTCTTTCAGCCTGCCTGCCAGGTGGTTACCATGGAGTCCTGCAGCAGGTCCTCGAGGCGGCCCAGCCGGCTCCCCCTCTCACAGGTGTACTTCCTCTTGATGGAGTCCTGCAGACTGCGCAGGTACGACTCGGAGTCTCGCGCGTCGCTGAAGAACTGGGGAGGAGAGGCAGATGGGAAGGGAGAGTCAATGTCTAGGAACATTTCTTTTTCTTACACATATCAGACACGCTGTGGTACTGTCGAGTCTCTCTTTCGGTTTGTTTTAATCCCTTCTGAGCCATGCATCTGATAGTACCAAACATACATTGAGTGTGTGTGTGTGTGTCAGTGTGTGCGCGTGTGTGCGTCAGTGTGTGTCAGTGTGTCAATGTGTGTGCGTGTGTGTGTGCCAGCGTGTGCGCGCATGTGTGTCAGTGTGTGTGCGTCAGTGTGTGCGCGTCAGTGTGTGTGCGTCAGTGTGTGCCAGCATGGCTACCCCCAGCACTCTTTACCTGGAAATAGATAGTATTGTCTCGGATGTGCTGCTCCACACAGCAGCAGAGCTGTTGAACCCACTGCCACTGGGTCTGGAGAGCAGCACTGTATGCCTGGGGAGGAGGGGCAGGGGCAGGAGAGACAGAGAGAGAGAGAGAAACGTTGAGTGTCGAGTTACTGGTCTAAAACAGATTCTAGACTACAATCTTTCCACACATCGTGGGTTCCAGACTTAAACCTTTACCACACATTTGGGGGTTCTAGACTGTAGTCTTTGCCGACCATCACTGGGTTCTAGACTGCCCCCCCACCCCCCCAGTTCTCTGGTTCCAGAGGACTCACCTCCACTGTCTGCTTCGCAGGGTGATTCTCCAGGGAGAGATGTTCCGCCGTGTCCTGCAGCGATCGCATCACTTCCTGTTTCTCATCCAACTCCTCCCTCAGCTCCTATCGAACAAGAAGGAGAGTGAGCATGTGAGTGTGCGAGAGTGTGGCTCTCAATGTGTGAGGGTGTGGCTCTCAGGGTGCGGCTCTCAGCGTGCGAGGGTGTGGCTCTCGGTGTCTACGTGGGTCTCAGTGTGTCGGTATGAGACACTCACAGTGAAGTAGTCCCTCTTGGCCGTCATGTTGGGGTTCTGCTCACTCCAGTCGTAAGCCAGCTCCTCCTCTTCCTTCTCATTGAGCCAGATCAGCTCGGCCGTGGCACGAGACACGAAGGCGTGGAGCGAGGTCAGAGAGTGCAGCCGCAGAGAGGAGGTCTCCTGAACCAGAGAGAGAGAGGGGGGGGGGGGAAGAGAGAGAGAGAGGGGGGAGAGAGGAGAGAGAGAGAGAGAGTCAGAGAGAGAGAGAGAGAGAGAGAGAGCGAGAGAGAGAGAGGGAGGCAGAGAGTCAGAGAGAGGGAGAGGGAGAGGGGGAGAGAGAGAGAGAGAGAGAGAGAGGGAGAGAGGTGCCGAACTCACCCGGAGCTTGCAATATTGGTTTTCAAGCTTGCTTAAGGTCTCTGAATAGCTGCTTCGGAAATTGGGAGAGACCTTGGACTGAGGAAGAGAAACAAAAAAATAACTGAAATAATAATGTGAGTTCAGCTGCAGGCAGCCTCTCGAGCCACACCTCGCAAGGGCTGCTTGTGGAACGATGCAATGCTGCTTTCAAGTGCTGCTCCTGCGTTTAATCATTTATACAAACCCTGTATCAGGTACTTTAAACACTAATCAATACCCTCACTCCCCACTGCTCTAATCAATAACCATGCACTCCCTAATCAATACCTCCACCCTAAAATCAGTAAACTCTCATCAATACCACATCAATCCCCCTGATCAATACCCCGACCCCCTGATCAATATCACCCCAACCCCTGATCAACCCCAACCCCGACCCCTGATCAATACCCCCTGATCAACCCCCTGATCAATACCCCCAATCCCCCGACCCCTGATCAATCCCCCTGATCAATCCCCCGACCCCCCTGATCAATCCCCCTGATCAATCCCCCGACCCCCCTGATCAATACCCCGACCCCCCTGACCCCCTGACCAATCCCCGGCCCCCCTGATCCCCCAATCCCCGACCAATCCCCGCCCCCCCTCCTGATCAATCAATCCCCCGACCCCCCTGATCAATCCCCCGACCCCCCTGATCAATCCCCCTGATCAATCCCCCACCCCCTGATCAATCAATCCCCGACCCCCAATCAATCCCGACCCCCCCCCCTGACCAATCCCCGACCCCCTGACCAATCCCCGATCAATCCCTGATCAATCCCCTGATCAGTCCCCGACCCCCTGATCCTGTCAATCCCCCCTGATCAATCCCCGACCCCCTGATCAATCCCCTGATCAATCCCCCATCACCCCCTGATCAATCCCCGGCCCCCCTGATCCCCTGACCAATCCCCGATCCCCCCCTGACCAATCCTCCGACCCCCCTGACCAATCCTCCTGACCCCCTGATCAATCCCAATCCCCGACCCCCTGATCAATCCCCCGACCCCCCCTGATCAATCCCCCTGATCAATCCCCGACCCCCCCTGACCAATCCCCGACCCCCTGACCAATCCCCGACCCCCTGATCAATCCCCTGATCAATCCCCCCCCCCTGATCAATCCCCGATCAATCCCCCTGATCAATCCCCTGATCTGAATCCCCGACCCCCCTGATCAATCCCCCCCTGACCCCTGACCCCCTGATCAATCCCCCGACCCCCCTGATCAATCCCCCGACCCCCCTGATCAATACCCCGTGGGTCCGGGCCTCCTGCAGACTGCCCTGCAGCTCCTCCACAGTGCTGTGAACAGCGTGTTGCGTCTCCAGCTGCTTCTCCACACTCGGCAGGTCTGTACCCCACTCCGCACGCTCCAGAGCGATCTGAAACAGGGGTACACAAGACAGAGGGTTACCCTGCACCTCAGACCTGTACAGCATGGCAAGGTAACCCTACAGGGATGGAAATAAGACTCCCATTGCATAGCAGTTTGATCAATTCCTGTTTTTACAGTTTAGTGAGACACACCGAAGCGTGTTACCTACGCACTGGGGCTAATCAAGCTTGTAGTAAAACCTGGAACGGGTGAATCTGCTGTGCTATGCATCTGGGCTGATGAAATTAAAATGAAAGAAGCCTGTCCTTACCTGTGTCTCTTCCACCCAGGCCAGCAGCTCGTACACGAAGCGCAGATTTCCCTCGTCCTCTGAAGACGACACGGCCACCAGCTCTCCGCGGGTCAGGGGTCTGCGCAGCCAGGTCAGCGCCCCCCCCCAGCAGGGTCTCAGCCCCCGCAGACAGACCCCTGCCCTCCCCGGTCAGGAGCCCGGGCCCCCGGGGGCCCCCCTGCTCAGAGGAGCTGAGGGACGAGGTGAAGTGGCCCTTCCTGTACAGGCTGGTGGACTCCAACTTCAGGGCTACCAGCTCGTCCTGCAGACGCACGATCCTGGAGAGGAGAGGAGAGGAGAGAGGAGTGAGAGGAGAGGAGGGGAGGAGGGAGAGGAGTGGAGGGGAGGAGAGAGAGGAGAGAGTTTTTAGTGGCTGTCTCTGCTAGGCTTGTATACATGCCTGTAGTCTTGGGAGTTCACTCTAATTTTTTTAAAAAGTTAAAGACCCCTGTTGATTCTCTCCCTCCCTCCTCTGCCCAACCTGTGCCCCTCTCTCTTACCTGAATACCAGCTGCTCCACCTGGTAGTACATCTCGTCTTTCAGAATCTGGGCATCGACCTGCAGCTGCCGGATTAACCCCTCGCACTCCTGCAGGTAGATCCCCACGTCCTGCTCGTACCGCACCGGCTCACCGGACTCCAGGTGAGACACGTCCTGCGCAGACACAAGCAGAGAGACAGAGAGTTCCTCTACAGCACTCATATAAAAGGAAGGAATCGACACAGAGACAGGCAGAGAGACTCACAGCCTGCAGCGTGTTCTTAGCCAGGGTCAGCTTCTCCTCGCAGTCCAGCGCTCCGTTCTGAATCTTATTGGCAATCTGGAGTAACAGCTCTAACCTGCAGAGAGAGAGAGAGAGAGCGAGAGGGGGGAGAGGAGAGAGAGGGGGGGAGGGAGAGAGAGGGGGAGAGGGGGGGAGGGAGAGGGGGGGAGAAGGAGAGGGAGAGGGAGAGATCTGTTACTAGAAGTCTTACAAAAAACAGTTTGTGCTTACACTGATGAGTCTTCAATATTATCAGACCCAAAGGCTCACAGTTCATGTTTCCATCCTGCTGTACAACAGTCACTGAGGGTCAGACAGCCACACAGTCACGCAGTTGAAAAAACAAAGAGTCAAATAATTTAGAAATCACATAATCATGAATGTAATAATGAGTTTGTGCAGAGAGAGGTCTGTCGTTGCCTCTCGCCCCTAACTCCCCGCGCCCCGTACCCATTACCCTGCGCCCCTCACCTCTCGACCGCCGGCCTCAGAGCCTTCTCTCTCTCCAGCATCTCCAGGATGAGTTTGCCCCACTCATCCTCCACGTCATTGGGGTGCAGGCCCTGGGGAAGCTTGACACGCCCAAACTCCATCCACACCTGCGGAGAGGGGAGAGGGGAGAGGGGAGAGGGAGAGGGAGAGGGGGGAGAGGGGAGAGGAGAGGGGGAGAGAGAGAGGGGGGGGGAGAGGGGAGAGGGGGGGGGAGAGGGAGAGTCAAAACAGAGGGTTCAAGTTTGAGGGAGAGGTCTGTATTCAGCCCTCTCGAGTGTTTGATAGTTCTTTATACAGACGTGGCACCAAAGATTATTCAGACAGACCCATTGAAAACACTGAACAAGACTCCTAGTGCAAATGTTTGAGAGGGATTCATTTACTTTCTTTTAGTAGAGAGGGAGCAGGTTGAGGGGAGAGAGTGGATGAAAACCTCACAAAACAAAATTTCAGGGATGGAGTCAAGTCAGTTCAAGTTTGTCAATAGGAGCCTTTAGCATGTCTGTATTCAGCCCTCTCGAGTGTTTGATAGTTCTTTATACAGACGTGGCACCAAAGATTATTCAGACAGACCCATTGAAAACACTGAACAAGACTCCTAGTGCAAATGTTTGTCACTCGATTCATTTACTTTCTTTTAGTATTTTTTTAAGGCTGCAGAGGCAAGTGGAATGAAATCTCACACACACGAAAACACACACACACACAGGGATGGAGAGAAGACTCTTACTGCACAGCAGCTTCACCCAGCCCAGGTTTCAATAGGAGCCTGATCAGGAAACGGGGTCTCACCTCCAGTAATTTATATAAATGTTCTATCTTCTCCTTCTCTGCCTCCTTCAAAGGGATCTCGCATTCTTTAAAGTGCACATACTCATTATAAAGAGCCTGGGGAGAGAGAGGGCGAGGGTTAGTGTGGAAACAGGGACGCACTCACACACACACACCCACTCACACACACACACACACACACACACACACACACACACACACACACACACACACACACACACACACACACACACACACACACACTCACACACACACACACACACACACCCACTCACACCATTTTTATTCTTTGGTTTGTTCGTTTGTCGGTTCGGGCCGGACCTCACCTTGAGTTCGACCGGGTTCTGAGGGAAGCTCTTGTCTGACATGCGAGTTGTGTGCTGCCGGATCCACTGGACCAGGACTGTGACCCGGTTCTGATACTCTGACCAGCGCTGTTCCACCTCCTAAGAGGAGAGAGAGAAAGAGAAAGAGGGGAAGGATGAGCGAGATGCAGGGACTCCGGCACGCACGAGTGAAACTTAAATAAAGCTCCTTGAGTGCTTAGACGTTTCCTAGAAAACACAATTATCTACCTCTCTGTCTACCTCTCTCTCTACCTCTCTCTCTACCCCTCTCTCTCTCTCTACCCCTCTCTCTACCCCTCTCTCTCTCTCTCTCTCTACCCCTCTCTCTCTCTCTCTCTCTCCCTCTCTCTCTCTCTCTACCCCCCTCTCTCTCTCCCTCTCTCTTTCTCTCATCTACAGGCAGACAGGCACTCACGTGGGCTCCGACCCCCTCGCCCCCCTCGGGGATCTTGGGGAATGCATCGTAAATGGACGAGACGTAGGTGATGACAGACTTCTCATCCGGGGAGGGGACATCCACGTCTGGAAGAGAGGAGAGAGACAGACAGTGTGAGACAGTGTGAGACCCCTCCCCTCCCCCAGAAGGAGCAGCAGACTGGGGGGCTCACCTTCTGCATCCAGCAGCCTGGTCACCCCCAGAGACTCGGCGATCTCGAAGGCCTGCTCCAGGTTGTCACGGTTACTCTGCTGCACAACACGCGCCATGTCAATGAGGTCCGGCCTGCAGAGACAGACGCACGCACACACACACACACACACACACACACAAACACACACACACACACACACACAGAGAGAGACACAGACACACAGACAGAATGAAAAATCTATATAGGATTCCATTTGCAATTGTTAGTTATTTTAGCTCAATTATTTCTGCACTGAGATAGATATATATATAGAGATATATATATATATAAAAAACGAAGAATGCATAATTTTCTGAAACAACTTGAAACTGACAAAATAATTGGCATCCACCATTGTTTATTCCATATTTAATAGAAATCAGACTTTGCTTTTGATTTTTTATTCAACATAATATTGTAAATAATAAAACAAATGAAAATGGCATGGACAAAATGATGGGACCATAACCTAATATTTTGTTGCACAACCTTTAAGGCAATCACTGCAATGAAAACGTTTTCTGTAGCTCTCAAAATGAAAACTGCACCTGTTAACAGGTAGTTTGGCCCACTCTTGAGTGCAGAAACTGAAGATGTCTCAGGTTTGATGGCAGGCCACAGACAGACTGCAAGTTTCACTTTCAATAGATGTCAGATAAGAGAAGACAGGACTCATAGAAGAGCCTCATCAAATAGTCCAATGTTTTGTTCCAATGCATTCTTGGGTGCAAGCCCAGCTGTGTGTTTTGGGTCAGGGTCCTGTTGGAGGACCCAGGACAGGGTCCTGTCTGAGACAGAGGCTTTCTGACACAGGGGCAGTCACCGTTTCGGTGCTCCAGAATGCCTTGATAGTCTTGAGATTGAATTGTGCCCTGCACAGATTCAAGGCAGCCGCTCCTTGGCTGTCTGTGCCAGGCGCAGCAAAGCAGCCCCAAAACATAACCGAGCCTCCTCCATGTTTCACTGTAGGTATGGTGTTCTTTTCTTTGAAAGCTTCATTTTTTTGTCTGTGAACACAGAGCTGATGTGACTTGCCAAAAGCTCCAGTTTTGACTCATCTGTCCAAAGGACATTCTCCCCTAAAGGATTGTGGCTTGTCAATATGCATTTTAGCAAATTCCAGTCTGTATTTTTTTATGTTTTTCTTTCAAAAGTGGAGTCCTCTAGGGTCTTCTTCCATGGCTGAACTTACAAAAAGTCTCACGGATGGTGCAATCAGAAACTGACGTCCTTCACCTTGGAGTTCAGCTTGTATGTCTTTGGCAGTTATTGGTTCTTTTGTTTACCATTCCTTTTCTTTATCCTTCTGTTCAATCACAGCCCGATTTTCCTCTTATGCATCCCAGGAGGTTGGCTACAGTTCCATGGACACTTAAACTTCTTAATAATATTTGCAACTGTTGTCACAGGAACATCAAGCTGCTTGGAGATGGTCGTAGCCTTTACCTTTACCATGCTTGTCTATTATTTTCTTTCTGATCTCCTCAGACAACTCTCTCCTTTGCTTTCTCTGGTCCATGTTCAGTGTGGTTAACCAATGATACCAAACAGCCCAGTGACTACTTTTCTCCATTTAAATAGGCTGAATGACTGAGACACAAGATTGGAGACATGTGTGATACTAATTAAAAGAAACTAATTAGTTTGAAATATTGCTATAATCCAATTATTTATTATCTATTCTAAGGGGTACCAACAAATGTGTCCCTCCCATTTAGAATATCTTTGTAGAATAAGCAATAATTCATCTCTTTTCACAGCTTCTTTGCTTTATTCTATGACATACCAAAGGCATGCAAGTATACATGATAAAATAGCTTTTAATTTCATCACTTTTCAGGAGGAATGAAGCATTATTTCAATGAGCTGTAAGGGTACCAACAAATTTGAGCACGTCTGTATATATATATATATATATATATATATATATATATATATATATATATATATATATATATATATATATATATATATATTCTGATTACTGTATTGCAGCACCTCATACAGTCAATCTGCTGCAAAAGACCACATATGATCAATAAGATAGTATATACATCATCTTCAACACATATATACCCTTCCAGAATAATCATACAAAATTGAAAATCGCTCTCGCTCGCTCTCAAAATAAAACAGCAGCCGCTACAGATTTCACCCTTGAGTGCAGAAACTTGAAGATGACTTTGCATTTAATTGCAGGTCACAGACAGAGCTGCTCTGCTCACTGCAATGCTATCAGATAAGAGAAGACAACCTGCCGCCCGCAGAGCCTCATCAAACCCTCTCTCAACACTGAAGCCAATGCAGGGCTGCTGTGGAGAGCAAGCCCAGCTCTGCACAGGCTCAGGGTCCTGCTGTGTCAGGGTCAGGGTCAGGGTCCTGTCTGTGTCAGGGTCAGGCTCAGGCTCAGGCTCAGGGTCCTGTCTGTGTCAGGGTCAGGGTCAGGGTCAGGGTCCTGTCTGTGTCAGGGTCAGGCTCAGGCTCAGAAGGGTCCTGTCCAGGGTCTCAGGTCAGGGTCCTCAGACCCTGTGTCGGTGCTTTTCTCAGGCTGGAACATGCGCCCTCTCTGGCCCAGCTGGAGGTGAAGTTGGTGCAGCGGATCCCCACATCCCTCCAGTCAGTCTGGGTTCAGAGCAGCACCCAGGTCCCAGTCCCATGTCACCCAACTCCTGCAGCTCACGAGATCTCCCAGATCTGCACAAGAGAGGACCCCAGGGGCCCTCCCAGAGAGAGAGCGACAGGAACCAGAGAGACCTCCCTCCCAGTCCCTCACAGCAGCACCATGAAGAGATCATTCACACCGCAGGGTGGAGCCCAGAATCAAAACTTATCAGTGAACTCAGTCCCCTTCTAAAAATGAGTTTGCCTGGATCCCTACTGTGAAGGCAATGGGGACTAACTAGTATTATTATTGTTTATTTAGCAGACACCTTTATCCAAGGCGACTTACAGAGACTAGGGTGTGTGAACTATGCATCAGCTGCAGAGTCACTTACAACTACGTCTCACCGAAAGACGGAGCACAAGGAGGTTAAGTGACTTGCTCAGGGTCACACAATGAGTCAGTGGCTGAGGTGGGATTTGAACCGGGGACTTCCTGGTTACAAGCCCTTTTCTTTAACCACTGGACAACACAGCTCCCCCCTGCTCACCCCAACCCCTCCTTCAGCTGCATCAGACACCCAGCAGTGATGTGAAGGAGTTCCAACTGCAGGTGTTTCATAGATCTCTGTCAGAGTGCCAGCAATGTACTCCCTCCCTCCCTCCCTCCCTCCCATCCATCCATCCCTCCCTCCATCCATCCCTCCCTCCGCAGTTTGTTCTCGGACTCAAAACAGCTAAACACTAATTAGTGAATTCCCTCCAGCTCCTGGACAGCTCAGCTGGGCAATAAGGAGACAGAGACACTGAGACAGCAAGGCGGCCCGACGTCAGCACAAAGCTTCTAAATGCACAGCGTCAAACCTTTAACCCTTTCATGCATGAAATATTTATCATCCAGCCCAACCCGCAACCCCATCGACCCTCACCCGATTTCTGTGCAGAGCGTCACCTGAATAATCGAGTCACTGTTCCCTGCCGCTCTGCTAACCGCTCTACACTGTGCCTGTGGTAAAGCATTGCCAGTTTAGTTGGTGAGAAACCTGAATCTCAGGGACCTGCTGGGGTTTGGAACCAACAACAAGCAAGCGGCGGGACATCGGTTCCAGTCTGACTCCGCAGTGCAGTGCAGCACAATCACCCCAACTAAACACCTGGCTAAACGTCAAACCTCAAAGTGCTGCACAACTATTCTCTCCAGATTCCAGACAGGGAACGCAATGCATACACTAACCCTGCAGCAACGCGCTACAATAACACACCAGACTGCATGCAAGGGTCACCTTGTTTAATGAACGTAGGTCATTCACTGGGTTTGTGTTATAGGAGGGGTTTCTACAGAAGAAACTGAAGTCAGTCCAGGCTTCCTCAGACAGACCTCCCTCCCAGTCCCTCTCCTCTAACCCCTAGACCTCCCTCCCAGTCCCTGGAGACTCAGTGACCCCACCTCCTCCCACCACCACTAACATCACACTCCCACACAGAACTCCCTGGAGTCCCTCAGTGACAACCCCACCTCCCTCCCAGTCCCCACCACTAACCCCAGACCACTCCTCCCAGTCCCTCACTGGAGACTCAGTGCTCCCTCCCACCCAGTCCCACATTACCACCACTAACCTCTCCTCCCAGTCCCTCAGCTCTAACCCCTAGACCCTGTGTTGTGTGCTTTTCTCAGGCTGGTACTAGTTGCTGATCTCTCCACTAACATCACTTCATCACATTCCAGACATCACTGGTCTGGGGTTCAGTGACAACACACTAACAGGGAAGAAAAACACCCAGCAACACTGCAGCAAAGAGAGGCAGAGGAAGAAGAGAGAGAGAGAGAACAGACCTCACACAGATTACCACCACTAACATCACACTGGAGACAGAGAGAGAACTACTGAAAAGAACTCAGAAAGACAACACACCCTACACATTGAACCACCACTAAAATCAGTTTAGACACACAGAAACTACTGGAGACTCAGTGACAACACACCTCTACACATTACCACCACTAACATCACACATTATCACACAGAACTACTGGAGACTCAGTGACAACACACCAGACACATTACCACCACTAACATCACACACACACACAGAACTACTGGAGACTCAGTGACAGACACACCGGACAGACATTAGCCACCACCACTAACATCACACTACACACAGAACTACTGGAGACTCAGTGACAAACGGAATGATTACACATTACCACCACTAACATCACACTCACACACAGAACTACTGGAACCAGTGACAACACATACACATTACCACCACTAACATCACACTCACACACAGAACTACTGGAGACTCAGTGACAACACACCTCTACACATTACCACCACTAACATCACACTCACACACAGAACTACTGGAGACTCAGTGACAACACACCTCTACACATTACCACCACTAACATCACACTCACACACAGAACTACTGGAGACTCAGTGACAACACACCTCTACACATTACACTGAACACAACGCTAGGACTGCACTGATATAGAGACACAGCTGCCTTCATGAATGCAAGACGCTGAGAGAGAGCGAGAGAGCGAGAGAGCGAGCGAGAGAGAGAGAGAGAGAGACAGTCCCTCCATGAGAAATATCTAAAGACAGGCCTCAGCCAAGTCACACTGCAGTCCTGCTGTGAATTGTTGCTGCTCATTTAAATTGGCGTGACGCAGTTCAGTGAAATCAGGTTGTGCAATCCTGTTATTTTGTAATGGTGCGTTGCCTCTGAATCACACACAGGCTGCACATACACCGTGCACACACACTGCTCTGTATCACCCTCATAACCACGACTCGGACCCCTTACTTAATAACCATCTCAGCAGCCCTGAACAGATGATCGTCCCCTCTTTCAAACACGCAAAGGGTTTTAATGATCAAGCCATCTCACTAGTGCACTGGTTTTGTCCAGACTGTTCTCTCTTTATCTAGCAATACAGAACGGCTATGTTTATGAACTGCCACTTGTTTATGTATTTCCCATTAAACTGTAATGAAAACAGAACTGCAAAGTGAGTGGTTTCATTTCTTATCCTATCCTGCTTCAGACACGCTGGTCCTATACTGTACAGAAAGACACGCAAACACACACACACACACACACAGAAAGACACACACAGACAGAAACACACACACACACACACACACACACACACAGACACTGTGCTGCGCGTCTCTATGGAAAGACAGAGCTTGTTCTCTGCTGTCTCTGTGTAAGAAATCTTGTTCATGAATATGTTGTGCATCCCTCTAACTGCAATATGCATGAATTTAAATATAGAGTGCAATTAGCTCTGGGGTCCACAGAGACAGAGAGAGGTGCGTAAAGAGAGCAGAGGAGAGAGGAGAGAGGAGAGAGGAGAGAGGAGAGAGGAGAGAGGATATTGTGAGAAAGCTCAGGGGACTAATTACACGACACAATCTGCTTCCTGTGAGGCACCAACAAGGGATTTTAATGGAAGAAAAACAAAAAAAAATACTATTTCCTGCTAAATTTATATTTAAAAAGTCTAGTTCGGTCTGCGACACACAAACAAGCCCACAAGCGGTTCTGAAATCTTTGGGGCTGTTCAGGACAGTTTTGCCTTCAGCAGATTTATACTGGCAAAGCTGTTTTTTACCCATCACTCCCACCCCCACCCCCACCCCGACAGGACACACACACACGCACGCACACACACCCTCCCTCGTATAATCCTGTGTAATCAGGTAGCGTAATTTCCATTTTGTCAAAAGAACAACGCTGAGATGACTGGACACATTTCAGCCTCTACAACTACAACAGCTACAACAGCAAGAGAAGCTTAATAAATTCAGTGCGGGATCTTTCTCCAGGTCTTCACGTCTGCTGGATTGCTATCTGTCTGCCTGCTAGAGCGTCTCCCTGAGGGTGAAGGAGCAGCTCCGTGGAGCGTGGCCAGGCTGTGTACTGACCCTTGGGGGAGGCGCCCCTCCGTAGGGGGAGAGGGGGCTGTCGAGAGAGGGGGTCCAGTCCAGCAGCTCGGAGTCCGTCAGCGGGGAGGTGAGGGGGAGGTCGCTGAAGTACCCCGAGGATTTGGGGGCCCCTGAGAGATCGGCCAGGTCGCTGCTGAGTGAGGGGCGAGGGGCGAGGGGCGAGGGGAGGGCGGTGTTCACCTGGGGGCTGGCTCCCGCTCCTTCCCAATCTTCAGATTCCCAGTCTGTAATCTCCGCTGCGGAGTCACTCAGTTCCGGGGTACAGCTGGCGACCCCGGTGGCACCCCCACTTCTCACCGTCGCGGGAGTATTACCCTCTTGTTTTGTTTCAGCTCCGGGTCTCCGATCTGAGATTAAGGAGTCTTCAATTTCCTCCGAGCCGCCTGCCAAACTGTGTCCTCTCTCACTTCCCACCGGGCTCCCAGGCTCATCCTCTGTGGCCGTCACCAGCAGCACCTCTGCCAAAAACGGTCCCCCACCATTCTCCAGCTCCACTGTGAAAACCCCCTCCTCCACTCCCTGCCCCGGCCCTGCACCCCAATCGTTCTCAGTCCTGGGGTACAGCGTCCGCACCACAGACAGGTGCCCCCCGATCTCTCGGATGCGGACGATGTTCTTTTCCGCCGTGGGGGATTCCTCTGTCTCGAAGGATTCCTCTTCCTCGGGCTCTGATTGGACGAGCCTGGGTCTTTGCAGCACCGCCTGCAGACTCTCCCTGACGCGATACAGCCTCCCGCCAGTAGGGGTGATGTTGCCAGCATGACCCGGCCCCCCCATGCCAGCCCTGTCTGCATCGGAAACATGCCTGCTGGTCTCTGGGCTTGTCCTGGCCGTTCCGATTCTGGGGGACCTTGGTATCAGAGAATCACGGGGTACCCCGCTGGTTTTGGGGGGCAACCCCTCGATGTTGAGTTTCTTGGTGGTGGGGTCGCCTGGGCTGCAGGGTTCCGCCTCGTTTCGCGTCTCGCTCCCGTCGTTGTTTGCGTTGCCCCTCGTTACTGTTTTGTCACCCCCAGCCGCCCCTTTGCTCTTGTGCTTGCGTCTGCGTCTGAAACGTCGCTTCTTCTTTTTGGGGGACAGTGGGGACCCCCCCGGAACCCCTCCGATATTAGCAGCACCCCCGGAACCCGAGGCTCCTGCTGTAGATTCTCTCTGCTCCTTCACACAGCCCAGAGAGCTGCCCATAGCGAGGGAGAGAGGAGGGAGAAGAGAAGGGGGTGATGGGAGAGAGGAGGGAGAAGAGAAGGGGGTGATGGAGAGAGGAGGGGAAGAGAAGGGGTGAGGGAGAGAGGAGGAGAGAGAGGGGAGAGGAGAGAGGGGAGGAGGAAGAGGGGAAGTGAGAGGATCGAGGACAGAGAGAAATCAAAGGGGAGAGGAGAGAGGGAGGCTGGTGTGGAAGAACGGAAGAGGGATGCAGGGAGTTGCTCCTCTTCTGCTCGTTTGCTTTTTATTTTTTGATCTTGTTTAATCCGAGTCCCGACAGCCTCCTCCTCTTTCTGCAGGCTGTGTGCAGGTCAGCTCTCTGAGCATTGCTCTGCCCTGCTCCTCCAGCGCTGCCAACTGCAAAACAGACAGAGCCCAGGCTCCGATCCGTCCCCCTTTCTCTCCAGTCAGCGCTGCATCATTCTCCTTCCTTTCTCAAGCAGACGTTATCAAAGAGCATCCAGCACAGAAGAGGAGAGACAGAGATGATGGAGTGTGCCGGAGGCCTGCGTGTCTCGTCTCTATCTATCTCTCTCTCTCTCAGAAAACACAGCGGCTCCAGTCTGCTGCAGATCGAGAAAGCCACTGACAGTCCTCCCTCCTCTCCCCCTCCCTCTCCTCCCCCATCCTTCTCTCTCTCTCTCTCCTCCCCCTTCCTATTCTCCAGCTTTGCTCACACACACTTGACCCAAAAGCTGGCCAGGATGTGATTGGCAGACTGCCTGATGCTGTTGCTGAGCTCCCATTCGCTCTCTGTCTCTGTAGACATACACAGTTCTGTATTTTATATATATATCATTCTCCTCAGTCTCTCACTGTCTCTGTAGACTTATACACAGTTCTGTATTTTATATATACATGTATATCATTCTCCTCAGTCTCTCTCTGTCTCTCTGTCTCTGTAGACTTCACAGTTCTGTATTTCATATATATATATATATATCACTCTCCTCAGTCTCTCTCTGTCTCGAATGAGGTAATGAAGGGAGCGTCTCACATTCAGAGTAAAGTGAGATGTGGGGTGATGGAGGGAGAAAGATTGATAGAGAAAAGGCAGAGCGACAGAGGGGAGATAGAAAAGAGAAGGAAGGAAAAGTCTGGATTGATGGACAGATAAGAAGAGACAGAAAGAAGATGAAAAAAGAAAACAATTAAGAGGACTGAGGGAGGTAGAAAGAAAAAGAAAGTTAGGAGTGAATGTGTCAGAGAGAGAGAGAGAGAGAGAGAGAGTGAGAGAGAGAGAGCGAGAGAGAGAGAGAGAGAGAGAGAGAGAGAGAGAGAGAGAGAGAGAGAGAGAGAGAGAGAGAGAGAGGAGAGAGACACAGAGAGAGACAGAGAGAGAGGAGAGAGACACAGAGAGAGAGAGACACACACACACACAGAGAGAGAGAGACAGACACAGAGACACACACAAGACACACACACACAGAGAGACAGGAGACACCCAGACAGACAGACACACAACGAGAGAGAGACACACACACACACACACACACGAGAGAGACACACACACAGAGACACACAACGAGAGAGACACACACACACACACAGAGACACACAACGAGAGAGACACACACACAGAGACACACACAAAGAGACACAGGGAGACACACACACACACACACGAGAGAGACACACACGCACACACACACACACAGAGACACACAACGAGAGAGACAGACACACACACAGAGACACACAATGAGAAAGACACACACACTTGAGAAATAATCAAAACTGGAGCTTTTGGCAAGTCACAGTCACATCACAGACACAGAAAAGACGTGACAAACAGTACACACAACCTCTGTGTGACAAACAACACACCATGAGACCAGACACACTGTGCTGTTTGCATTTTACAACACACACCACAGAGACTTTACCAGACAGACACACACAGAGACAACACAATGAGAAGTTTAAGGTCCCTGTAGCCAACACAGACAGATTGAACAGAAGGATGTGCGAATGGTAGAAAAAGAACAATGCCAAAGACATTCCTGATCGCACCGTCACTTTTTTGACAAAGTGGGCTCCATGGAAGAAGACCCAGGAGGACTCCACTTTTTAAAAACCAGACCTCTGTGTGCATTTACAATGCTTCTAGGAGAATGCTTTTTACCAGACCTCTCTGTGAACACCATTTGAAACAATGCTTCCCTATGCTTTACCAGACCTTGAATCTGTGCTTTACAATGCTTCCCAAGGCATTCTGCTTTTACCAGACCTCTCTGTGCATTTACAATGCTTCCCTATGCTTTACCAGACCTCTGTGTGCTTTACAATGCTTCCTATGCTTTACCAGACCTCTCTGAAAGAGCTTTACAATGCTTGCTATGTTTGGAGACCTCCCATGCTGAGACAATGCTTCCCCAGACTTTAGTGGGCCAAACCTCTCTGCTTTACAATGCTTCCCATGCTTTACCAGACCTCTGTGATTGCAGTGATGTTTTACAATGCTTCCAATGCTTCCTATGCTTTACCATATTTTCCCTTTTATTATTTACAAGACCTCTGTGCTTTACAATGCTTTTTCCCAATGTTTTTTACCAGACCTCTGTGCATTTTACAATGCTTCCTGAGCGTCTGTATTTTACCAGACCTCTCTGTGCTTTACAATGCTTCCCTATGCTTTACCAGACCTCTCTGTGCTTTACAATGCTTCCCTATGCTTTACCAGACCCTGCAATGCTTCCCTTTACCAGACCTCTCTGTGCTTTACAATGCTTCCCTATGCTTTACCAGACCTCTCTGTGCTTTACAATGCTTCCTATGCTTTACCAGACCTCTGTGCTTTTACAATGCTTCCCTATGCTTTTACCAGACCCTCTCTGTGCTTTACAATGCTTCCCTATGCTTTACCAGACCTCTGTGCTTTACAATGCTTCCCTATGCTTTACCAGACCTCTCTGTGCTTTTTACCAATGCTTGCTGGCTGCCAGACCCTATGCTTTACCAGACCTCTCTGTGCTTTTACAATGCTTCCCTATGCTTTTACCAGACCTCTCTGTGCTTTACAATGCTTCCCTATGCTTTACCAGACCTCTGTGCTTTACAATGCTTCCCTATGCTTTACCAGACCTCTCTGTGCTTTTTACAATGCTTCCCTATGCTTTACCAGACCTCCTGTGCTTTTACAATGCTTCCTATGCTTTACCAGACCTCTCTGTGCTTTTACAATGCTTCCCTATGCTTTACCAGACCTCTCTGTGCTTTACAATGCTTCCCTATGCTTTACCACACCTCTCTGTGCTTTACAATGCTTCCCTATGCTTTACCACACCTCTCTGTGCTTTACAATGCTTCCCTATGCTTTACCACACTTCTCTGTGCTTTACAATGCTTCCACTGTGCTTTATTACTTTTTGCTGTGCTTTCACTTTGGGCAACTTCTACATAAATATTGAGAATTAAATCAAAGCAGCAAGATGTCTGACACAAGAACAGGGATACTGACTAAAGAAAGGGATCCCATCTGTAAGGTCAGGGCGCTCTCGGCAGGTCAGCGAGGGGTTAACAGCGCCTGCGGTGATTTCACAGGCAGAGCAGCCGGCTCACTGACCAGACTCGACACAATCAGCTACGAGGAACCAGGCGAGCACCGATGGGCTGAACAGCCTCCTCTCGCTCCTAAACGTTCTTCTGTTCCTCCTGCGTGGCCCTGTCCTTGCTGCTGAGCCGAGCCTCACCAGCAGCCCCCCCTCTCTAGCAATGCAGCAGCACCCCCTAGTGGTGCACCGAGAGAGCGCAGGCTTCCCTCCTTTCTTTTCTGCAGTGAATTAAATTTCAGAGGGCTGTCAAGCCACCTGGACACAAGGTCACTAAGCCAGCTCTAGAAGACAGGACACACACTCCACAGACACGAGAAAGGGAGAGCCCCAAGCACAGCACTGAACAGAAACGCACCTCCTGCTGCAGAACTACTGCATGCGTACCCCCGACAGATCCCACCTCAAAACAAAATCAATGAATAAATTCATCTCGCTGCTGAGGAAAACGTGTTCTTAAAATAACACAAAAGACTGCACCCTTAACCCAGCAACATCCCGCGAGATATTTACAGAATTATGATTAGAACTCAAATCAGCAGGGGATCATAAAACAGCACGACACCAGGCTGGTTTCACAGAGTCTGATCACACTAATCTTAGGCTGCCGTACCCAGAAGCAGCACCAGGTAGGCCAGGACTGGTGTAGAGAACATGAAACAAAACCTTATCACTTCAACAGCAATCCCTTGATGGGACGCCTTCCTCAGTGTCCTGTTTGTGGATATTCCGTGGAACACGCCCGCACGCCTGCGATGTTCCCGGCGCTCCTTACCTGGAAGTGCAGGATGATGGTCCAGATCAGGCCCAGGGTGAGTTTGGGATTCCCATCTGTGATGTCATCGTTTCGGATATTCACCAGCTTCACCTGCCAACGTTAACATGCAGGGGAGTTTCTTTAAGCATTGTAAACAGCAGCAAGGTTTGCAAAGGATATTATTAAACATGGCAATGCAGGGTTAACTGTGGTAAACGCAGAGTAAAACCATGGGAAAAGCACGGGGGGGGGGATTGCAAATATACTTTTATAAAGTGTTCAGAAAGCACGCTGCCCAGCACCAGGCTGAGAGAAGCACGGCAGTATCCTGTCATACCTGTCTCTGCTTCAGGAAGTCCAGGGCGATCTGAACGTTCTGTAACCGATGGAAACGCATCCTGCCTTTCTCCCGAGGCTGGGGAGGGGAAAAAACAAAATCCCAAAATGAACAGGGATGACATTCCTTCATTCATCCCCAAATCTGAGAGCTGTGATGAATCAGACAGACAGACAGAGTGTCAAAAGCAAACTGTTCAGTTAGGAGGAATGAAACATGAGTCTAAACACCCCACCCTCAGCTCTGCAGCACGCTCATTACACTGCACCTAATCATAATAATAACAATAATAATAACAATAATAATAATAATAATAATAATAAGCACTTCACTAAACAATCCATTCTCAGCTCTTTAGTGCCGTCAAACTAAAATAGTGATTAAGACATATATTCAACATAAAATCACACGCGTGCACTGATGAGTTATTCAAAGCATTCACGGTTAGTCGTCACTCTCTTGTGTGAATAAAAACACACACACACACACCCCGAGACTGTGCTAGTGCACACGCACACACACACACACACAGGGACCATGCTAGTGCACACGCACACACTCACATACACACACACCGAGACTGTGCTAGTGCACACACACACACACACACACACACGCACACACACACACACACAGGGACCATGCTAGTGCACACGCACACACTCACATACACACACACCGAGACTGTGCTAGTGCACACACACAGAGACCGTGCTAGTGTGTCTCCGATGTTTTTCAAACTGCACTGCAGGGATCCACATGAGACTCCCATTCCAACACATTCCAGGTTTTATGAGAGAATTCACGGCAGAGCAGAGCGTCTCTGTCTGTATCTGAGGTGACATCCTGTGCAGTTTGGGGGGGGCGAGAGACGCGAGGCGAAGCTGCAGCGACATTTATATGAAGACACCCCGTGTACGAACTGATCAGAAATCACAGAAACCAACACTGCTCTCTGGAGCTGCCAATACACAGAATATAAAAACCTGTCAGATTTTATACCACGAGAACGATGCCGCTGCAGGGGATGACGTCAGCACACACAGGATAACAGGAAGTCCTGGAACTGTGATGCAGCCGTGACAAGGACTTCCTGTGATTCTAATAATAATCACAAGACTCGGCTACGGCTGTGTGCAATACCCGAGCGTGTGGCTCACACAGCTGGGCTAATGAAGCTCGTGTGTGAGATCCCTCCAGAGACCCTGAAGCTCGTGTGTGAGATCCCTCCACAGAGACCCTGAAGCTCGTGTGTAAGATCCCTCCACAGAGACCCGTGAAGATCCCTCAGAGACCCTGAAGCTCGTGTGTGAGATCCCTCCACAGAGACCCTGAAGCTCGTGTGTGAGATCCCTCCAGAGACCCTGAAGCTCGTGTGTGAGATCCCTCCAGAGAGACCCTGAAGCTCGTGTGTGAGATCCCTCCAGAGAGACTCTGAAGCTCGTGTGTGAGATCCCTCCAGAGAGACCCTGAAGCTCGTGTGTGAGATCCCTCCAGAGACCCTGAAGAGAGATCCCCAGAGAGAAGCTCGTGTGTAAGATCCCTCCAGAGAGACCCTGAAGCTCGTGTGTGAGATCCCTCCAGAGAGACCCTGAAGCTCGTGTGTGAGATCCCTCCAGAGAGACTCTGAAGCTTGTGTGTGAGATCCCTCCAGAGAGACTCTGAAGCTCGTGTGTGAGATCCTCCAGAGAGACCCTGAAGCTGGGTGGTGTGAGATCCTCCAGAGAGACCCTGAAGCTCGTGTGTGAGATCCCTCCAGAGAGACCCTGAAGCTGGTGTGAGATCCCTCCACTCTGAGAGACCCTGAAGACCCTGAAGCTGGGTGTGTGAGATCCTCCAGAGAGACCCTGAAGCTCGTGGTGTGAGATCCCTCCAGAGAGACCCTGAAGTCAGGTGTGAGATCCCTCCAGAGAGACCCTGAAGCTCGTGTGTGAGATCCTCCAGAGAGACCCTGAAGCTGTGTGTGAGATGTGAGATCCCTCCAGAGATCCCTCCTGAAGTCAGGTAAGATCCCTCCAGAGAGACTCTGAAGCTTGTGTGAGATCCCTCCAGAGACTCTGAAGTGTGTGTGAGATCCCTCCAGAGAGACTCTGAAGCTCGTGTGTGAGATCCCTCCAGAGAGACTCTGAAGCTCGTGTGTGAGATCCCTCCAGAGAGACCCTGAAGCTCGTGTGTGAGATCCCTCCAGAGAGACTCTGAAGCTCGTGTGTAAGATCCCTCCAGAGAGACTCTGAAGCTCATGTGTGAGATCCCTCCAGAGAGACTCTGAAGCTCGTGTGTGAGATCCCTCCAGAGAGACCCTGAAGCTCGTGTGTGAGATCCCTCCAGAGAGACCCTGAAGCTCGTGTGTAAGATCCCTCCAGAGAGACCCTGAAGCTCGTGTGTGAGATCCCTCCAGAGGGACTCTGGCCACATGCTTTCACTGGGGTGGTAAACCCTGGAAAGCCTCACTCAGTGTGGAGATGTAATGGGAGTCTTATTCAGGCCCCTGTGTGTTAGTCCAGCCCCCCCCAGTTTGCATGCAGTGATTTGGGGACGTACTCCCTTGCTGTCCTCACTGTCCTCATTGTCTTCACTGCTGTCCCAGATCAGAGGGACAGTCCGGGCGAGACACACTCTGCGCAGAGACGAGTGGTCCCTCTGCTAACGGGACGAGACGGGGGAGGACACCACACACAGAGACAGAGACAGAGACACACACACAGAGACAGAGATGGGGGAGGATAACACACACACAGAGACAGAGACACACACACCGAGAGAGACGGGGGAGGATAACACACACACACACAGAGAGAGAGAGAGAGAGAGAGAGAGAGAGAGAAGATGGGGGGGGTATACATACATGAAAGCAAAGAAAAAAAATAAACCGAAATGATAAAAATGAACAGGAGTGGAGTACAATAAGCATAAAATAACAGAACTGAACTGCGCAGAAAGCAATCCTGAACCAGAACCAGAACCAGAACCAGAACCACAGAACCGGAGCCCGGGACGCTCTGTGCAACATATTTACAAATACATTCTGTGTATCTTACACATTCGTATGTGTTTATACATAGCGTATATATAATACAGACATATAAATAAATGTGTGTGTCTGCATTATATATACCCTCAGGTCCTCGTACAGATCTGTGATGTGTGTGTGTGTGTGTGTGTGTGTGTGTGTGTGTGTGTGTGTGTGTGTGTGTGTGTGTGTGTGTGTGTGTGTGTGTGTGTGTGTGTGTGTGTGTGTGTGTGTGTGTGTGGTGTGTGTGGTGTGTGTGTGTGTGGTGTGTGTGGTGTGGTGTGTGTGGTGTGTGTGTGCGGTGTATGTGTGTGTGTGCGGTATGTGTGTGCGTGTGTTCGTCTCAGGGAGTCTCTCTCTCTCACCAGTGTGACTCCAGACAGCACCTCCAGCAGGGAGATCAGGTTGTGTCCGTCCCTCAGGTCCTCGTACAGATCTGCGATGTGTTTGCGGACCTGCAGGGGAGAGCGAGAGGAGAGAGAGAGGGGTGTTACAGGGGAGCAGACCACAGCAAACCATCAGCCTCGCTCCTCTTACCATCACTGCGATGAAGAGGAGTCCCGAATATAATGAGAATCACAGGGGACAAGCTCCAGATAAGAAGATTGAAAATCAATCAGATCTCCATACATCACTCATACAACCAAGTTCCAGCCCTGCTCACTATCAACCTGGGAAACATGCAAGTTTACAAACACTAAGAAACTAAAATTCGATGGCAAACGTTTCCACTAGAAGTCTCTCAGTGTCTTCACGCACACGCACACACACACACACACACACCTTTGATTACTCAATAACAGCTCTCTGTTTTGGTCACAGCCCGCCCTCCCACATGCTTGCTGTGTACACATGTGCAGGGAGGCAGGGAGAGAGGCAGAGAGTCAGGGAGACAGTCAGGGAGACAGAGAGGCAGAGAAAGAGGCAGGGAGACAGAGAGGCAGGGAGAGAGGCAGAGAAAGAGTCAGGGAGACACAGAGACGCAGGCAGGACATTCGAGACAGACATGTCAAAAGCACACGCAGATGGTTTGACAAACAGATAGAAACCGGGATCACTGTGAGCTCTGGAGACTCGATACTCCTAATAATACAGAGGAAGATCTGAAGATACTTCACAATGAAGCCTTTCAGTCTCACCCCCAAGCCCTGCCTTACAGCTGCCAGCACGGGGGGGAGGGGTTCTCTTACTGCTGGTGTGTATCGGGTATCTGCAATTCCATCTGTTATTCAGCACTGCTCCTCACTCACAGCACACACAAGTGTCTGTGTCGGAGGGGGGGGGGTTAACAGTTGGGGTCTCAAGTAACCCGCCGCGTGCCATTTGTTCCCCGTTATATTTAAGCTGCCTGTTTTATTGTCTTCCTTTCACTCTGATAGCCGTATTTCTGTGTGCAGACCATACCCTGCATACCAGTCTGTGCGTGCAGACCATACCCTGCAGACCAGTCTGTGCCCTCGACAGCGTGAGTGAACTGGCTACGACAGAGCTGTCTAACACAGTGGTGAACAGAAGTCGAATAAAAAACTTAGAAGTGGGTAAACTATCCTTACTGCTGTTCCAAGCCAGACAGGCTTTAGGAGGAGTGTAAAACAAAATAAAAGGACACTCCAAACTGGACACACGTTTCGCTGTTCCATGTAAAAGTATACATTTGACACCATGCAGTTCAGTGATGCAAAAACCTGCAGGCTCTCACGCAACCAGCTTCCACCGCACTGCTGCCTGTGACCACCAGAGGGAGCTCCCCACCACAGAACGCAGCCTGGTGAGACTGTCCCCTCTGCGTGCCGGAGTGAAGCAGTGACACGAACAACGAGGGGCGAGAGATTTCAAGCAGGCGTTCCTCACAGTGCCCCAACAGAAATGCCACATGAGCCAGCCTGCCACCCGGAGACTACAGTGAACCAGACAAGGGAGGAGGGGAGGGGGGCCTGGAGGCTGCAGTCTAGAAGACTTCCAGGATTCTCTGAAAACACAGTCGTTTGAATGTCTCTGCACACGCACACGCACAAGCACACGCACACCCACGCACACGCACACGCACGCACGCAATCCCTAATACAAAGCTCCCAGCTCGGCTCTGTCTCGCTGACCTCCACTCCACCCAGCAGGATGTTTGCTGCAGATAAACAGTGACATCCTTATTGCTGCTTCAGAACAATACGTACGTGTGTGTGCGTGTGTGTGTGTGTGTGTGTGTGTGTGTGTGTGCGTGTGTATTGAATGCATGCATGTCATTTGTACCACACTGCGTTACATAAACAGAACACAGTTTTCTGTGCACTAAAATGAAGGTCTGTCCTTCACACACTGGCCTCCCTTTCATGATGTGTGTTCGATGAGAGCTCACTTATCACTTGTGTTATGGGAAGCCAGTCACAGCAGCAGGACTCTCACCTTGATCAGGTGCTTGTTCACCCATTTCGTGAAGGTTTTCTTCTGGACTCGGTCACGCTCATCTGTAGAGAGAGAGAGGTGAGGAGAGAGGAGAAGAGAGGGGAGAGGAGGAGAGGAGAGAGAGAGAGGGCAGAGAGACAGAGAGGAGAGAAGGGAGGGGAGAGAGAGAGAGAGAGAGAGAGGAGAGAGGAGGGGAGAGATGTTTAGTGCATTAATCCATTTGAACATTCACTAATTAAACTCAGTTAGCAAAGGTCCGTTCCTGGTAGGGAAATTGAGAAGTTTGCTTGAGCAGGTATATTGATATACTAACTTGATTAGATCTGCCTACACGCTGTCAGGATAAACCACAGCTGGCTTTTATTTTCGAGCGTTTTACAGCACTGGGGATCCCCCAGGACTCCAAACACCAATCTGTGTGTAACAGAGCGGAGGCTGGGCTCGAACCCGCCACCCCACACACCGAGCGAGCGTCTGAACCACAACGCAGAAGAGCTTGTCTGCGTCTGTGATCAGAGAGCTTAACCTCATCTCACCGACAGGGGGCAGCAGTGCGTCACACAACACTCAAAGTGTGTGATGCAATCCTGTGCTGTGAAATGCTCCAGCTCCCATCTAGGACTCTTCAGATATTCAACCTCAAGCACGGCAAATGATCTGGCAGAGGCCTGCATGTGTGCTTGGTTTTGTTCTGTGAAACTCAGCGCCCCTGTGCATGAGTCACCACTCCAGAAATGAGAAGGCTTTCTTGAAATAGCTTCTCCTTATCACTGCAGGAAAGTACTGTGTTTGTTTGGGCTGTTGTCACGGAAACCATCTCGCGGTCTCTATCACATCCTGTTCAGAGCCGAACGAGCTCCTAAACCAGGGCCAGGCCAGCAGGACACACAGGGTGAAGCGCTGCTGGGGAGAGGAGTTCATTTCTAATGACTCGAGAGACTGTTTAAAACAGCCCTCCACAGCACTGAGAGAACGAATCCACACTGACACCTGCACGCCCTCCACAGCACTGAGAGACACCTGCATGCCTCCACAGCACTGGAGAGAACGAATCCACACTGACACCTGCATGCCCTCCACAGTTCGAATCCACACTGACACCTGCATGCCCTCCACAGCACTGAGAAGAACGAGAGACACACTGACACCCGCACGCCCTCCACAGCACTGAGAGAACGAATCCACACTGACACCTGCATGCCCTCCACAGCACTGAGAGAACGAATCCACACTGACACCCGCATGCCCTCCACAGCACTGAGAGAACGAATCCACACTGACACCTGCACGCCCTCCACAGCACTGAGAGAACGAATCCACACTGACACCTGCACGCCCTCCACAGCATGAATCCACACTGACACCTGCATGCCCTCCACAGCACTGAGAGAACGAATCCACACTGACACCTGACAGCACTGAGAGAATGAATCCACCTGACACCTGCACGCCCCACAGCACTGGAGAGAATGCATCCACACTGACACCTGCACGCCCCTCCACAGCACTGAGAGAAGAATCCACACTGACACCTGCATCCACAGCACTGAGAGAATGAATCCACACTGACACCTGCACGCCCTCCACAGCACTGAGAGAATTTAATCCACACTGACACCTGCACGCCCCACAGCACTGAGAGAACTGAATCCACACTGACACCTGCACGCCCTCCACAGCACCATCCACACTGACACCTGCACGCCCTCCACAGCACTGAGAGAACGAATCCACACTGACACCTGCACGCCCTCCACAGCACTGAGAGAACGAATCCACACTGACACCTGCACGCCCTCCACAGCACCGAATCCACACTGACACCTGCGCCCTCCACAGCACTGAGAGAACTGACCACTGACACCTGCACCTGCACGCCCTCCACAGCACTGAGAGAACGAATCCACACTGACACCTGCACGCCCTCCACAGCACTGAGAGAACGAATCCACACTGACACCCGCACGCCCTCCACAGCACCGAGAGAACGAATCCACACTGACACCTGCACGCCCTCCACAGCACTGAACACTTAGCTCTTCAGGTTTCAAAGTCATACTGCTGTTTGTATTTATTACAGTGCAGCAGCGTTCTTTTTGCTGTCTTAAATAATAAACACAAAGAAACTCTTTGAAAACGCAACCACAAGAAGTGCCTCTGATACACCGAGCGATCTCCTTATGAAGCAGAGAGAGGAGGCCTGCAGGGGATTGAAGAGCGCGTCCGAAGCCATCCTGCGTCCCAGCAGGTACGGTATGTGGTTCAGACCCCGGGCTACACACAGCATGTGTGTCAGGAGAGCGAGGGGGGGGGGTCTGTGTGTCAGGAGAGTGAGGGGGGGGGGGGGGAGAGCGAGGGGGGGGGGGGGGGGGGGGGGGGGGGGGGTCTGTGTGTTTTAGTATAATAGTGAGAGTGTGTGTGTAAGAGTGTGTGACAGTGTGGTGTGTGTGTGTGTCAAGTTGTTTTCGTGTATGTGGTGTTGTGGCTGAAAATGTGTGTTTATAGCTGTGTGTGTGTGTGTGTGTGTAAAAGTATGTGCAGGTGTTTTAGTGTGAGATGGTGTGTGTGTTTTAAAATAAATATTGTAAAACGGAAGTTTGTAAAACATAAAAATAGAGAGAGAGCGAGAGAGAGAGAGAGAGAGAGAGAGAGCGAGAGAGAGAGCGAGAGAGTGAATGCATGTGTAAAGTCCCCTTCACATTATCCCCACCCCCCACACACACACTCTGAGATACTAACCCAAGCAGCACATTCGCGTGACCAGGTGTACTTTCAAAGCAGCTTCGCTGCGATACGCTTGCCACATCCTTCATTCAGCAAGATAGCTAGCTGGTTGCCTGCCTGTCTTCCTTCCTGCCTTCGTTTCTGTTTTGTCTTACAAAGCTCCTCCAAGGAAGAAGAGTAGCAGGAGGGTGAAATGATCGCGAGAGAAGCAGAGTCTCAGGGGCTCGCAGAACCAGCAGCGGCAACAAACCCCTCTCTCTTCCTCCCCCTCTCTTCCTCCCTCTCTCTCAGTGTTGCTATTTCAAACCCGAGTTCGGCTGCACACTCTCAGAGCTGCCAGTCCCATGTGTGTTTCGGAGGAGGGGTTTGTCTGTCAGAGTCGGCCCCTCCCCGATTCGGATGTGAAAAGGGAAGGCTGCTGGTTCCTCCCACCCACTGTCAAGCACACACAGTCCTGGGTGTCTTAACTGCAGAGCGTCAGAGTGTTAGCAGCCCTGCAAACGTCCGACATCTCTAAAGACATCACCAAACACTGTCCACATCACCAAACACTGTCCACATCACCAAACACTGTCCACATCACCAAACACAGCAGCTTCTCCCGCGTGCATTTGTGAATGACTTCAGCACACTGCTAGGTGAGGATTCAGGTTGAACACACAGCAGATATAAAGCGCTGTGCTGTGCTGTGCTGTGCTGTGCTGTGCTGGGGCTGCCTGGCTGTGCTGTGCTGTGCTGCGCTGTGTTGGGGCTGCCTGGCTGTGCTGCGCTGCGCTGTGCTGCGCTGCGCTGCGCTGTGCTGTGCTGTGCTGTGCTGCGCTGTGCTGTGCTGCGCTGTGCTGCGCTGTGCTGCGCTGCGCTGCGCTGTGCTGCGCTGTGCTGTGCTGTGCTGTGCTGCGCTGCGGGTTTGCTGCAGGGTGGAGATCAGCAGCAGGTTTCTGTTCTGTTCTGTTCTCCAGCAGCTCCGCTTTTGTCAACTTCCAGGTTTAAGGGAGTCAAAAAAGTTTATCTGGGACTCTTATTTTGCTTTCTGATGCAACAAAAAAAGGTCAGCCAAATTGCACGTCTAGAAAGCAGGCTGGTGCGATATATAAATGCTTAAATAATTCAATAAAATAAAGATTTCAGTTTTAGTTTTTTTTTTGGTTTGTTTGTTTGTTTTTAAATAGAAGATTTATCTCTAAGAAAAAAATAGAAAGAGTTAGGAGTTTCGCGAGACGGTTCCAGCTGGAGAGAACGACGACTGTGAAACTATCATTCCATGGTGCGGTTTTTTAAAGAGACGGTGTCATCAGTCACACAGCAGCAACAGTTTCTGAAAATGTTTTTGACGTTACAAAAATAAAATAAAACGCTGCCCCAAAATAAACAGCAGCTGTGTGGGTTTTTTTTTTTTTTTCTTAAATTGAAGGTTTTTAAAAAGCCCCAAAAACTTTCAAGAGTTCAACTCGCTCAATAAAAAGCTGGGAGACGTTTCCGTGCACAGCTCTGCTGTAAAAGCAAGCGCAGGCGAGTACCTGTCTCAGGTAGAGGTGTCACACACAGCCCCCTCACCTGCCCAGGCAATCTCCGTGCAACTGAACCCACACTTCTGCAAAGCTGCTGAGCCAGCGATCCAGACTTTACACTAGTCCGATCCCATCCAGCGCTCAGAAAGTGCTTTCTCCTGAATGCATCGCGTCTGTTAGCGTTCAGTTTGGGCTTTTCTGTTGAGAATTACTGCTTCCTTACAAACCAAAAGAATAATAATGACCATCTCTTAAACACTGCAGTTCAAAAGCGTTTCCTCCAGTTCCAGTAATCCACTTCACTTCATATTGAAAACTGATAAGAAATATTTAAAAAAGGCAGTTTGTCGTGTTTCTGCCTCCCTGTCAGTGCTCTCTCTCTCCACAGAAATGATTAGACGTCTAAACAAGTCGGGAGATGTTTTCAGAGAGTAAGGTGAGCGCTTTGGAGGAATTTCTCCTCCGAGGAGAAGGAGGTGTGTCACTGCCCTGGGACACAGAGGAGGAGAGAGAGAGAGAGAGAGAGGAGGAAGCAGAGCGGACTGGAGGGACACAGCTGAAAACTGGGACAGCACTGTGATACTGAGGCACAACCTCACGCCCTTCACCCTTCTCAATCAAAGCCGGACAAACTAAACAAAACAACAGGCTGCACTGATGGAGCATTAACAGCAAGTCCCTCGCTCTCTCTCTCCTCTGCTAATTAGGAATTGGAAGGGAACCTCTCTCTCCCTCTGTGTGTTTGACCCAGATAAATGCTACACTGCGATTTCCAGAAAAATCTACAAACGTGCTTCTAAGAAAAAGTGCCTCGATTGCTTTCTATTAATTCTGATTCCAGAACATACTGATTCTCTTGGGCAGCTTTTTTAAAAGTGCAGTAAATCATGTTATTCAAGACATCTCCCTTCCCCCGTCTCGAGTTTAAAAAGGTTTGTCAACATGAAGACACTCAAATGGACTGACAACTTCACACCCCCTACTGTAAACCCCCCTCTCTCTCTCTCTCTACAGAACTTCCTCTCTCCTTCCTCCTCTCTCCTCTCTTCCTCCTCTCCTTCCTCTCAGTTTGTTCCAGCAGGTCCACCAGCTACAGTTTGTAGATCCTGGTTCTTGTCTCGTTCTTTCCTGCGTCTCTCTCACAGTCAGACGAGGATAATCTTTACAAAAACACAAAACAGATCTGCTCTGCGTTGAGCTGACAGAGACACACACGCACGCACGCACACACACACGCACGCACACAGCTTGCTGCTGATCAGTTTGTTGTTTCCTTTTTCTCTCTTTTAAAGCAGTTGTTTCTTGTTCTTCTCCAGCAGAGAATCGAACATCAAGCCCTTTCTTTCCCCTCTATCGCTCTCGTTCATTCACTTGTTGTTTCTCTCTCTCTCTGCTGTTTCTTTCTTGCATGTTGTGACGGTTTGTAATCACCCCTTGACCGTCTGCAGAGCTATAAATACAGACAGGGCTTAGCGAAGGGTCTTCAACTGACAGAGGGCGCTTATCTCCTCCTCCTCCTCCTCCCCCTCGCTCTCCCAGGCTAATCTGTGCAATCCACTTGTTACTGCACAGAACTTCTACCCAGCAGTGCAGCAGGGTTACCGGTATATATTACAGTCTCTCTCTCTCTCTCCTTCCCTCCCTCTCTGTGTGTGCGTCTATCAAGCCCTCTCTCCTCTCAGTATCGCTCTCCTGTTCCTCTGTCTCTCTTAATTGAATTCTGCAATGCTGTGACTGCCATTCTATTCTATTCCAGTGCTATCAGTGCCAGCCTCACCCCTCCCCTCTCCTCCTCCCCCTCCCTCTGTGTTATTAAATAAACCACATGATTTCTCTGTACAGTGGAATAAACCTTGTGAAGATCAAGCAGTCTGCATCCCTCTCAACACACGGAGAGGGGAAGTCCCCCTAGTGGAAATTAAAATAAACAATTTGGGGCTTTTCACTCTGGAATTTCCAAAGTCTGACTTCTTTGACAAGCGTTTCAACAAGAATTCAACACGGTATTCTACAGGGGAGTGGAGGATTACAACCCCCTGTAACTGCAGGCCCTGGGGTGTAATAAGACTCCTATTGCACAGCAGTGTCACCCATTACAGCACTGAAATCACGTTTGAGTAATCCATGTCTTCAGAACTGCTGCCAGCGTGTAGTCTACTGTTCACACGATGGCATTACGATTCACAATGTTCCAGCTTTCACCATCACTGATTGTTTCAAAAAGTTACCTGCATTATTCAAGAAACATACCAACACACAGAGCTAATGAAGACTTTGATCTGATCAAGCCATTCCCTCATCACTGACCTCAAGCACACGTTATTTAGATTGCACAGAACATGAGTTGAGAGAGGAGGGGAGAGGAGAGAGGAGAGAGGGGAGAGGAGAGAGGAGAGAGGAGAGAGGAGAGAGGAGAGGGAGAGGGGAGAGGAGAGAGGAGAGGAGAGGGGAGAGAGAGGAGGAGAGAGGAGAGGGAGGGAGAGGGGAGAGGAGAGAGGGGAGAGGAGGAGAGGAGAGGGAGAGGAGAGGGAGAGAGGAGAGAGAGGGGAGAGGGAGAGGGGAGAGGAGAGGAGAGGAGAGGGAGAGGGGAGGGAGAGGGGAGGAGGAGGGGAGGGGGGAGAGGAGAGAGGAGAGAGGAGAGAGGGGAGAGGGGAGAGGGGAGAGGAGAGGGGGAGAGGGAGGGGAGAGGGAGAGGAGAGGAGAGGGGAGAGAGGAGAGGAGAGAAGGGAGAGAGGAGAGAGGGGAGCGGGGAGGGGAGAGGGGGAGAGGGGAGAGAGGAGAGGAGGGGAGAGGGGAGAGGAGAGGAGGAGAGGAGAGAGGGGAGGGGAGACAGGAGAGAAGAGAAGAGGGAAAGAGGAACCGAAAGAGAAGGGGAGGATGAATATGAATCACAGACACCGAGAGAGAGAGAGAGACACAGACAGACAAGAGCGATAACAAGATAAGAGAATGGCGGGCAGAAAGAGAAAGTGGGAGGCAGAAAAAAGGAGGGGGAAGAGAGAACATTAAAGAGGCACAGAGTGAAGGAGTGAGAAAGGAGAGGAGGAGGAGAGAAATATATAAGGAACAGAAAGGAAAGGGTGAAGGAAGAAGAGAGAGAGGAGGACGGGAGGAGGTGGGAGAACAATCAAAGAAAAAGGAATAGAAAGGAGGAGGGAGAGAAAAAAGAAAACAGCAAGCAGACAGAAGGAGGCAGGAGACACAGAACCAAACTCTACCTTCCAGTGTGGGGGTCTGGCGCCTGCGGTAATACCACACTCCCACCACCGTGAGGCAGTGTCCAGCGATGACCAGCAGAGGGGCCAGGACCACTGGGTCAAAGAAGTCCATCTCTCTCTCTCTCCCTCTCAAATCCACAAGGTCTTTAATGGCATGACTAGCTGTACCGAGTATTAAGTTCCCTCTCTCTCTCTCTCTCTCTCGAATCTAAGTTTCACAACGTCTTTAATGACAAGTCCTTCCCTAGCTGTATCTGCCAGCTGACTTTGGAGAAACTCTCTCTCTATTTTCTTGTTTTATATTTCTGTCTCTCTCTCTGTCTTCCTGCCTGCCTGCCCGCTTGCTTGCTGCTTTTGCAGATATAAACTCTCAGTCTCCTCTCTCTCTCTCTCTCGGTCTCTCAAACACTGAGACTCTGAATTCCTTTCCACTGAAGCAAGCGCCCAGCTTTTAGCAGAGAGCTCCACTCCGTCAGGGCAATAAAAAATAAATAAATTAAAAAAACGTTTAGAAAAAAACCACTCTCCCGCAGAGGCTGCACAGACACAGAAGCAACCACACCGAGCTTCCTGTGTCAGTGCGGGTGTCTCTCTGTGTCTGCCTGTCTGTCTGCCTGTCTGTCTGCCCGTGTGTGCCAGTCTGATGTGTGTCTGTTTGAACACATACTGCAAACATTAAACAAAGTGCAAATAGAAAACTTCAATAGAGTTAGAGAAGTTACTGCAAGCCCCAGCTTCCATTGATACGACACTCCCCTGACTCAGCGCAGCGTCCTCATAAGGAAAGCAGGGCTGTAGACAAGGGTTCGAGTGAGCGAGCCTGTGTGTGTTCGTCAAAAGGCCAAACATTTCTATTGAAAAGGAGGTTTTTAAATAAATATCCTGCAAGGCAGAGCGACTCCAGACAGCCGGCCCGGTATAACTGACATGGAGCAGCGCTGTCATTCATTCTACATGGTGCTGATGCCTCCTGTGCATGGTAACCTTTCAATACACTCACATGAACTGTTTAACACAGTCGTTCATTCATTGGGTTACATTTCGTGCATGTTTCGATCACACGCTGGAGCGTTTGAAATCTGTCCCGCGGGTGTGATCTCCTCTCTGTTTCATCATTGATTATTTAACCCCAGAAACCCCAAACTGCAGCAGAGCAGCACAGGAAACCACAGGCAGCTCAGCGGCGCTCTCTCTCTGCGGAGGCGTCTCAGTGCTTCCTCTGTGTTTCTGTTTTAAATGTTCTTACTCCTCTTATTAATAGTACTGCTATTTGTTTTTTTCGTTACCAGGAAACCTGGCCCAGTTTCCACTGAGTGTCGGTTGGTCTCGCTGCATGCAAACCTGCTTCTGAAAAACTACCAAAAAAAAAAAACAGAAACCACAGCCACAAATCAGAATGAGTGAAGAGGGAGCACACTGACACGCACACACACACACACTGACACGCACACACACACACACACGCACGCACACACACACTGACACACACACTGACACACACACTGACGCACGCACACACACACTGACACACACACACAGACACACACTGACACGCACGTCTCAGAGTTTTGCAATCTCTCAAGAGCTCTTACAATTTCACTTTGAAATGAAAGTTGCCAGACCACGTTGACTGCCAGTTACACACACTGTCGTAATCCAGGGGACGCACGCACTGACACTCCCTTTTTGAAACACACACACACCTTTACCTAACACGCAAACCCTAACCTCACACACAGGTGTCTGTTTGACCCTGAATACACACACTGACACACACATTGACGCACGCACTGACACACACACACTGACACAACCACATCAACGCACTGACACACACACACTGACACACACACCAAACACACTGAGGAATGAACACACACACACACACATGATGAAAGAACACACACTTGATCTATTATTATTATAATTATTGACACGCACGTCTCAGAGTTTTGCAATCTCTCAAGAGCTCTTACAATTTCACTTTGAAATGAAAGTTGCCAGACCTCCGTTTGCACTGCCAGTTATTTCACGCTGTCGTAATCCAGGGGTATATGGAAGCTGTCTGTCTGTCTCCCTTTTTTGAAACTATCCAGGCAAGCCTTTACCTAACATTCCTCCAAACCTTCCCTAACCCTCCTGTTACGCTTCGTGTCTGTTTGACCCTGAATATCCAAAGTGTCCCGTCTCCATTCGGACTCGGTGAAACAGGCGGAACCACTTCACACAGAAAACACTCCCTCCAACCACATCAACCCTGAGGATTTCTGCATGGGAGGCATGTTAACTACATACCAAACCCTGCTGAGGAATGAATCTGCGCAGCTCTGCACACATGATGAAAAGAACATGCTTCACTTGATCTATTATTATTATAATTATTATTATAGTGCTGTTATTATAGGTACATTATTATTAATTATTATAATTATTATTATTATTATTACTGCGATGTCTGGAGAGATGTTTCTGAACAGGTTTGTATAAATCTCAGGTTACCACAGGCTCGTTTTCTCTGCAGGTAACAGCATCTCTCTGATAAAGAGGTTCAGAAATGAGCCGTTGCAAGGGGTTCTCAGAGCTGGACAGAGACAGTGAAGTGGACGAGGACGTGTCAGAACCTGAAGACAATCCTGACGATGATCCTGATCCCCATGAATCATCCTCAGAGGAGTCTGAAGAGACCCACACTGAATCTGCCATGGCTTCTCAGTGCGGGCAAATCAAACTCTCCCCACCAGCCCACTGCTTCTCATGTGGATGAAACACTCAAGTGAAGAGAGGGAAATATAACATGGGCAGCATCTCCGTGAGAGAGAGAGGAGTGAGAGAAGAGTGAGAGAGAGAAGAGAGAGAGTGAGTGAGAGAGAGAGTGAGTGAGAGAGAGAGAAGAGTGAGAGAGAGAGCGCTGTGGTCTCTGTAGAATCTCTCTCCCTCTCTCTGTCCCTCTCTGAATGGATGGCTTTCTTTGTGGGTCTGGGCTGTTTAATTGATGTTTGTGTTTGCCATTGAAAGGCTCTCTTTATCCAGCAAAGCAAACAGAGAGGAAAGCATGCCTCCCACAGCCATCCCCCAGAGAACTGGAAACACAACCCTGACAAGAAGAGAGACGGACAGAGATACGAGGTCGGAGAGAGACGGACAGAGATACGAGATCAGAGAGAGACGGACAGAGATACGAGATCACAGAGAGACGGACAGAGATACGAGGTCACAGAGAGACGGACAGAGATACGAGGTCAGAGAGAGACGGACAGAGATACGAGGTCACAGAGAGACGGACAGAGATACGAGGTCACAGAGAGACGGACAGAGATACGAGGTCACAGAGAGACGGACAGAGATACGAGATCAGAGAGAGACGGACAGAGATACGAGATCAGAGAGAGACGGACAGAGATACGAGATCAGAGAGAGACGGACAGAGATACGAGATCGCAGAGAGACGGACAGAGATACGAGGTCACAGAGAGACGGACAGAGATACTGAGATCAGAGAGACGGACAGAGATACGAGATCAGAGAGAGACGGACAGAGATCACAGAGAGACGGACAGAGAGAGGTCACAGACAGACGAGATCAGAGAACGAGATCACAGAGAGACGGACAGAGATACGAGATCAGAGAGAGACGGACAGAGATACGAGATCACAGAGAGACGGACAGAGATACGAGGTCACAGAGAGACGGACAGAGATACGAGATCAGAGAGAGACGGACAGAGATACGAGATCAGAGAGACGGACAGAGATACGAGATCAGAGAGAGACGGACAGAGATACGAGATCAGAGAGAGACGGACAGAGATACGAGATCACAGAGAGACGGACAGAGATACGAGATCACAGAGAGATGGACAGAGATACGAGATCACAGAGAGAGACGGACAGAGATACGAGATCAGAGAGAGACGGATAGAGATACGAGATCAGAGAGAGATGGACAGAGAGACGGATAGAGATACGAGGTCAGAGAGAGATGGACAGAGATACGAGATCACAGAGAGATGGATAGAGATACTATGAGTTTAATAAGACACCTCTGAGCTTGTTACCTAGACACACTGTGGCTAATCAAGCTGGCAGTACCAGCTGGACTGGGTGAAAGCGCCCTACAATTGGAGTTACACTGTGAACTCACATCGTTTAGTACATGGGTAGCAGATGGACAGCAGTGCACTGCCCCTGCCTGTCTCACTCCAGTACCAGGCTGGCACACTCGCTGTACACAGACAGGGCCGCTGCCAGCAGACCACACATTTCAAAGAGCCTGACGTTCCCCTAAAGGCTCGATATAACCCTCTGTACAAAATCAGCTAAACTCTCAGCTCCCATCATCCCAGCTCAGCACTTTCATCAGCTGGAGAGGAAACAGAGAGAAACCGCCTTCCTGTCTCGAGACTGGGGGCTGGCAGTGCCAACCCCCCCATCCTTCAACGCAGGCATGTATTTATATATACTGTGTATGATAAAGAGAGCAATACAGACGGGCCCGGCCGCGCGATGCTCCAGTTTGACTTTCCACAGGACGAGAGTAATGCTTCATTTCCGCGAGGGCTGGCTCGGACTGATAAGGAAGATTCCCCCCCCACACCCTCTTACTTAACTCTTTAGGCACCAAGTATCTTTGCAAATAAAAATAAAATGAAAAAAGACCATTCTTAATTCAAAGGTTTCAATGCATTCAGAGTTTTTCTCCCCTCGATGGGCTGAATGGACTCCTCTCGTTTGAAAGTGTTCTTATGTTTTTAAAACATACTACAGGATACTTCTTAAATTCCTGGGATGTTCCAACTCTCCCAAGCCGGCTGCAGCACCCCGCAGGGCAGCCAGGGGGCCCCCTTGCACCACACAGGCCTGCGCCTGCCTTTCCTGGCAGTCAGTGCTGCTGCCTGGAGGACTCACTGGGACACAAACACACGGACAGCTTCAACTAACGGACTGGAAAATGCATCCTGAAGGCACACAGGCAAACTGGACTAATGCTGAGAGCTGAGGAACTGGGGAGGGAGGGAGTGATCAAGCCCAGAGAGGGCACAGCCGAGTGTGATCAAGCCCAGAGAGGGCACAGCCGAGTGTGATCAAGCCCAGAGAGGGCACACATTGGTACTCTTTTACTGTGGGAAGCTTCTACGAAGGAAACACACAGAAATCTTTTCTATTAGTATATACTGAGGTGTCGAAAGGACCCTGCACTGTGAACGAGGTGGCTGCGGGCTGCAGTGTATCGTACACAGTCTGCCCCTCTCTCTCTCTGTCTCTGTCTCTGGAACTCAGATTCCTGATTTACGAGCCCTCTCTTTGTATCCGCTGGGAATGCTGTTTTTCTGGGGAAGGCTGCTGTTCAGGGCGGAGGGCAATTGATGGCGGCTGTTTTGCATTCATTGATGGCGGCTGTTTTACGAGGGGCCGGAGATCACAAATCACAGCCCCAGCCTGACAGCGTGAGAGGAAGAGAGGAGCCGGGATACCAATAAACCTGCAGTTATAAATCAGCAGGCTGCTCTCAGACAAACCAGGACCAGCAGGTTTCAGGGCAGCACGTCCTACAGGGTCATCTCGAGAACGACAGACTGACCACCTACAGCCCAGCCAGCGTGCTCCCGAGGAGACCCTGATACAGGGGTGGCAAAACGACTCACGCTGCACAGCGCTTCGATCCATTCCTGGTTTCACTGTGAGTTTAGTACACACCCGAGCTTGTTACACACTGTGTCTAATCAAGCTGCTAGTATGGAATGGGTGAAACTGCTATGCAACAGGAGTCTTAACTCCATCCCTGTGTTAAACCACACTGCCCCTCCTCTCCATAGTAAATGCATTTCATATGCAATTTACCCACAGAGGAGAGACTCTCATGAGAGGAAGGGTCACGTGAACGGATTCACTTAGAAACTTCAGGACGCGCTCGTGAGAGTGTGTGAGAGTGTGCGTGTGCATGCGTCTGTGTGTGTGTGCGTGAACTCGTGAGAGTGTGAGTGTGTGTGCGTGCGCTCGTGAGAGAGTGCGAGTGTGAGTGTGTGTGCGTGTGTGTGTGTGTGCATGCGTCTGTGTGTGTGCGTGAACTCGTGAGAGTGAGTGTGCATGTGTGTGTGTGCATGCGCTCGTGAGAGAGTGCGAGTGTGAGTGTGTGTGTGCGTGTGTGTTCTTGTCATTAACAATTCAGAGAAAACAAAAAAAAAATAGAATTCAAATAAAACCACAAGCTCTTGTCTCAACCCGTCAACTTCCCTCTCATGCCCACGAGCGAGCCTTGCCTTTTTTAATTATTTTACAGCGTGCTGAGTTAGCGAGCCGGTTTAACTGAGTCATCACCTTCAATCACTGCAACGAAATGACGTGTAGCTGCTGAGCACAGCACTCACAGGGGGGGCTCCTTAACAAACCGTGCTGTACGACAGCAGTCAGGCTGAGAAATCTCCTGTGAGGAGGAGGCACAGCACTCACAGGGGGGGGCTCCTTAACAAACCGTGCTGTATGACAGCGGCCAGGCTGAGAAATCACCTGTGAGGAGGAGGCACAGCACTCACAGGGGGGCTTTTTAACAAACTGTGCTGTACGACAGCAGTCAGGCTGAGAAATCTCGTGAGGAGGAGGCACAGCACTCACAGGGGGGCTCCTTAACAAACCGTGCTGTGTGATGGCGGCTTCGTGACAGCGTGCCAGGCTGAGACTCCACAATAAAACCACATCAGGGACAAACCTTGCTTTTTAATTATTTTACAGCGTGCCAGGCGGACTGAGTCATCACCTTCAATCACTGGGAAATGACGTGTAGCTGCTGAGCACAGCACTCACAGGGGGGGCTCCTTAACAAACCGTGCTGTATGACAGCGGCCAGGCTGAGAAATCTCCTGTGAGGAGGAGGCACAGCACTCACAGGGGGGGGCTCCTTAACAAACCGTGCTGTACGACAGCAGTCAGGCTGAGAAATCTCCTGTGAGGAGGAGGCACAGCACTCACAGGGGGGGCTCCTTAACAAACCGTGCTGTATGACAGCGGCCAGGCTGAGAAATCTCCTGTGAGGAGGAGGCACAGCACTCACAGGGGGGGCTCCTTAACAAACCGTGCAGAGAGCCAGGCTGAGAAATCTCCTGTGAGGAGGAGGCACAAAACTCACAGTACATCTCCTCTCATTGCCAGTCAGGCTCCCACAGCACTCACAGGGGGGGGCTCTCTCTCCGTCTCTCAGCACTCAGGGGGGCTCCTTAACAAAGTCCTCTGACAACAGCAATGGGAGAAGGCTGAGCACAGCACTCACAGGGGCAGCTCCTTAACAAACCGTGCTGTCACGACAGCAGTTGAAATTTTGAGGAGGAAATGGGGGGGGGCTCCTTAACAAACCGTGCTGTATGACAGCAGCCAGGCTGAGAAATCACCTGTGAGGAGGAGGCACAGCACTCACAGGGGGGGCTCCTTAACAAACCGTGCTGTACGACAGCGGCCAGGCTGAGAAATCTCCTGTGAGGAGGAGGCACAGCACTTTTGTTAACTCCTTAACAAACTGTGCTGAACAGCTGCCAGGCTGAGAAATCTCCTGTGAGGAGGAGGCACAGCACTCACAGGGGGGGGTTTAACAAACGTGCTGTGACAGAATGAGAAATTCCTGTGAGGAGGAGGCACAGTATTAACAAAACCGTGCTGCACGATATGGCCAGGCTGAGAAATCTCCTGTGAGGAGGAGGCACAGCACTCCACTTAACAAACAGTGTCTAGGCTGAGAAATCTCCCATCAGGACATCATGAGACATTATTCATTATTATCCATATCTTTCTCTCCTTTCTCATTCACTTACTCCCCGATTTCTCTCTCTCTCTCTCTCTCTCTCCCTCTCCCTCTCCCTAGCAGGCAGCACTCGTTTATTGATTTTGAAATGAAATGGGGCTGGCGTGTCGGTGATGTGTCAGCCTCTCTCTCTCTCCTCATTACAGCTGCTCCTGTCTGAAGGGCCCCCGGAGACACATAGAGACAGCCCTCGCTGTTAACCCTCTCACTGCCTGAACACTGCTACTGCCTACTGGGTGGACTTCAAGTTTAACCGAACGGCTGCAGAATGTATTACATCACATGAGATCCAGTATCAATAACAATAAGCAATATGGTATTCAAGTAGTCCTGTTTTGTAACTCCATACAATGAACACAGTGTCTAGTCTTACAAAGACATACATACATATATTATTACACCACACCTGTTCCGAACCCTGAAGAATGTAGCTTGACATCTGATAATCCCTGCAAATGATGACATGTGTTCAGACATTTCCACTATCTAGACACCTGTTTATAAAGACTCCATGAATCATTCTTTCACAGCTCATCTCTCTGAGCATGGGTGTGTTTGGGTAGTCACTTAGTTAGCGTGTTAGCTACTGCACAGTTACCCATATACTGCAATAACTGTACTAACTAGCCAGCTATCTAGCGAGCCAACCAACTAGCTCACCAGCAAGCTATAGAACTAGCTAAATAAACAGACTGAGCCTAGCAACGATGTGCCTGCTCCTGCCTTCCTTTCATTCACCCTTCTTTCTACAATCCTGTTGTTTTTTTTGCTATCTTTACACAGTCACAGATATGCATGTCAAATCTATAGAGCTGAGCTGCAGTGTTGCAGCAGGGAGCGTGTCGGGTCAGGGTATTGATACAGAGTCTCTCTCGGGCTCACGTCAGTAACACACGCACACGCACACACACACACACACCCTCCAGCAGGGCCACACAAGCAGGGGACAGGACAGACTCACCTTGCAAAACCTGCAGTGCAGGGGGGGAGGGGAGGGGGAGGGAGCGAGTCACAGTCCCAGGGCTGTAAAGCTAACAGCTGAGTTTGTTCTATCCAGTGCAGGGATGGAAACCAGACTCCCGTTGCATAGCAGTTTGATCAATTCCTGGTTTCACTGCTAGTTTAATAAGACACACCTGAGCTTGTTCCCTATACACCCCGTGGTTAATCCAGCTGGTAGCAGTAAAACCTGCAATGGGTGAAGCTGCTGTGCAACAGGAGTCTTATTCCCAGCCCTGCAGCGGCACGGTGTGAGCCATCGCGGGCTCTGGAATTAAAAGCTGTGTGACCTCTTCACACTGCGGGAGGAAGCAGCCGTGGAATTGTACCATGTAACCAGATTAACCCATCTCAGGGGCCGAGTGGGGCTTATTACTGAGATTGAATCTGTCTGAGTAAATTTCAAAAGGACTGCAGAGCAGAAGGAAGGAAAGTGTGTCAGTGCATGTGTGTGGGGAGAGGGGGGCTCCCTTTATAGTGATTATGAGGACATGTGTGTGTGTGCGCGCGTGTGCGTGTGTGTATCAGCGAGCACGACTGGTTAAGATGACAGGCGTGTACAAGAGAGTCTGCGTGTCTGAACATGAGAAATTATGAATTTGTTTGTTCAGCCGTCACTCTCCAGGATCACTAGTTAAGAAAATGACCCGCATTTCCGTACGCATACAGTGTGGCGGTTAGGTTCACTTCAAAACAGAAGAACTCAAAACAAACGTCCTCTCTTAGTCTGGACGATAAACGCTTCACACTGCTGTGCTTGTTTCCATTCTCTTTATTTCACAATCTCAAAATAATAAAATCAAATATTAGCAGCATCTACACTAATATCACTGAGAGTGGAGCTCTGCACTCAGTGTCAATGACAAAGCATTGTGAATGTTTAAACTCTCTGTGTATCAGGATGCCAGCTGGGGTCAGCACAGCACTGGGGATCGACAGGAGCAGCCCCCCCTCCTCCCTCCCCTGTTTATTTCACAGGGAAACTGGACCCCGCCCTGCAGTGCTGCAAACAGATAGCTGGGTCAGGCTTCTTATCATTCACCTGCAGCCTGTACTAAACACTCACTCTCTCTCACACACGGGCTCATTCACTCACACACTAGACCACGCTGCCTCCCAGTCCCTCCTCGGCTCTCGCACTAGACCACGCTGCCTCCCAGTCCCTCCTCGGCTCTCGCACTAGACCACGCTGCCTCCCAGTCCCTCCTCGGCTCTCGCACTAGACCACGCTGCCTCCCAGTCCCTCCTCGGCTCTCGCACTAGACCACGCTGCCTCCCCGTCCCTCCTCGGCTCTCAAGACTAGACCACGCTGCCTCCCAGTCCCTCCTCGGCTCTCGCACTAGACCACGCTGCCTCCCAGTCCCTCCTCGGCTCTCGCACTAGACCACGCTGCCTCCCAGTCCCTCCTCGGCTCTCACAGATGATCAGTATCTCAGTTCTAAACACAGACAGCCCGGTTCTGAATAACGCAGCCTGTCTGAGTTCAGGTAAGGGTTGATGATGTCAGTTCAGCTAACCCTTGCTGTGTATCTGACAGGAGCACATGCCAGCCTCCCCACGTGCTGCTCTTTAAAAAAAACTCACAGTGCTGTACAGATACCAGCACTTAATTACACAACACCAGAGCTGCACCCCGCACAGGACCTCCTGCAGCATCAAACAACGAACCAGCCTGGCTGTGCCATCCATCCGCCAGAAACTGCAGCACCGTGATTCTGTTATATAAACACTGAGAATACAGGCAGCTACTGAGACAGCTTTCAGCAGGACCTGCAGCACCGTGATCGGCTCTGTTATATAAAACCTGAGAATACAGGCAGCTACTGACAGACCACCAGGACCTGCAGTCACCGTGATTCTGTTACTGGAACCCTGCCTCCCAGGCCCTACTGAGACAACTAGACCAGGACCTCCCAGTCCCGTGATTCTGTTATATAAACCCAGAGAATACAGGCAGCTACTGATGACAGTATCTCAGGTTCTAAGCACTGTGATTCTGTTATATAAACACCTCGCTGAGTTCAGAATGTGATGTCAGGATTTCAGCTAATCCCTTGCTTGTATTGACAGAGCACATGCCAGCCTCCCCACGTGCTGCTCTTTAAAAAAAACTCACAGTGCTGTACAGATGCCAGGTGCAACACCAGAGCTGCTGGGCAGGACCTCCAGAGAGCATCAAACAAGGAAGGAAGCCTGGCTGTGCCATCCATCCACCAGGCCAACTGCAGACACCGTAATTCTGTTTATAAAACATGAGAATAAGGCAGCTACTGAGACAGCTTTCAGACCTACACACCTGATTCTGTTATATAAACACTGAGAATACATTTTACTGAGTTGTTTGGAGCAGGACCTGTCGCACCGTAATTCTGTTATATAAACCCTGAGAATACAGGCAGCTACTGACACAGCTTTCAGCAGGACCTGCAGCACCGTGATTCTGTTACATAAACACTGAGAATACAGGCAGCTACTGACACAGCTTTCAGCAGGACCTGCAGCACTGTGATTCTGTTACATAAACCCTGAGAATACAGGCAGCTACTGACACAGCTTTCACACAGGACCTGCAAGCACCGTGAAAAAAAAAACATAAACCCTGAGAATACAGCAAAGCTACTGAGACCTCTTTCACCAGGACCTGCTCACCGTGATTCTGTTATATAAACAGCTACTGAGAAGCTTTACAGCCGAGGCTGTTATATAAACCCTGAAAGACAGCTTTCAAGGAATTGAAACACTGTGATTCTGTTATATAAACACTCGCTGGAGAGAATGTGAAGGCAGGATTTCAGCTAATCAGGGAGATTACATTGCCACCCAGTATCAGGGCTCCCAGTCACACCACACACGCACCATGCATACAGTGCCTGGTGCTCACAACACACAGGCAGACAGAGAGACAGACAGGCAGGCAGGAAGGAAGAGAGACAGGCAACTCTAACCACCAGGCCACCAGCAGACATGACACCTTTTCAAACATCTTAAATGTAGCTCTAATTCAGAGACACTGATGTAAAAGGTGTATCATTTTTTCAGTTGTTTGGACTCCGCTGTCACAGCTTTCTGTCAGATTCACAGAGTTACACAGGGGAGCGTGCAGAATAACCTCACACACCCCGAGAGAGAGAGAGAGAGAGAGGAGAGAGAGCGAGAGGAGAGAGAGAGCTGCACGTGCTGTCAGCACATCAGACACAAGCCTGATTCTTAAAACATTCACAGAACTATTCTTCAAGCAAAACACTCATCCCTCTGTCTGTCTGCTCACCACGATGGAATGTGTTAAACCCCCTCTCTGAGCCGAAACAGCCGAGGCACTGAAAGACAGACTTGGACAATGAATTAGAAACACCCGCCAGAACAGCGTCAACCAGCGGGGCGGTAGGGCCGAGACGGACCAGTGTGCTCAGAACAGTTCTGGAGGGATACAGGAGCTTTCCTCGAGGATTTCCAGCCTCGCACTCCTCGAGGAAAGCTGATAATCCATCCGCAGCAAACGCGTGTCACATGATTAGTGAGTGCAGTACTGTAGCTCCTGTCTGCCTTTCACTGTTCAAAAATAAAGCCACACCACGGTTCACCCCCATCTTGGTACACCACAGCTTCACCCTTAGAAAACTACCATGGCACTGTCGCAGTCCCCCATGCTTTACACTGTGAGTGTACCACAGTGTACCCTGGTTTGCCATAACCTCACCATCCTTTACAATGCTTATGCTTCCCTATCCTTTTAGCAGACCTCTCACCATCTTTACAATGCTTCCTATGTTTTTACCACACCTCTCTGTGCTTTACAATGCTTCCCTATGCTTTTACCAGACCTCTGTGCTTTTTTACAATGCTTCCCTATGCTTTACCAGACCTCTCTGTGCTTTTACAATGCTTCCCTATGCTTTACCAGACCTCTCTGCTTTTACAATGCTTCCTATGCTTTTTACATCAGACCTCTCTGTGCTTTACAATGGTTCCCTATGCTTTACCAGACCTCTCTGTGCTTTTACAATGCTTCCCTATGCTTTACCAGACCTCCCTGTGCTTTTACAATGCTTCCCTATGCTTTACCAGACCTCTCTGTGCTTTTACAATGCTTCCCTATGCTTTACCAGACCTCCCTGTGCTTTACAATGCTTCCCTATGTTTTACCAGACCTCCCTGTGCTTTTACAATGCTTTCCTATGCTTTACCAGACCTGGTGTGATTTTTACAATGCTGCTTCCCTATGCTTTACCAGACCTTTCTGTGCTTTTACAATGCTTCCCTATGCTTTACCAGACCTCTGTGCTTTACAATGCTTCCCTATGCTTTTACCAGACCTCCTCTGTGCTTTTACAATGCTTCCCTATGCTTTACCAGACCTTTCTGTGCTTTACAATGCTTCCCTATGCTTTACCAGACCTCTCTGTCAGTTTTTACAATGCTTCCTATACCGTAGACCTCTTTGGCAGACCTCCCTGTGTTTTTACAATGCTTCCTATGCTTTACCAGACCTCTCTGTGCTTTACAATGCTTCCCTATGCTTTACCAGACCTCTGTGCTTTACAATGCTTCCCCATGCTTTACCAGACCTCTCTGTGCTTTACAATGCTTCCCCTATGTTTTACCAGACCCTCTGTGTTTTTACAATGCTTCCCTATGCTTTACCAGACCTCTCTGTGCTTTTACAATGCTTCCCTATGCTTTTACCAGACCTCTCTGTGCTTTACAATGCTTCCCTATGCTTTACCAGACCTCTCTGTGCTTTACAATGCTTCCCTGTGCTTTACCAGACCTCTCTGTGCTTTATCATGCTTCCACCATGTTTCATTACACTTTGTTGTGCTTTTACTGTGGGAAACTTTTATAAGGGCAGATGCACTAGCCGGTAGCATACAAGCGACTTACCTACCTACCCTCGACTAAATCTCTGAACTTCCCTTCTTGCACAGAACGCCTTTGTTTGCACAGAAATGCGATTAGTGGTGAGGCTGCCCCAATGAAAAGCAGCAGTGAGCAGCGCTGCGCGTCCGTGCAGCAGAGACCCCGAACCTACCTCTGGAGCTCAACAGAGCAAACCAAGACAAAAAACAATACCTCCCTTTAAACAGGGAGGACGCATCACCCACCTTTCTTATCGCTGATCCCCTGTAGGAACTGCCTGTAAGCTGGGGAGGAGCTCATGTTGGCTGGGTTTGCCTTCTTGCTGAGTCTCTGGATTAGTAAAGTATTCCTGTGTGCCGACGAGGTTACTGTGTGGACAGAACCACAGCAGCAGATCTGCTCAGAGCACACACCATGGTCCTGTGCTTTCAAAAGAAACCTTTCAGAAAACTACAGAGCACGACTGAATCAAGTCAGCGTCGGAGCGCAGGGTTAATGCACTCTGTGCAGAGTTCCGGCTGCCAGGCTGCACTTTGACCACAGCTGCTGTGGTCATGAGTGATGTCACTGCAGAGAAGGGGGGGGGAGAGAGAGAGAGAGAGAGAGAGAGAGAGAGAGAGAGAGAGAGAGAGAGAGAGAGAGAGAGAGAGAGAGAGAGAGATGGTGGAGATAGGGAAGGAGAAAGAGAGGGGGAAAGGACAGTGAGAGAGAACAGAAAGCGAGGGAAGAGCGAGAGAACAGAGGAAAAGAGAACAAGGGAGAGAGATGAGAGAGAGAGGTGTAGGTGTGCTTGTCCCTTTATCTGATGAAGTCATGGAAAGCACATCACAGTACATGACAGTGCTGCACTGTTTAAAACCTTGGTAATGTCAGGTGCTGCCGCTGCTCCTGTACAGACTGGATCACAAGGCATCTAAAACATGATCTGCTGTTTTCTAACCGGGCTACTGATCCAACACAAGCATGTAGCTCTGCCCTGTACCAGGGACACACTGCGAGAGAGGAGCGACAACACACACACACACACACACACAGAGAGAGAGACACACACACACACAGAGAGAGAGAGAAACACACACACACAGAGAGAGAGAGAGAGAGAGAGAGAGAGAGAGAGAGAGAGAGACACACACACACACAGAGCGAGAGAGAGAGAGAGAAACACACACACACACACACACAGAGAGAGAGAGAGAGAGAGAGAGAGAGAGAGAGACACACACACAGAGAGAGAGAGAAAAACACACACACACACACAGAGAGACACACACACACACACACATACACACAGAGAGAGAGAGAGACACACATACAGAGACACACACACAGAGAGAGAGAGAGACACACAGAGAGAAAGAGAGAGAGAGAGACACACACACACAGTACTGGGAAGCACAGAAGAAGCTGCTACAGTATATATACCAACCCTCTGTAGGCAGGTAGACTGGTAAGCAGGAAGGTAGGGGGGTGTGTGGTGTGTGTGCGTGTGTGTGTGTGTGTGCGTAGCCATGTAGCTGTTGGGAGCTACATCCCTTTTTCAAAGAGGAACAGCTACAAGGAAAAGAAAAGTCCCAGCAGTGTTAATCTTGAAGCCTTCCGTTTACATGTGTGTATTTATTTACTGTTTCACTCCACCCACCAACTGGCACAGAACAAACCTCAGTGAAGTCTAGTATTATTATTAATATTGAAATGATCAGGAGCCAGGAGTTTGAACAGGGTTACAAACTCACACTAGCCCTGCTGCTGCTGCACCCAGTCCTGGGGTTCAGAGCTCCCCTCAGTGAAGTCTAGTATTATTATATTAATGATAGGAGTTTAGGGTTTAGCCCTGCTGCTTGAAATGGGGATCAGTGAGCCAGGAGTTTGAGCCAGGGTTTGAGCAAACTCACTCACACTAGCCCTGCTGCTGCTGCACCCAGTCCTGGGGTTCAGAGCTCCCCTCAGTGAAGTCTAGTATTATTAATATTGAAATGATCAGGAGCCAGGAGTTTGAGCAGGGTTACAAACTCACACCAGCCCTGCTGCTGCTGCACCCAGTCCTGGGGTTCAGTAGATTATTGAAACGACTGATGTTAATAAACTGCTCCTCCTTCCTCATCCTGTCAGTATGAATCATGCAGACTCACAGGTGAGACGTACTCACGCTGTGAGGAGAAATGAAATCACTTCTCAGCAGACTGAGCAGATTGCTCAAACTATAATAATAACAATACTAGCCTTCATCGAGGGGAGCTCTGAACCCCGGGCTGGGTGCAGGTTCAAGCCCTGTGTTTTGTTCTATATTAATCCCAGTCCACGCTGGTTCAGACCTGCCCCCGGGGGAGGTACAGGTGAACTGCACAGAGTCGAGTTTCACTGACTGCACCCTCTTTCTCACTGTGATCACAACAGGGAGGCATATCCCTTACCCTCTGCGGCTCCTGTTGCAGGAGGCAATGCCTTCAAAACAGCTTACTCTCTCACACTTTTCTGTCTGTTTTCTTTGTAGTTTTTTTTTTTTACACAGAAGGGCATGCAATTGTTAATTCATTGTTGAATAAAGACATTTTAAAAGTAAAAACAAACCTGTGTATCACTACCTTCCCTTCTCTCTCTCCCTTTTGAAATTAAAATGATTTACCCCCCCTTCTCCCTCTCGCCCTCCCCTTCTCCTTTCACCCCTCCCTTTCTCCTCTCACCCCTCCCTTCCACTCTCACCCCTCCCCCTTCTCCACTCTCACCCCTCCCCGTTCTCGCTCCTCTCTAACTAATAGAATCGGGGTCCCAAGTTCATACAGCAGCAAATGGCAGCAGAGACAACCACTAACTTTAATCCCCCAGCCCCTCAAAACATGTACACATGTATCACAGTGAAGTGACTGAAACAGGTGCCAGGCAACAGTAACCAGGAGATCACTCCCTCGCTCCCTCTCTCCCTCGCTTGCTCGCTCCCTCCCTCTCCCCATGGAGCTCTGTCTGAGTTCAAGTTCACAGTGGCAAATGTTACATGGCTGAAACTCTGCCTGCCTGCCTGTCTCTCTGTCTGTTACATGTCTGCCTGCCTGCCTGCCTGTCTCTCTGTCTGTTACATGCCTGCCTGCCTGCCTGTCGGTCGGTCAGTGTTTGTAGATGTCTCTCAGTGCCAGCTTCCCTCTCCATTGACCTGTTTCTGTCTTTCCTCACAGCTTTTACGATCAGGACTAAAAGCTCTGCTTCTGTACCTCTGGCTGTACCAGTCTGCACACTGTGCCAGGCAACCAGCTCTGAAAGGAGCTGGCACGCTGGGGTAGAGCTGGGGGCAGGGAGACAGGGGATCTGGGTGTTAAATTTAAAACACCCATTCCTAAAGAGGTGAATGACTAAGAGTGGCTTACTGGTTAACTATCGAGGGCCGCCAGTCAGCGGATCTGGGTGTTAGATTCTAGATACTCAAGGTGTTTACTTTGTTACAAGCACACACGCACAGGGGATGGAAAAGACTCCCATGGCACAGCAGTGTGATCCATTCCTCCTGAGACACACCCCCTCACCCTCTCCAGCACTCTGCACGGTGAGGATCTCCGAGCTGCTGTGTGGTAACCCGACACCCGACACCAGAGAGAGAGAGAGAGAGAGGGAGAGAGGGAGGGGGAGGGAGAGAGAGAGAGGGGGAGAGGGGGGGAGAAAAGGGAGAGAGAGAGAGAGGGGAGGGGGGGGAGAGAGAGACAGGGAGAAGGAAAGGGAGAGGGGATGAGAGAAAGAAGAGAGAGGGGAGGAGATAGAGAGGGGGGGGAGAGAGAGAGGGGAGAGAGAGAGAGAGAAGGAGAGGGAGAGAGGGAGCAAGGGAGCGAGGGAGCGAGCCCCCTTCCTGTGCTCTGTGACCTACACTCAGGTGGCAGCGTGGATGTGCTGCAGAAGCACAGGATGAAAATGCTTTGCCCTCCAGCAGTACCACCCTGACTGACCTGTCTCTGTTTACATTCCCCCTTGAAACCTGCTGGCCAGCTTCGCGCCGTGCAGTCACACAGGTTCAGTAGCTGGGGATCCACATGGGATTGGGTAGGTTTCCAATCTGGCAAAGCGTGTGCATGTCCCTGAGTAACCCTCCCCCCCACATCAAACACAAGCACGTCTGTGCACCTGTAAGCATGTGCAGCGATGCCCTCCACGCCAGCGCCACGGACAGCACTCACCACGCACAGAGGACAGCGGGCTGAAGGAGCTGCATGACTCCAGGGCCCAGGAATGAAAGACGGAAGTTTAAAATACATTCCTCAGGAAAGAGCAGGACACAAATGTGTGGGCAGCAAAACAAAAACTTCAAAAGGACTCTGAAACGAAGCCAGAAGGAATTCCAGTGTTTAAAAAGACAGAGTGAAGAGGAACGGGGGGGCAGAACTGACAGCTTAGTAAAGCAGCAGCTAACTGGATTGTGAATGAGTCTGGAGACAGGAGAGGAGGAGGCAGAGGAGGAGGGAGGGAGAGGAGGAGGGAGGGGAGGGGGAGGGGAGGGAAGAGGAGGAGGAGGAGGAGGGAGAGAGGAAGGGAGGGAGGGAGAGGAGGGAGGAGGAGGAGGAGGAGGCGGGAGAGGAGGAGGAAGAGGGAGAGGAGGAGGGAGGAAGAGGAGGGAGGGAGGGAGGAGGGGGGGAGGAGGAGGGAGGAGGAGGAGGAGAGCAGGGAGGGAGGAGGGGAGAGAGAGGAGAGGAGAGGAGGAGAGAGGAGGAGGGAGGAAGAGGAGGAGGGAGGAAGAGGAGGGAGGGAGAGAAGGAGGGAGGGAGGGAGGGGGAGGAGGAGCGAGGGCGGAGGAGGAGGAGAGGAGGAGGAGGAAGGAGGAGGAGGAGGGAGAGGATGGAGGAAGGAGGAGGAGGAGGGAGGAAGAGGGAGGGAGGGAGAGGAGGAGGGAAGGAAGGAAGAGAAGGAGGGAGGAAGAGGAGGAGGGAGGAAGAGGAGGGAGGGAGAGGAGGAGAGCAGGAGAGGAGGGAGAGGAGGAGAGAGGGAGAGGAGGAGAGAGGGAGAGGAGGAGGAGGAGGGAGGGAGCGAGGGAGGAAGGAAGGAAGAGAAGGAGGGAGGGAGAGGAGGAAGGAGGGAGGGAGAGGAGGAGAGGAGGGAGGGAGAGGAGAGAGGGAGAGGAGGAAGGAGGGAGAGACGACTGGGAAACACATCACAGCTGAATATGCAGCTCTCTGTCACAGCAACAGCAACTTCCTGTTCACACGCGACCTGCAGTCCATTTCATTAGAACTGTGCAATTCAGAACCCATTTCAATTCCAACGTCACTGCAGGTGAACCGCGGCACACTAGATCAGCCCCGGTAATAAAGGGTTAACTCCGAGCGCCCTCCTCTCCACAGTAGCGGCTGGCATTCCCAGCCGAGGAGAGCCGCTCCAGCTGCCTCGGAGCTGGGTGTGAAGAATCCAGCAGCTGCTTGTGAGGAAGGCAGGGCTGCCTGTGTGTGCGGAGCGGAGGAGGGAGTGAGGCACATTCCACAGGACTGACGCGGAATCACAAAAAAGACAAACACTCGCCCGACATTCAAGAGCACAGCAGATAACTGACTATTCCTTCTACATTTCTAAAATACACACACACACACACATTATATATGCATGCACACTAACACTGTATATATATATATTACAGTACATATATAATGTGTGATACTGTAACGCTGCATACTGAGCTCCAGATAAGGGTTTGGGTCTGGCAGTAACTTACCCGAGGGTTTTCACACAGAGAGTAAAACGTATTTTCAGGGGGTAAAATGCAACATTACCCTCAAGTCCTGAGTAATCTTGATAAATGCTGCACAATCTTTAATGGTAATGGGGTAGGCATTATAGAAGAGCCTATTATTATTAACTGCAATGTTACTTTGAGCTCCTGCCTGCACAACCACGCGCGTGCTCTGCAAGGCTCTTTATCGGCTCAGCGCGGCGTTTTCAAGGGATCACACCGAGACTGAAAATCAATTACGTTACATTCACTACACTCTGTGAACATGTTCGAACTTCAATATAAAGCCATACAGATACAGAAAATAAGGAAATGCATTAAGAAGTTATAAAACAGTTAGTTTAATATTACAGGCACACTCACAACGGGTTACTGTAGAATCTCCAACACTCCCACCCCACCCCACTCCACTCCACTCCAACCCCACTCCACTCCACTCCACTCCAACCCCACTCCACTCCACTCCAACCCCAATCCAATCCCACTGCACCCCACCCCAATCCAACCCCAATCCACCCCACCCCCCCGAATACCCCTTTTTTTTTTTAAAATACAAAATGAAACGGGAGCAAAGGGTTTGAACAGGCAGGTCTTGAATGAAGAGACTTGGCTTCGGTGTGGTTAATTACAGGCTCCAGCGTCTCTTAATGCGGAGGCAGTAATGATTATTTGCATAGCGGTTGTCCCCTCCCAGCCCAGTGTAATTAGCAATCACACCCAGGCTCTCTCTCCCGTCACAGTCTGTTCTGTGGCTTCATGGGAGAGTAATCCTTACAGCTCTGTAAAAACACGTTTTGATGATATCATTTTTTGGCCGTGTAGGTCGATTAGGATAAAAAGGTTTTCAGGGCTATCTGAGGTGAATCAGGATCAATAGATGCCGATCGAGCGGTTCACTTTTTGATCAGTTCAGCAGCGGCGCTGAAAACGAACGCAGTCAGAAGATAACGCTTCGAGGAGAAGAAGTCTTCACGACGACACGCAGGACAGCGACGCAGATCAGTTATTTCATTCGTTTCTTTCCCAGGATTTACTGCCAGCCTGCAGGTGCTGGATCCGCATCCCCACTCCAGGAAAGAGGAGACAGGGAAACAAAGAGCAGGGGGTCGGGTTCCAGACACCCAGCGATAAATCACTTCAGTCAGTACAGAGAGCGCAGGAGTAAAGCGACACCTGGAGCACTAACCCTGTATCAGATCAATGGGAGTGGGGTTTCACAGCACCTGCCACAGCAACATGAAAAGGAACTAGTCTCATAAACTAGGACACACGGGCGAGTGACCAGCACACTGACACACAGGGTGCCTCTGGGTGTGCCTGGACACAGAACAGCTGCGTGAACCCCTGACCAGGAGGGGAGGATCACAGTGCAATTCACAGAAGCCCTGGAGGGGATTTGCATACCTTAGCCCTTAGAAAGTTGTTCCCATGGTTACACCGTGTCATTTTACAAGAGTTTACTACGGTCTGCCATGTTTTTAAATATGCTTTACCAAACCTCTCTGTTTTGATTAGTGTGTGCATACACAGAGAGACAGACGGACAGACGGACAGACAGGCAGACAGGCGGACAGACAGACAGGCAGACAGGCAGACAAGCAGACAGACAGACAAGCAGACAGACAGACAGACAGACAAGCAGACAAGCAGACAGGCAGGCAGACAGACAGGCAGACAGGCAGGCAGGCAGGCAGACGCAATCACAGCATACAGTAACTCATCTTGAATAATTTCCACGTGCTGTAATTCTTTTTGTTCAATAGACCAATAAACAAATAAATATTTAAACTGAAAAGGAAGTGAACGTTAAATGCATTATGATGTGTGTGTGACAGATTTACAACCTCCAGCTCACTGAGGCACAGAGCTAGGAGCAACACATTCCTGTGTGTCTCTGTGCGCATTACAACCAACACTTGAACCATTAAAAGCATGCATGCTGCCCTCTGAGCACCAGTCTCGCTCTCCCGGGCAGTGCCCGTGACCCTCTCAGACACACACACTGCAAGGTCACTTTGTGTTAATGGTGTGATTAGAATGTGCAGCAGCCACAGTAACATGTGCAGCACCATGCATCCAGGGCTGACAAGAAGAGAGTCCCATTCCACAGCACTCTGACTGGGAGCACAACTGGGTGCACCAGTTTTTCCTGATGCGTAACGTTTTCACACTCTGCAATGGGAGTCTTATCATTATTATTATAATAAAATCCACTGATCCGGAGCGTGAGATAATCCTCCTCACCTTGTTAATGTCTTTGACGTTTCTCAGCCCTAAGGAAGGTGTGATAACCACAGGAAGCCCCTCCCAGCGAGCTCACAGCACCCGCACCCTGATCCTCAGCGTGTCAGTGTGTGTGTGTGTGTGTGTGCACGGAGCCTGGAGCTCACAGCACCCGCACCCTGATCCTCAGCGTGTCAGTGTGTGTGTGTGTGTGTGTGTGCGTGCACGGAGCCTGGAGCTCACAGCACCCGCACCCTGATCCTCAGCGTGTCCTCGGAACCTGGAGCTCACAGCACCCGCACCCTGATCCTCAGCGTGTCAGTGTGTGTGCGTGCACGGAGCCTGGAGCTCACAGCACCCGCACCCTGATCCTCAGCGTGTCAGTGTGTGTGCGTGCACGGAGCCTGGAGCTCACAGCACCCGCACCCTGATCCTCAGCGTGTCAGTGTGTGTGCGTGCACGAGCCTGGAGCTCACAGCACCCGCACCCTGATCCTCAAGCGTGTCAGTGTGTGTGTGTGCGAGCCTGGAGCTCACAGCACCGCACCCTGATCCTCAGCGTGTCAGTGTGTGTGCGTGCAGAGCCTGGAGCTCTCAGCACCCGCACCCTGATCCTCAGCGTGTCAGTGTGTGTGCGTGCACTGAGCCTGGAGCTCACAGCACCCGCACCCTGATCCTCAGCGTGTCGGTGTGTGTGCGTGCACAGGCCTGGAGCTCACAGCACCCGCACCCTGATCCTCAGCAGCACGAGCCTGGAGCTCACAGCACCCGCACCCTGATCCTCAGCGTGTCAGTGTGTGTGCGTGCACGGAGCCTGGAGCTCACAGCACCCGCACCCTGATCCTCAGCGTGTCAGTGTGTGTGTGTGCACGGAGCCTGGAGCTCACAGCACCCGCACCCTGATCCTCAGCGTGTCAGTGTGTGTGTGTGCGTGCACAGAGCCTGGAGCTCACAGCACCCGCACCCTGATCCTCAGCGTGTCAGTGTGAGCGCTGAACCGAACTGCAAGGGTGATGCCAACAGCATTTAAAAACTACTTAGCAACCACACAACTGCCAGGGATCCTCCCTAACAAAGCTTTCTGCAGGAAAATCATAAAAACACAATTCAAATATAGATAGACAGACAGAGAGAGAGAGAGAGAGATACATAGAGATTGTTATCGATTTGTTTTCTATTGCACACTGATGCTCGTCTCAGCTCAGTGGTTTCCACAATATTCTCAGAAGTGCGCGCGCACACACACACACACACACACACACACACACAGTCAGTCAGTCTCACACACAGTCAGTCTCTCTCACACACACACACACACACACAGACACAGTCAGTCAGAACAATCAGGAAAATCACAAAACACACAATTCAAATCATAGATAGACAGACAGTCTCTCACACACACACACACACAGACACAGTCAGTCATTATCACACACACACAACACACACACACACACACACTGATGCTCGTCTCACACACACACACAGTGGTTTCCACACATCAGTCTCTCACACACACACACACACACACACACACACACACACACACACACACAGTCAGTCAGTCTCACACACAGTCACACACACACACACACACACACAGTCAGTCTCACACACACACAGTCAGTCAGTCTCACACACAGTCAGTCTCTCACACACACACACACACACACACACAGTCAGTCAGTCTCACACACAGTCAGTCTCTCACACACACACACACACACACACACACACACACACTTTGCAGGGCCTCAGTTCCCTGCTCGTAAGTCTATAGTCAGCGCGAGTGCAGCGCGGTGGGGAATGGAAACCACGAGATACAGAGACCAGGAGGGGCTGAGAAGGAAAGAGACAAACACAGCAGCTTTGCACTTTAAAATACAAATGGCATTAATTTGGTTGTTTGTTTTTTTCCCCTATTGTTGTATAAACTGTGTGTTGCTTCTGTGTGTGCGTGTGTGTGTGTGAGTGTGTGTGTGTGTGTGTGTGTGCGTGTGAGTGTGTCTCTCACACTGTCACATGGGCACCAGCGATGTCTGGCACTGCACAAAACTCATTTTCACCTCTCTCTCTCTCTCTCTCTCTCTGACAAAGGGAACGCTGTGAGGCTGTGCAATCTGGAGTCTGGAGAGAGAGAGAGAGAGTGACAGACAGAGAGAGACACAGAGAGAGAGAGAGAGAGAGACAGAGAGAGAAAGTGAGAGAGAGTGAGCCCCCTTCCTACGCTCTGTGACCTACATTCAGGTGTATGTGTGAGACAGAGATAAACCGAGCGCGGAATGATTAGACGGGCAGACGGATTAAAGGAGGGCACAGCTGAGAAGAGGAGGGATTAGCAGGGAGGAGATCAGAAGTCTGGACTGAAAGAGGGATGAAGAGCGAGGGGAGAGCCTCGTGAATATCCTGTGGAACTGGAAGAGGAGCAGCCGCAGCTGTGACTGTGCATCACAAAACAGACATTTCCTGTGACTGACCCCGGACCCTGTCCAGCTTCAACCAGCATCCTGCTTACTGAACAAAACAATCACAGCTCTCTCATGAAGACTCGCTTTCATCTGACCACTTCTCAAATAGCCCGAGCCGTGGCTGATATCCCCATCTGTGTGCGTCTCCGTCTCTCTCTCTGTGTCTTTCTGTTATTAATGAGTCATTTACCAGATGCTTTTATCCAAAGCGACTTACAGAGACTAGGGGGGTGAACTATGAATCATCAACAACTGCTGCTGCAGAGTCACTTCCAATAGGAGCTTGTTTGTTTGATGTCTCATCTCTCTCAGGCGTCGTCTCCTATTTGAATAACAAATCACTGAGCTGAGGCCGTCCTTACAGAATTGCAGCAGGAATGAAGCTCCCTGAAGGTGGCTTTGGAGATTCCACACACTTTACACGGTCATTATTAGCAGGACAAAAAGCACAGGAGCAAAGAGACAGCTTTCTGGTGACATCATCAGTCTTACACACCCAGATAAAACACATCCCCGAACTCACAAAGAAAAACAACAGCCAGAATGCAACTCAACACGACAAGGCGACTGTCCGTTCACAACCCTCGCCTCTTTCATGTTAAACATGACCCAGGGTGGGAAGTATCAGTAACTCAGGAGCCTGCATTTTGTGTGTCCGTGTCATGCTGCTGGGGTCAAACTGAACAATGCGAGGAGAAGGACGGCTGATCTCTGCTTCAAAGCATTGTGTACACTGGATACAAAACTAAACACACAGTGACACACAACCCCGGTTATCAGGGTATTTTCCACACTCCGCGACTTCCTCCGATTTTCAAAGTCAAACTCTCAAGCAAAAGGAGCACAACATGCAACCCCAGGGCCTGGCACCAGAACTCTGTGTTCTGAAAGACAAGGAGACAGACTGGCTGGCACCAGGAAAGTGTGTCACGTTAATACAAGCAGACCGACCCCAAAACAGCACCCAGCGACTGGAGAGCAACACAGAGCCCCTGGCATCACTCTACACGACAAAGAAATCAAATTCCTGCTCTATGCAGATGACCTGGTCCTGCTGTCACCCACTGAACAGGGGTTGCAGCAGAGCCTGGCACTGCTAGAGCAGTACTGTCAGAAATGGGCACTGACAGTAAACCTGGACAAGACCAGAGTTATGGTATTCCAGAAGAAAGCCAGATCTCAGGGAAACAGGTACCACTTCACCCTGGGAAACAACACCCTGGAGCACAGCACCAGCTACAATTACCTGGGTCTAAAAAATCAGTGCGTCTGGGAACTTCAACCTGGCTATAAATGCATTAAGAGATAAACGCAGGGCTTTTTATGCAATAAAGAATCGAGCTATACAAAAATTAAACCACCAATAAAAAATTTGGCTAAAATTTTCGACAGCATAATAAAGCCAATCCTTCTGTATGGTAGTGAAGTCTGGGGTCCCTTATGAACCCTGATTATAAAAAATGGGATCAAAGCCCCATAGAGAATTTCCATCTGAATTCTGTAAACACCTCCTGCAGGTTCACAGGAGTGCAGCCAATAGCGCTTGCAGGGCTGAATTGGGCCGGTTCCCCTTACTCCACTCCATACAGAAACGGCCAACTACTGGGTCCATCTACAGCAGGCTGATCCGCAGTCCTACCACCACACTGCACTGCGGAGCTGCTCACAGCCCCCACAAGAGAATCCCCTCAGTAGAATGGTACTGAAGCTCAGCCAAATAAGTCAAATTAATACCAGCGAGCTTCAGAACACCACCAACAAAAACTCCCAGCACAAAAAAAATGAAACAAATTAATCTAAATCTGGAAAACAATTATAAAGTACATTGGAATAACGAAATTGAATCACACAATAAATTACAATGCTATCTGGCCTAAAAAAAAAGATTTACCCTGGCAGAATATCTGGTCAGGGTCAAAAACACAAAACATAGACAGATGCTGACCAAGTACAGACTCAGTGACCACAGCCTGGCGACCGGAAACTGGCCGGCACAAAAAAAACCTGGATTGCCAAAGAAAAAAGGCTGTGCGGTCACTGTGATCTGGGAGAGGTAGAAACAGAAATGCACTTCCTGTTGTCCTGCCCAAAATACACAGAGATACAGGAGAGATATATCCCCAATTCAAAAAACAAATGGCAGAGTTTAACCTCCTCCATTCGAGTAAAATCCCCATCCTTCAGGAGAGGAGGAGCAAACTGCAAATCTAGCAGCACAGAATGTGTCTGCCTGCCACAACCTGAGGGACAGTGTGTGACACCCTGCATACACGACCAGGGGTTACTGGTGATGAGGAGGGAGGGAGGGAGGGAGGAAAGAGGGAGGGAGGGAGGGAGGGAGTTATATTGTTCAAAGGGAAGGGAACAATGTTTTTTTTTGTGTTTGTTATGTTCTGTAATTGTATTTCTGTTTTATTATTTCTGTTTTGTATTATAAAAGCTTTGGCAATACCTGAGCGCTCTCGTCATGCCAATAAAGCATTTTTGAATTGAATTGAATTGAATTGAATTGAATTGAGGAAACGGAGCGAGGCGACCGGAGCGCGGCGCAAAGGAAACGGAGCGAGGCATGCATCCAGTGCTGGGGCTCTCTGTACCGTCAGGGTCGAGTCCCTCCCCCTGTCCCCTTCCTTCAGAGAGTCCCTTTGAAGACACGGCAATGGGTTCAAAGAGAACTGGGAACCGATTTTAAAAAAGAATTGCAAACGGACCTGGAACTGAAAAAAGGAAATTGATCCCCACCCTGTTTGTGTTTGTATTTTACATTTATATACAGTAAAATATAGATAGATAGATAGATAGATAGATAGATAGATAGATAGATAGATAGACAGATATTTGTCCCAAAAAAAGGTTTTTCCCCGTGACTTTTGACCAGGCACTTTTTTAAATACTTTATAAAGTAATAATAATAATACTGCTGAACCATTACAAGTGATCACAGTTTTGAAGCGTGAATATTGTCGGCGCAGGAAGTACGAGTTGTTTAATCAGCATGATGAATCTCTCCACTCCCATCCTCCTCCTCCTCCTCCTCCTCCGTTACCGGTTACTGTGGAGCGAAGTCACTACCGCTTGCGTCACATCACAATCCAAACCGAGCTGGGATGTGACCGGATAGGAAACTAAACGAGTCCCAGGAAACACCCGACTAAAAAAACACCACTATATGAACACAGACGCTGCATTATGGAGCATTTCCGATTCACAAATACACGAACCCCCCCACCTCTCCCTCAAATTCAAATTCAAAGCTGCTTCATTGGCATGGCAACACTGGTGGGCCTGCCAAAGCAGTTCAAAACTACTGTGAAAGTTATATAACAACAATATAAACATGACAAACATTATGAACTCTCCCTCTCCCTCTCCCTCTCCCGGTATGTCTTTGTTTTTTGACGTTTGACTTTCAAGTATTTCCTGTTGACCACTTCTACAAGGGCAAGACTTATCCGTGGAACAAAAAACAAATTGGGGGACGGACGGAGGGGTGCTCCAGTAGTTTATATAAAACAAACAATACTGTAAATTCAAAGCTGGATTCTCTTATTCACCGCCGGCACCACAGAAACAACACCGGAGAGAGAGAGAGAGTATCCTATTACACAGGAGTGCAGAACCGTGCTGTGGACACGCAGCTAACAGCGACATGAATCCTGCGCTCTGCAGCACCGCGTCCTGTTATCAGCGAGGAAAGCGGTTCCGTTTGGACCTGTAAGTGAACACACCCAGAACCGTGCTGTGGACACGCAGCTAACAGCGACATGAATCCTGCGGTCTGCAGCACCGCGTCCTGTTATCAGCGAGGAAAGCGGTTCCGTTTGGACCTGATCACACCCAGAACCGTGCTGTGGACACGCAGCTAACAGCGACATGAATCCTGCGGTCTGCAGCACCGCGTCCTGTTATCAGCGAGGAAAGCGGTTCCGTTTGGACCTGTAAGTGAACACACCCAGAACCGTGCTGTGGACACGCAGCTAACAGCGACATGAATCCTGCGGTCTGCAGCACCGCGTCCTGTTATCAGCGAGGAAAGCGGTTCCGTTTGGACCTGAGTGAACACCCAGAACCGTGCTGTGGACACGCAGCTAACAGCGACATGAATCCTGCGGTCTGCAGCACCGCGTCCTGTTAACAGCGAGGAAAGCGGTTCCGTTTGGACCTGTAAGTGATCACACCCAGAACACCCGCTTGTGCTGCACCGGGCCGGCAGGGACGCGTATTTCATGTCAGCGATGGTTACCGGTGTTGTAGTTGTTGTTACTGTTATGGACGTTTCCTCGGGTTCAATCTTACCTTTGTAGCGCTCCAGCACATCCTCGTACGCTTGGACAAATTCCTTTTCCTGGGAATGATTCGCCGGGAGCAGCCCGGGAATGTAGCCGGCCATGGTGCTCCCAAACTCCGCTGCCGGCTCCGAGTCGCGCCGCTAACTTAGAACAAATTATATATATTTTTTAAAAAAAACAGCAGTTTCTCCTTCGTCCAGGTTTCTCAAATTGTATTAATCACACACGGGGAGGAGGTGCAGGGATCAGTCCAGGTGGCAATACCATCCACAATGGTGTTCTTTCAATCTCCCAGTCTCTCTTTATTTATTTATACTGGAGATCATTTAAAACGTAAAACAGTAAGTCACGCTTTTAAAAACAACATGTTCGATGTGTTCTTCTCCAGCAAAGTCAATAAACACGGATGTTCCCAGTTGCTGCTGCTGTTGTTATTATCTGTCTCCCCTGTTTTCTTGTTGTTGTCTGTAATACAGATATATATATATGTGTGTGTGTGTGTGTGTGTCTCTATAAGGGTTGAAATGCGCACCGGTCCTATCCCATCACATTGCGCTCCTGGTTTCTGGAATGCGGGCTCTATGCTAACACACGTTTACTGTCTCTCGATGACGTAGCGATCCAGTCTATCTGAACTCCCGGTTTCTTTGTGCGGTTTCCGTTCCCAGCTCAACGCGACCGATGGAAAACTGTGCAGCTTCTTAATCCGGCCCATGCAAATTCAATGCAATGGCTGCTGACTGCGCTCCTGCCCTGTGTGCTATGGTGTGGTGGCGGACAGCGCCTCCCAGCCTCTCTCTCTCTCTCTCTCTCTCTTGCTGGGAGATCAGGTTTCGCTATTCTTTCTTCCTTCCTCCCACATCCCCTTCCATCTTGCAAGCTCGCCAAGCTAGGAGCATCGCTTCAGCACACCCAGCGACAGCAGGTCATTATCAGGGGAGACACACACACACAGACACACCGGCACAAGAACCGTGGAGCTCGGCCGCCATCTGGTGGATATTTTTTATGAACTGCAATTTCTTTTCTTTTTTTTTTTACTACAGTTATTTCCGCGCTGTGGCGCCATCTGCTGGGACACTTCACACACTGCAAGGCTCCTGGCGCCTCTATTACAGCAGCATCGTTTGCAGTTCAAACTGCCGCAGTAGAATAGATTTGACAATGTGAATGTTCTTCAGAAAGGTCTGGGATACTTCTCATGCAACTTTGTGAGAAAAACAATCGCCTAATTAAAGAGGTCATTAATAATATAATAATAACAATACTACTACTAGGGCAGCAGTGTGGGGTAGTGGTCAGGGCTCTGGACTCTTCACCGGAGGGTCGTGGGTTCAATCCCACGTGGGGGACACTGCTGCTGTACCCTTGAGCAAGGTACTTTACCTAGATTGCTCCAGTAAAAACCCAACTGTATAAATGGGTAATTGTATGTAAAAAATAATGTGATATCTTGTAACAATTGTAAGTCGTCCTGGATAAGGGCATCTGCTAAGAAATTAATAATACTACTACTAATAATATGATGATGTTAAAGATATAAGTGATATGTTTTGGGGGACTGCCTCACTGACACACACACACTGTCTCACTCACACACACTGTCTCACTGACACACACACACACTGTCTCACTCACACACACTGTCTCACTGACACACACACACTGTCTCACTCACACACACACACTGTCTCACTCACACACACTGTCTCACTCACACACACTGTCTCACTGACACACACACACACTGTCTCACTCACACACACTGTCTCACTGACACACACACATAATGTCTCACTGACACACACACACACTGCCTCACTCACACACACTGTCTCACTGACAGCATAGCAGCAGCAGGATCTGAAGACAAGGAGAGAGCAATGCTGTATTTCTACCTCGAGGGTGCAGCAGCTGTCTGTCTGACTTCAGAATCACCAGTATGAAAATCCACTGCCTTTCCCTCTCCTCTTGCTACCTCCCCTCTCTATCAGCTCAGAGATTCCAGCCCTGTAGCCATGGCAACACGAATACCCATTGCCTAGGTAACCATAGTGACGAGACACTATCAGCAGGAGGGCTGTCCTCCCAGCTTCAAAATAAATCTGCAGGCACATGAACGGGGCAGCCTCTCCTGCTGGCTTTAGGTCCTTCAGCCGGGGAGAGTTCAGTGTTTATTCTGCACTGTGTGTGAGAGTTCAGTGTTTATTCTGCACTGTGTGTGAGAGTTCAGTGTTTATTCTGCACTGTGTGTGTGTGAGTTCAGTGTTTATTCTGCACTGTGTGTGAGTTCAGTGTTTATTCTGCACTGTTTGAGTTCTGTTTATTCACTGTGTGTGAGTTCAGTGTTTATTCTGCACTGTTCAGTGTTTATTCTGCACTGTGTGAGAGTTCAGTGTTTATTCTGCACTGTGTGTGTGTGAGTTCAGTGTTTATTCTGCACTGTGTGTGTGTGAGTTCAGTGTTTATTCTGCACTGTGTGTGAGAGTTCAGTGTTTATTCTGCACTGTGTGTGAGAGTTCAGTGTTTATTCTGCACTGTGTGTGTGAGTTCAGTGTTTATTCTGCACTGTGTGTGAGAGTTCAGTGTTTATTCTGCACTGTGTGTGAGAGTTCACTGTGTGAGAGTTTATTTCAGTGTTTATTCTGCACTGTGTGTGTGAGAGTTCAGTGTTTATTCTGCACTGTGTGTGTGTGAGTTCAGTGTTTATTCTGCACTGTGTGTGAGAGTTCAGTGTTTATTCTGTTTATTCTGCACTGTGTGTGTGAGAGTTCAGTGTTTATTCTGCACTGTGTGTGTGAGAGTTCAGTGTTTATTCTGCACTGTGTGTGTGAGTTCAGTGTTTATTCTGCACTGTGTGTGTGTGAGTTCAGTGTTTATTCTGCACTGTGTGTGAGAGTTCAGTGTTTATTCTGCACTGTGTGTGAGTTCAGTGAGTTCAGTGTTTATTCTGCACTGTGTGTGAGAGTTCAGTGTTTATTCTGCACTGTGTGTGAGTTCAGTGTTTATTTTGTGTGTGAGAGTTCAGTGTTTATTCTGCACTGTGTGAGTTCAGTGTTTATTCTGCACTGTGTGTGTGTGAGTTCAGTGTTTATTCTGCACTGTGTGTGTGAGTTCAGTGTTTATTCTGCACTGTGTGTGTGTGAGTTCAGTGTTTATTCTGCACTGTGTGTGTGAGTTCAGTGTTTATTCTGCACTGTGTGTGTGAGTTCAGTGTTTATTCTGCACTGTGTGAGAGTTCAGTGTTTATTCTGCACTGTGTGTGTGAGTTCAGTGTTTATTCTGCACTGTGTGAGAGTTCAGTGTTTATTCTGCACTGTGTGTGAGAGTTCAGTGTTTATTCTGCACTGTGTGTGAGAGTTCAGTGTTTATTCTGCACTGTGTGTGAGAGTTCAGTGTTTATTCTGCACTGTGTGTGAGTTCAGTGTTTATTCTGCACTGTGTGTGAGAGTTCAGTGTTTATTCTGCACTGTGTGAGAGTTCAGTGTTTATTCTGCACTGTGTGTGTGAGAGTTCAGTGTTTATTCTGCACTGTGTGTGAGAGTTCAGTGTTTATTCTGCACTCGCACCTGTGTAATCGAGGCTGTGTGGTCCAGTGGTTAAAGAAAAGGGCTTGTAACCAGGAGGTCCCCGGTTCAAATCCCACTTCAGTCACTGACTCATTGTGTGACCCTGAGCAAGTCACTTAACCTCCTTGTGAGAGTTCAGTGTTTATTCTGCACTGTGTGGGTGAGAGTGTTTATTCTAGTTGTAAGTGACTCTGCAGTTGAGGGCTTGTAACCATAGTTCCACCTCAGCCACCCTCATTGTGTCTCTGTAAGTCGCCTTCGGGTTGGATAAAGTGACTCTGCAGCTGATGCATAGTTGCTAAATAAAACCTAAGAATAATAACTAAATAAATAACTGAAGAGAGTCTTTCTATAGCCGTGCGAATCTCAAACTCAGCGTTTCAAAGTTTCTAAACTTCAAAGCACTAAAGCACCTCTCATTAATATTTATAAAATGCTGCTGCCCGTGTTTTTCCTTTTAAATAACATTGAGGCGTGAAGACAGCTGCTTTACTTTCGCAAAATATAACAATGAAAAAAGAAAATACTGCAACCCCCCCACAAGCCCCGGATAGAGAAAGCGCTGGATCAGCCGTGTTTCTAAATTCAGACACTGAAACAGAAAGCAGCCTGCCTTTGTGCACAGCTACCTGCTCAAACCCTTTCTCTTGAAGTTGTAGGATTTGCTATGTGAACATGAGAAGGTTTAGGAGGTTTTGGCTTGTCTTACCTGCCACCCTCACCACCGCTCTCTCCGCGGGGTCCAACACGCTGTCCTGGCTTGTCCTCTTGCGCCTCTCGTGTCGCGCCAGGTTCCAGGGCAGTGTGTCCCCGGGGGGCCCCTGGGAGCCGGCGGGGGGGCAGGGGGAGAGGCTGCCGGAGCGCTCGCTGGGGTAGGAGCGCTCGCTCAGCGTCTCCTCGTCCGAAGAGGACATGGTGCGAGGCTGCAACGAGACGAGAGCAAGGGGCACCCGTTACAATACAGCAATACGACCCAGCAGAGAGGACTAGCCCTTTATACAGAACCAGCACGCACGCACGCACACACACACACAGATACAGATACACACACACACACACACACACACATACAGAGACGCACGCATACAGATACACACACAGATACACACACACACACACATACAGACACACACGCACGCACACATACAGATACACACACACGCACACACACGCACGCACACACACAGATACACACACGCTCACTCATTCACTCACCTGCCTGCGCACCGGATATTGATGCATTTGAAAGTTGTTGCTCTTTCTCTGACTCGCTGTCCTTTGTTTAAGTGGTTTCCACTGTTTTTGAAGCAGACTGCCTCACAGAATCGCGCTGTAATGCATTGACAGTACCGGCTCGGTTTCTGCTTTGCTGTCGGGTATTGAGACTGTGTGTCCCTCGCTGCCGCACTCAGTGATTCAGCCAGACAGCCACTATTATCTTCCTATCGATCTCCATGCACACTGTTACACAGCATTTCTCCGGAGCACTTCAATGTATTTAATGCTCAATGTATTTATAATGCATAAGGGCGATGCAATGCTCCGTGTATTTATAATGCATAAGGGCGATGCAATGCTCCGTGCATTTATAATGCATGATAAGCACCCCGTCAGTGGGTTTGATTGAGGAATCAGCGATTCAGAGAAATGCTGCCGAACCTCCCTGGGGGTCCCGAATCGGACATGATCCATCACAACGCGAACAGCAAATCAGTCACGTGGTCTCCGCGTCGCTAGCCCTGTCCCATCGCAGCCTCGGTTCCTCCTGAAATGTGTCGTTTGCGTGTGTTTATGATCTCACACAGTGTCTTTCAGGAGGGTTTCTTTCGCCCATAGAAGCACGCAAAGACTCTTATAAACGTGTGCTTGTCTCAGTATTATTATTATTATAGTAATTAGTATTATTAGTAGTATTAGTTGTAGCAGTATTGTTGACACATAAAAGAACACAGACTGAAATTGTATAACATTATCAATACATGTGCATTGCTAACGCGCGCACACGCACACGCACACGCACACGTCTTCTACTGCACTCATTGTTCGGGTGGGTGCGGGTGTATTCGATGTGTTTATTATTAATGTACCCCGGTATGGTATTTTAAAATACAGAATGAATAAACAGAGGCATTGCCATCAATCTACATGGCTTCTAGTTACGTATGTATTGTCTTTTTGTCAGCTAACAGCGCTTACCCTCAGAGAGCACAGCGATGGAGAATTTGATGAGACGCTCGTATTGATGTGCCTCTCCTCCCTCCTCTCCTCTCCTCTCCTCTCTCCTGCTCTCTTCTGTTCTCGAAGATGTATTCCACTGACAGGCCCTAGACGAAACTGGCTATAGGGGTATTGTGAGCCTGCTTCAGATAGCCTCGGCAATGGCTGTCTGTCTCTCCTCCCTCCCGTCTCTCTCCTCTCTCTCTCTCTCTCTCTCTCTTCCTTTCCAGATCGCAAAGGGGTGTGTGTGTGTGCGTGTGTGTGTGTGTCCAGCCGTGCATGCAGTGTGTGGCTCTGGAGCCGTGCAGACATCACATCACCCCACTATAATCCTCACTGTGTGTGTGTGTCAGTGTGTGTGTGTCAGTGTGTGTGTGTGTGTGTGTGAGAGAGTGATGGAGTCGTGAACACATCACATCACCCCGCTATAATCCTCACTGTGTGTGTGTGTGTGTGTGTGTGTGTGTGTGTGAGAGAGAGAGTGATGGAGTCGTGCACACATCACATCACCCCGCTATAATCCTCACTGTGTGTGTGTGTGTGTGTGTGTGTGTGTGTGTGTGTGTGTGTGTGTGTGTGAGTGATGGAGTCGTGCACACATCACATCACCCGCTATAATCCTCACTGTGTGTGTGTGTGTGTGTGTGTGTGTGTGTGTGTGTGTGTGTGTGTTAGTGATGGAGGTGTGTGTGTGTGTGTGTGTGTGAGTGATGAGTGTGTGTCACATCACATCACCCTATAACTGTGTGTGTGTGTGTGTGTGTGTGTGTGTGTGTGTGAGTGAGGGTGTGTGTGTGTGTGTGTGTGTGTGTGTGTGTGTGTGTGTGTGTGTGTGTGTGTGTGTGTGTGTGTGAGTGATGGAGTCGTGCACACATCACATCACCCCGCTATAATCCTCACTGTGTGTGTGTGTGTGTGTGTGTGTGTGTGTGTGTGTGTGTGTGTGTGTGTGTGTGTGTGTGTGTGTGCACACATCACATCACCCCGCTATAATCCTCACTGTGTGTGTGTGTGTGTGTGTGTGACTGTGTGTGTGTGTGTGTGTGTGAGTGATGGAGTCGTGCACACATCGCATCACCCCGCTATATTCCATCTGCACTGGCTGCTGATCTTCATCATACACGCAGACTGAGCGGTCCTGTGTGCGCGGCTCCTGCGGGGATTAGTGTTATGATTAGTATTATTGTTATTATTAGTAGTAGTGGTATATTATTCTTTCCACTGAAGCGGTGATCAGATGCTCTCCTCTTCCATTTCTTTTTGGTTTGTATAACGCCCTCCTCTCGGGTTGTTCAGCGTGTGTGGATTCGCGCTGATTCTGAGATGTTTTTTTGGTGGGTGGGGGGTTGGTTTATTTTTTGTTAGAGACGCGGCTGGAGGAGAGAAGGGGGGGGCAACCCAGCCATCCATCCAGCGCTGCAAATGAAAAAGGGATTGCAAATGAATTCCACCCAGCCTCCTGGGATTAAACACGCACGCACACCCCATTAAACGTGTCAGTGTGTTTATTAACAGAGCTGTAACGTTGCTCTGCGTGTTCATGCATCGAGACGCGCTGCAGACAGGGCACGAAACCTTCCACCGTGCATTGTTTAATATCACCTACAGCCGCTCCATGTGCACAAACAGGGCCGGGTTAAGACGCTGCGCACCACGAAAGGTCATTGCTGTAGTTTTGTATTCGTTGATCTAATATAACTGTAGTCGTAAATAACCCAGCATTCCTTGAGACACGCGCCCCGGTAACAAGCAGCGGCGTGAACTTCAAGCGCGATAAATCACACGCTGTGCCTAGCGTGCACCTCGAGAAGCTTGTGATGTTCAAGATGTGCGCGTTCCTGTTCCTTCACGATGCGCTGCTGCCGGAGTCCTGTTGTGAATCTGAGTCGCCATGTGCTCCCGTTCAGATGAATGGTCTGCATGCTGTGGAAGGCATAGGTGTGTGTGTGTGTCCAAGTGTGTGCGTGTGTGTGTCCAAGTGCAGAATATAATGTACGTGTGTGTGTCCAAGTGCAGAATATAATGTACGTGTGTGTGTCCAAGTGCAGAATATAATGTACGTGTGTGTGTGTGTGTGTGTCCAAGTGCAGAATATAATGTTCGAGTGATGTATGGGATTGTGGTGGTGTGTGTAGTATTAGTATTATTATTATTATTATTATTATTATTTATTTCTTAGCAGACGCCCTTATCCAGGGCGACTTACAATTGTTGCAAGATATCACATTATTTTTTACATACAATTACCCATTTATACAGTTGGGTTTTTACAGGGCAGCAGTGTGGAGTAGTGATTAGGGCTCTGGACTCTTGACCGGAGGGTCGTGGGTTCAATCCCAGGTGGGGGACAATGTTGCTGTTGTACCCTTGAGCAAGGTACTTTACCTAGATTGCTCCAGTAAAAACCCAACTGTATAAATGGGTAATTGTATGTAAAAATAATGTGATATCTTGTAACAGTTGTAAGTCGCCCTGGATAAAGCCGTCAGCTAAGAAATAAATAATAATAATAATATTTCCAGAATTCCACGCTGGAAACCGCAGCTCAATAGCGACGCCTAGCGGCCACACGCAGCCACTGCGGTTGAGGTCCGTCTAGGCTAGCTTCCACCTTAATCACGTTTAACCAAATTAAAAGCGCGGAACTCGAGCGTAATCCAATCGCCCTCTCTCATTTCATTAAAGAAACAGACCCCCCGGGGTGCTGCAAAATGCATTTAGGAAAGAGACACAAACACAAATCAACTGAAGCAACAGCACTGTCAACAGGGTGTAGGGCCAGCATGTCACAGACTACCACTACTTCTGAATGCGTCCCTTTGTGATCTGAGAGGATTATAAACACAGTGGATTGTATCCACACACACACAGACAGAGCTCGCTGTCACCACACACACACACAGAGCTCGCTGTCATTACACACACACACACACAGAGCTCGCTGTCATTACACACACACACACACAGAGCTCGCTGTCATTACACACACACACACACACAGAGCTTGCTGTCATTACACACACACAGAGCTCGCTGTCATTACACACACACACACACACACAGAGCTCGCTGTCACCACACACACACACACAGACAGAGCTCGCTGTCATTACACACACACAGAGCTCGCTGTCATTACACACACACACACACACAGAGCTCGCTGTCATTACACACACACACACACACACACACACACAGAGCTCGCTGTCATTTCACACACACACACACACACACACAGAGCTCGCTGTCATTACACACACACACACACACAGAGCTCGCTGTCATTTCACACACACACACACACAGAGCTCGCTGTCATTACACACACACACACACCTCGCTGTGACAGCGAGCTATCAGTGATCCCAGGACAGCCCTTGTGTGACTCTGCTCAAGAGCACGGTGTGGTCCGGGGGAGCTGGAGATCAATAAAGAAACACAGTCCCCTTAACACAATGTATTCTGTTAACCCTGTAATTCACTGCACACAGACACTGCCCCGTGCCACTGACAAAACTTGGGGTTTTTATATGGTCTACTAAGGGGGCATTCTCAAGCAATTTTCACTAAGCAGACCCAGATCTAAACACATCTTGATTTGACATTGGCACTGTTTAAAATGTTTTCAAGATCCTCTTAAAAACGGTCACCTGCAAACTAGCTGTTTCCTGAGCAGACAATGAAAAGGGATTATTAGGCTGGTGTTGCACAGGCTGGAGGCAATGGAAGAAGTGCACATTGAGAAGGTTATTTAGCAGAGTTTATTAACAGCACTACTAGCCCTGTAGATGAGGGCAGTGTGTTTGATCCCGGGCTGCAGCGGCGCCACTCCTCCACCAGGGGGCTCCCCTCAGGGCCGGGGCTCCTCTTTGCCGGTGTGGTGATCGGGGGCCGAGTACTTTCCTTCCTTCATCAGCTTCTCCTTCTGAGTGCGCATCTCATACAGACGCTTGTGCTGCCGGGAGAACGAAGTCTATTATTAATATTGAGATGATCAGGAGCCAGGAGTTTGAACAGGGTTACAAACTCACACTAGCCCTGCTGCTGCTGCACCCAGTCCTGGGGTTCAGAGCTCCCCTCAGTGAAGTCTAGTATTATTAATATTGAAATGATCAGGAGCCAGGAGTTTGAGCAGGGTTACAAACTCACACTAGCCCTGCTGCTGCTGCACCCAGTCCTGGGGTTCAGAGCTCCCCTCAGTGAAGTCTAGTATTATTAATATTATTATTAATATTGAGATGATCAGGAGCCAGGAGTTTGAGCAGGGTTAGAGACTCACACTAGCCCTGCTGCTGCTGCACCCAGTCCTGGGGTTCAGAGCTCCCCTCAATGAAATCTATTATTAATATTGAAATGATCAGGAGCCAGGAGTTTGAGCAGGGTTACAAACTCACACTAGCCCTGCTGCTGCTGCACCCAGTCCTGGGGTTCAGAGCTCCCCTCAGTGAAGTCTAGTATTATTAATATTATTATTAATATTGAAATGATCAGGAGCCAGGAGTTTGATATTAAATAAACCGCTCCTCCCTTACAGCTGCATAACCCTGCAGACTCACTAGCGAGACGTGTCGACGCTGTGATGAGAAACGCACTGCGTTCACTCAGGGGGCCTGGCTGTTCAAACTCCTTGCATCTGCTCTTCTCAATACTTCACTTCCACAAGAGCAGTGCTGAAACCCAGGACTGGGGCCATACTTTACACAGAAAAACACTTCTGCAAGGCTAGGGAGGGTTTCAAGACTGGGGTTAACATGTGTGAACAGAAACAACATCACACTGTAGAGGGCAGGCAGACAGACGTGCAGACGTGCAGTGGGGCTGTCTTGAGTGGGGCACTCACAGATGAGTGCATGCACCGAGAAGTCCTCGAACTCCAGCTCAGGGGGCCTGGTCTGTTCAAACTCCTTGCATCTGGTCTCCCCGCTCTGAGCCAGCAGCCACTTGTCAATGTTCACTCCCAGCCTGTCCTGCAGATTCACAAACGGCATGGCTGCGGGGGGGGAGAGTAGCTTGATTACAACACAGACACTGTGTGTGTGTGCACACCTGTGAGACTGTGTGTGTGTGTGTGCACACCTGTGAGACTGTGTGTGTGTGTGCACACCTGTGAGACAACATCACACCTGTGAGACTGGGCAGGCAGACTGTGAGACTGTGTGTGTGTGCACACCGTGAGACTGGGTGTGTGCACACCTGTGAGACTGTGGTGTGTGTTGCACACCTGTGAGACTTTGTGTGTGTGTGCACACCTGTCAGACTGTGTGTGTGTGCACACCTGTCAGACTGTGTGTGTGTGTGTGTGTGCACACCTGTGAGACTGTGTGTGTGTGCACACCTGTGAGACTGTGTGTGTGTGTGTGCACACCTGTGAGACTGTGTGTGTGTGTGCACACCTGTGAGACTGTGTGTGTGTGCACACCTGTGAGACTGTGTGTGTGTGTGTGTGCACACCTGTGAGACTGTGTGTGTGTGTGCACACCTGTGAGACTGTGTGTGTGTGCACACCTGTGAGACTGTGTGTGTGTGTGCACACCTGTGAGACTGTGTGTGTGTGCGCCTGTGAGTGTGTGTGTGTGCACACCTGTGAGACCTGTGCACACCTGACTGTGTGTGTGTGCACCTGTGAGACGCGCCTGAGACTGTGTGTGTGTGTGTGTGCACACCTGTGAGACTGTGTGTGTGTGTGTGTGTGTGTGTGCACACCTGTGAGACTGTGTGTGTGTGTGTGTGTGCACACCTGTGAGACTGTGTGTGTGTGTGTGTGTGTGTGTGTGCACACCTGTGAGACTGTGTGTGTGTGTACACCTGTGAGACTGTGTGTGTGTGTGTGTACACCTGTGAGACTGTGTGTGTGCACACCTGTGAGACTGTGTGTGTGTGTGTGTGTGTGTACACCTGTGAGACTGTGTGTGTGTGTGTGTGCACACCTGTGAGACTGTGTGTGTGTGTGTGTGTGCACACCTGTGAGACTGTGTGTGTGTGTGTGTGTGCACACCTGTGAGACTGTGTGTGTGTGTGTGTGTGTGTACACCTGTGAGACTGTGTGTGTGTGTGTGTGTGTGTACACCTGTGAGACTGTGTGTGTGTGTGTGTGTGTGTGCACACCTGTGAGACTGTGTGTGTGTGTGTGCACACCTGTGAGACTGTGTGTGTGTGTGTGTGCACACCTGTGAGTGTGTGTGTGTGTGCACACCTGTGAGACTGTGTGTGTGTGTGTGTGTGCACACCTGTGAGACTGTGTGTGTGGGTGTGCACACCTGTGAGACTGTGTGTGTGTGTGCACACCTGTGAGACTGTGTGTGTGTGTGCACACCTGTGAGACTGTGTGTGTGTGTGCACACCTGTGAGACTGTGTGTGTGTGTGTGCACACCTGTGAGACTGTGTGTGTGTGTGCACACCTGTGAGACTGTGTGTGTGTGTGTGCACACCTGTGAGACTGTGTGTGTGTGCACACCTGTGAGACTGTGTGTGTGTGTGTGTGTGCACACCTGTGAGACTGTGTGTGTGTGTGTGCACACACCCTGAGACTGTGTGTGTGTGTGTGTGTGTGTGCACACCTGTGAGACTGTGTGTGTGTGTGTGCACACCTGTGAGACTGTGTGTGTGTGTGCACACCTGTGAGACTGTGTGTGTGCACACCTGTGAGACTGTGTGTGTGTGTGTGTGTGTACACCTGTGAGACTGTGTGTGTGTGTGTGCACACCTGTGAGACTGTGTGTGTGTGTGCACACCTGTGAGACTGTGTGTGTGTGTGTGTGTGCACACCTGTGAGTGTGTGTGTGTGTGTGTGTGTGTGTACACCTGTGAGACTGTGTGTGTGTGTGTGTGTGCACACCTGTGAGACTGTGTGTGTGTGTGTGTGTGTGTGCACACCTGTGAGACTGTGTGTGTGTGTGTGTGCACACCTGTGAGACTGTGTGTGTGGGTGTGCACACCTGTGAGACTGTGTGTGTGTGTGTGCACACCTGTGAGACTGTGTGTGTGTGTGTGTGTGTGTACACCTGTGAGACTGTGTGTGTGTGTGTGTGTGTGCACACCTGTGAGACTGTGTGTGTGTGTGTGCACACCTGTGAGACTGTGTGTGTGTGTGTGTGCACACCTGTGAGACTGTGTGTGTGTGTGTGCACACCTGTGAGACTGTGTGTGTGTGCACACCTGTGAGACTGTGTGTGTGTGTGTGTGCACACCTGTGAGACTGTGTGTGTGTGCACACCTGTGAGACTGTGTGTGTGTGTGTGTGCACACCTGTGAGACTGTATGTGTGTCTGTGTCTGTGTGTGTGTGTGCCTGTGTGTCTGTGTGTGTGTGTGTGTGTGTGTGTGTGTGTGTGTGTGAGCCTTATTATTATTATTTTCCTATTATTATTATTTTCCTCCGATGCACACAGTCTGAAATCACTGTCCCTGCAGAACGGGGGCATTTTAACTGCTGCTGCTGGTCCGAATACACCGAGATGATGACACGCGCGCTCGTGTGTATCGAGAGCGCGCTCTGCGCTTACAGACTGACGAGTTCAATGAACCGCTTACTGTGAATAATATCACTGTGTCAATTATCTTTAACGTGTCGTGCAAAACGCTCCAGGTGGTCATGTCTAAAACAGCGACACCAGGCTACAACAATTACATTGCTAGGAATTGTAACGTCAAAAGAAATGGCCATATAAAAACTGAACTGGTTGTCATATTGTCATATTAACGTTTTTTTGCATTCTAATATATATTGTATGTATAATGTAGTATATATAATGTATTTTTGGATTGTCTTTGAAATAAATAAAAACACAATGCATGCATTAAAAACCCTATTTTTAGATATTGTTGTTCACATATCTGAGCTCTCACGTCGGTAATAAAGGCGCATTTAAAATACCGGTCGGTTATTTGATTTTATTTGATTTTATTTACCTTTTGGTTCCCGTGTCTCTTTGCCCTTCCGCACAAATCCGCTTCTTTACGACAGCTCCGGGTACCCGCTACCGTCGAGCAAACCGCCCCGCTAGTACTATTTTTTTGCGACACCTCAGTGTAGTTCAGTCTCAGCGCCAATGCAAAAAAAAAAACTACAACACGGCGCTTAGATTGTCCGTCGCAGATAATATACATCTTTCTCAACCCTGACGTCAGATGGTACGTAACAGGGGAGGGAAGAGCTGTGGCTTTGAAAAGAAACGCAATCGTCAGCGACAACTCGCGCCCCAATGGAATAAGCAAAACAATCTGATTGACATCCGCACTCACCCAATCAGGTTCCGAGTCCCGGGGAGCAGGGCGGGGTCTGTCCATGGTAGGCGGGGTCTCGCCACTTCTCTGTGTGACAGACAGTCAGGCAAGGGTTCGCTTTGCTGTATCAATCGGGCAGACCGGACGCAGCCAAAATACCCTTCTTTGCAGGCACCAAAGATGGCTCCTAGCGCACAACCGGACGAGAAGCCGAAGGAAGAGCGGAAGGGGATCAGGGCGATTTTATTAGGACCCCCGGGAGCCGGCAAAGGAACCCAGGTATGCAAAACTAGAACTGCACTATAAGAAAGCGAGAATTACGAAGTGCAGTCACTTTTGTGTCTACGTGTGCAATTCCCAGAATAATAGCATTGAAATAAATACGATGCCTTGCACAGCCCCTCCTGCAATAGGATCGTGCAACGATTGCAAACTCAGAGCTTCCTGAAATGGGTAATAATCGCCGTCCTGTGTAATTTGTATTTTAGAGCAACAAGTGAAGCGCTCTTTAAAACTGCAGGCGAGCGCAGGCCTCGGTTGGTCGCGCCTGGTTTCGTGTGTTTGCCAGCGTGCTCGATTCTGCACGTCAGTATTGTTAATAATAATATATCTGTATATATTTGCAGGGCAGGCTTGGTGCATCCTAGTTTTGTAATTATATGCGCATTTGCTGTCAATGTTTTGAACTCCCGATTGGAGTTGGTTCATTTAACCTGTACGGTCTTTCTTTTTTTTTTTTTTTTAAATAGCCACCGGGCCGCGCCAGAATAAGTTCGTTATTTCTATACAAGTTTTTTGTCCTGTAAGAATATTTGTGTAATTGAATATCGCCCCAGACTGCGTTCGCACGGTACAGTGTGTGTTACTGAAACACGCCTCGCATAGTTTGTATTATTCCAGGGACTCGCGTGATCGCTGCTTCTTATTCAATCTGTAGATTGTGCAACAGACATTTCACAAGTTGGGTGTGTCGCTCAAGTGAACTTGAAGTTACCTACTGCTATAATAATAATAATATTAATAATTGCTCGCCTGTGCAGTTTCTGTGCCGCGTTTTCCTTGGTGATCATTCGCGTCAATGTCATCCAGTGAAGCGGCTTGTTGAGCCCTCCAGCCCGGTCACAGCGGTGCTGCCGGCGCTGCGTGTAATTGCGTGTGCGTGTGCGTGTGCGTGTGCGTGTGTTACCAGCCTGTCCTTGTGTCTACGCTGTACTCTATACGAGGCCCGTCTCCGTGTATTTGGAAAGTTGGCACCGAGGGCGCAGGTACCGTGGTTGAGACACGCAAGTGGGTCCGATTCAGCTGCGGCCCCGCTTATTCTGCGGTGTAAGCAGACAGCTCGTTTAACCCGGACCGATTTATTAGGATGCAAAATAACATTTAACAAAAAACAACAACAAAAAAGTTTTTAATTAAACCCAGGGTGTTAATTTGTTAGTGGAGAGTCTGTCCTCTCTCTCTCTCTCTGTGACACACACAGTCTTCAAACACTATGTATTAGACAGTATGACCTCTGAAATATATAAACTCCATACACTTCACTTCTCTCCTCCCCCCCCCTCCTCTCTCTCCTCTCCTCTTTCCTCTCTCTCCTCCCTCTCCTCTCCCCTCTCCTCTCCCCCCCTCCCCCCCCCAAGGCTCCCAGGCTGGCAGGGCACTTCTGCGTCTGTCACCTGGCTACAGGGGATATGCTGCGGGCCATGGTGGCCTCGGGATCCGAGCTGGGCAAGAGGCTAAAGGCAACGATGGACGCTGGGAAGCTGGTATGTATTCACTATAACCACAAACTGCCATTGTGGAGTTCAGAACAGGAAACACTCTGTCATCTCCACTGTTTCACAGTGAGCCTGTCTGTCCGAGTCTGTCTGTCTGCAGTGTTTCGCTGTGTGTGTCTGTCTGCAGTGTTTCACTGTGTGTGTGTGTGTGTGTCTGTCTGCAGTGTTTCACTGTGTGTGTCTGTCTGCAGTGTTTCACTGTGTCTGTCTGTCTGCAGTGTTTCGCTGTGTCTGTCTGTCTGCAGTGTTTCGCTGTGTCTGTCTGTCTGCAGTGTTTCGCTGTGTCTGTGCAGTGTTTCACTGTGTCTGTCTGTCTGCAGTGTTTCACTGTGTCTGTCTGTCTGCAGTGTTTCACTGTGTCTGTCTGTCTGCAGTGTTTCACTGTGTCTGTCTGTGCAGTGTTTCACTGTGTGTCTGTCTGATGAGATGGTGGTGGAGCTGATTGAGAAGAACCTGGACACGCCCCCCTGTAAGAAAGGCTTCCTATTGGACGGGTTCCCTCGCACTGTCAAGCAGGCTGAGATGGTGAGTGGCTGGAGGAGGGGAGGGGAGGGGAGAATGAGGTCTCTGTGGCTGTATGTGTGAAGTATTGCTGGTGTCCTTGCTTCTAGCTGGATGATCTGATGGAGAAGAGATCGGAGAAGCTGGACTCTGTCATCGAGTTTGCCGTCGACGATTCCCTGCTGGTGAGAAGGATCTGCGGCCGGTACGTTTCATTGCATCACCAAACAGAGACTTCATCACACAGAGAGCGGGGAGGGTGTGGAGGGGGCTGTCTGGTCAGGGTGTGGAGGGTTTGTCTGGAGATGGTGGTGTTTGCTGGTCATGGGGAGGGTGGAGGGGTTTGTCTGGTCATGGGATGGAGGGTTTGTCTGGTCTGTGGCTGTCTGGTCATGGGGAGGGTGTGGAGGGGGCTGTCTGGTCATGGGGAGGGAGTGGAGGGGGCGGTCTGGTCATGGGGAGGGTGTGGTTTGTCTGGTCATGGGAGGGTGTGGATGATCTGGATGGAGAAGGTGTGGGGGTTTGTCTGGTCTGGGGAGGGTGTGGAGGGGTGTCTGGTTGTGGAGGGGGCTGTCTGGTCATGGGGGGTGTGGAGGGTTTGTCTGGTGAGAAGGATGTGTCATGGGAGGGGTGGAGGGGGCTGTCTGGTCATGGGGAGGGTGTGGAGGGGGCTGTCTGGTCATGGGGAGGGTGTGGAGGGGCCTGTCTGGTCATGGGGAGGGTGTGGAGGGGGCTGTCTGGTCATGGGGAGGGTGTGGAGTGGTTTGTCTGGTCATGGGGAGGGTGTGGAGGGGGCTGTCTGGTCATGGGGAGGGTGGGGAGGACATGGGGAGGGTGGAGGGGCTGTCTGGTCATGGGGAGGGTGTGGAGTGGTTTGTCTGATCATGGGGAGGGTGTGGAGTGGTTTGTCTGGTCATGGGGAGGGTGGAGGGTGGGTCATGGGAGTGGGTTGTCTGGTCATGGGGAGGGTGTGGAGGGGGTTGTCTGGTCATGGGGAGGGTGTGGAGTGGTTTGTCTGGTCATGTTGACAGTGGGGAGGGTGTGGAGTGGTTTGTCTGGTCATGGGGAGGGTGTGGAGTGGTTTGTCTGGTCATGGGGAGGGTGTGGAGTGGGTTGTCTGGTCATGGGGAGGGTGTGGAGTGGTTTGTCTGGTCATGGGGAGGGTGTGGAGTGGGTTGTCTGGTCATGGTGAGGGTGTGGAGTGGGTTGTCTGGTCATGGGAGGTGTGAGTGGTTTGTCTGGTCATGGGGAGGGTGTGTGGTGGTTTGTCTGGTCATGGGAGGGTGTGGGGGGGGTTGTGGTTTGACTGGACATGGGGAGGGTGTGGAGGGGGTTGTCTGGTCATGGGGAGGGTGTGGAGGGGGCTGTCTGGTCATGGGGGAGGGTGGAGGGTTTGTCTGGTCATGGGAGGGGTGGAGTGGTTTGTGTCTGGACAGTGGGGAGGGTGGGAGGGGTTTGTGTCTGGGAGGGTGTGGATGGGTCATGGGGAGGGTGTGGAGTGGTTTGTCTGGTGTGGGGAGGGTGGGGGCTGTCTGTCATGGGGAGGACAGTGGGGAGGGTGGGCTGTCTGGTCATGGGGGAGGGTGTGGAGGGGCTGTCTGGTCATGGGGAGGAGGGTGGGGGGCTGTCTGGTCATGGGAGGGGTGGGAGGGTCTGTGGAGGGGCTGTCTGGTCATGGGGAGTGGGGTGGTGGGGAGTGGGCTGGGGGTTGTCTGGTCATGTTGACAGTGGGGAGGGTGTGGAGTGGTTTGTCTGGTCATGGGGAGGGTGTGGGTGGTTTGTCTGGTCATGGGAGGGGTCATGTTGACAGTGGGGAGGGTGTGGAGTGGTTTGTCTGGTCATGGGAGGGTGTGGAGTGGTTTGGTCTGGGAGGGTGTGGAGTGGTTTGTCTGGTCATGGGGAGGGTGTGGAGTGGGTTGTCTGGTCATGTTGACAGTGGGGAGGGTGTGGAGTGGTTTGTCTGGTCATGGGGAGGGTGTGGAGTGGGTTGTCTGGTCATGTTGACAGTGGGGAGGGTGTGGAGTGGTTTGTCTGGTCATGGGGAGGGGGTGGAGTGGGTTGTCTGGTCTGGGGAGGGTCATGGTGGTTTGTCTGGTCATGGGAGTGGGGTGTGGAGGGTTTGTCTGGTCATGGGGAGGGTCATGGTTTGTCTGGTCATGTTGACAGTGGGGAGGGTGTGGAGTGGTTTGTCTGGTCATGGGGAGGGTGTGGAGTGGTTTGTCTGGTCATGTTGACAGTGGGGAGGGTGTGGAGGGGGCTGTCTGGTCATGGGGAGGGTGTGGAGTGGTTTGTCTGGTCATGGGGAGGGTGTGGAGTGGTTTGTCTGGTCATGTTGTGGATTCAGAATCACTGGGATCCTTTAAGACCTGACTTGACGTAAACGTTGTGTTCTCATGTTATGTATAGAAATGACTACACTGAGCACTGACTGCTTATTAAACACTGTAAAGGCTAACGCCTATAATTAGCCTGTATGTTTTTTGACAATGGTTAAACATCACTGTTTGTAAAAGTGTTCCACTGGGCTAATGCTTAAACATGTGAACTGTGTCCTGTCCCTGTCAGTCTGATTCACCAGGCCAGCGGGCGCTCATACCACGAGGAGTTCAACCCTCCCAGACAGGCTATGAAGGATGATGTGAGTGTTTCAATTCAAACCAGCCAGCACACCAACACTGCGTTCTGTAATACACAGCATCGTGTGATAGTGATGCAATAGCAGCACATGAAAAAGAAGCTTCAATCTGTCTGTCTGTCTATAGAGAGAGAGAGGGGACCTGATGGATGGATCGATAGATGGATAGATATCACTTGGTTGTTTGACAATAAGACTCCGGTCCTGTCCTCCAGTCCTGGTTTTACCAGTTTAATAAGACACACCTGAGCTTGTTACCTGCACACTGGGGCTCATCAAGCTGGTAGTAAAACCTGGACTGGGTGAAGCTGCCGTGCAGCAGGACTCTCACTCCCACCCCTGTGTGTGACTCTGCTGGCTGGCTGTATAGGGCAGCAGTGTGTAGTGGTTAGGGCTCTGGACTCTTGACCGGAGGGTCGTGGGTTCAATCCCAGGTGGGGGGACACTGCTGCTGTACCCTTGAGAGAGGTACTTTACCTAGATTGCTCCAGTAAAAACCCAACTGTATAAATGGGTAATTGTATGTAAAAATAATCTGTAAAAAATAATGTAATTGTATGTAACGTGATATCTTGTAACAATTGTAAGTCTCCCTGGATAAGGGCGTCTGCTAAGAAATAAATAAATAATAATAATAATAATATTCACCGTCGCTCTCCGTGCCGTTTCCTAGGTGACGGGCGAGGCCCTGGTGCGCCGCTCTGATGACAACGAGAACACGCTGAAGTCCCGGCTGGGCGCCTACCACAGCCAGACCACGCCGCTGGTGCAGTACTACCAGAAGCGTGGCATCCACTCCCCCGTGGACGCCTCCCAGCCCCCAGATGTGGTGTACGCCAGCATCCTCGCTGCCTTCTCCAGAGCCACCAGTAAAGACCTTGTCGCCTTCGTCTAGCGCTGTCCTTTCTGCCTGCGCGTCTCTCTGCTTCCTTCTGCTGTCGGGGACTGTGTTTCAGAGCAGCCCTTCAAAATATACACATATATATATATATTATAATAATAAAAAAAGAAAGAAACTATAAGCTTGCTCTTCGTTGCTTTCAGTGGAGTGTGGAACATGAATTGTATAAATTGTGTTGCTGCCCCATGGTTACTGGGTAACTGATCCCATTGGTTAACCAGTGTTCCTAGGAGATCGCTGCACCTCTCTTTTTCAGCAAGACCCCCATAAATTGCTGCAGCTTGGCCTACATGGGTGCCCTGTGGTGGTGGTGGTGATGAACTGGGGTTTAACCCACTGGTTTCCAGTCTCCCAGCTTCCACAAACCAGCTTGCCTCAATGTCACTTGAAGTGAGAGGCTGGCGTCCTTCAAGGAGGATGTTAAAGAAATGATATTGCTGATCAAAACCCTGCCCTGTGCCAAGTCATGTGCAGGGAGTGACGTGAAGTGTTTGTGTAAAAGCAGGCTCCTTTCCAAGGCTGATGTTTATCACTGAAGTGCAGGGAGTGACTGGGTGCAGAGCAGTGATCAGTGTTTCCTGTTGGTGTGGCTGAGCTAGTCTGGTGGAACGTGCTGCTGGTTTTAATACAGGACTCTGGATTCTGTTCAGCTGATCAGACGGGTCATTAAATCAGGTCTCACCCAGGGCGTGCTGGCTGTGTGTACTGGTCTGTTGAAAACATCTGAAACTCCAGGACAACTCCTGATCTTCTTATAGACAGGGGCAGTGCTGTCCTTAACCTGTCCTCCCTTGTGGATCCCAACCCTTAGAGAAGCTCCCCACAGTAAAAGCATGGTAAAGCATAGGTAAGCATTGTAAAGCACAGTGAAAGCATGGGAAAGCACAGAGGTGTATGGAGAAGCATGGGAAAGCACAGAGAGGTATGGAGAAGCACAGTGAAAGCATGGGAAAGCACAGAGAGGTATGGAGAAGCACAGTGAAAGCATGGGAAAGCACAGAGAGGTATGGAGAAGCACAGTGAAAGCATGGGAAAGCACAGAGAGGTATGGAGGGAAAGCACACAGGTATGGAGAAGCACAGTGAAAGCATGGGAAAGCACAGAGAGGTATGGAGAAGCACAGTGAAAGCATGGGAAAGCACAGAGAGGTATGGTGAAGCATGGTAATAAACATGGCGAACCATGGGGTGGTAAAACTGACCGTGGAACCTCAGTGCCAGTCTGCCCGTCTCGCTCTTCCTCCTGGCTTCACGGCTGCATCTTCCTTGTTTCCTTTTGACATTTCTCTTGTACTTTTTTATGTTTATTTTGATGGACACAATAAACTGTTCTCTGTGTTTTTTATTTTATTTTGATGGACACAATAAACTGTTCTGTTTTATTGTTGTTGCTGTTCCAGCTGTTTGAGCTGCACTGAGACCTCCCGCTTTGGAGTGCAGCTCCCTTCCAGGACCAGTCCGCTTCATCAAGACTCCTTTAACACGTGGTGTTTATTGACTGTGCTTCCTGGATGTTTCACACTCTGTGTCTGTGTCTACATGTGGGGTAATTGAAGGAATGAACAGACAGCGCTGCATATGAAACGGCCTCCTTGGTCAGGCTCTTGGGGTGGGTTGGAGTTTGTTCATGTGTTTACAGGACCCTGCTGCCTTGTTTAAATCAATGTGCTGCGATAATCTGTGTCTAAAAAAAACATGTGGGGTGATTGAATGAATGAACAGACAGCGCTTACAATGTTACAAGAATCACATTCCTTGGTATACAGATGCATTATTGGGGTACAATTACCCATTTTTGTTGGGTTTTTACTGGGACCCTAAAGCTGCCTTGTTTAAAACAGCAGCAGTGTCTCCACGATAACCCACAAAAGCGGTTTCCAAAGGCATCGAGTTTGATGACACTGCATTATTCAGTATTACATTTCTCTGATTACACACACACATTATATCTTAATATATAAAGAAGAGAGTGTGTCTGTCTGTCTGTTCCTTTCTGCAGTGGGACCCCGCGGGATCCAGCGCAGCTAAAAGGTAAAGGGGTCCGAGAGCACTGCGCAAGCGCAAAGAGCCATCTGTTTGTATAGAATACCGATGACACACAGTAATCTGGAAAACAAAACGTTCCACTGTTGTCTAAATGTTTACAGTACCTTTCACTGTACAGAGATGTCGACGGAAGTGGAAATAGCGATACGTTACAGTTCCACTAATACATTTTAAAAACACGCTTCCGCCGCTGCCTGTTTGTGCTTTCTCCTGAGGTGCGTTACGTCACGGGGAGGGGTTTCCAAACAATAGGTGCTGCGTCACGTCGGGCTTTTCCCTGTGACGTCAGGCCTCTGCTCGGAGTAGCCGGAGCCGGTTGGATCAATGCGGTTGGATGCGGACAGTCTTCACAACATTATGCGGGTTTTGAGCGCGGTTACCGACAGGAATTCTGCAGTTCAAATTTAAGGGAGGACCCAGTTTTGATTACTTACGCTGGGGTGACGGTCTGCAGTGGAAACCGAGGTGATTAAATGATAACCCAGCCAGACAGACAGACGGCTGCATCCGTACAGCAGGATTTAAAGGTATGTGTGTGGAACAGTGACCGCAGTGCAATTTGATTTGCTGGTGATATGGTGGATGATGGTGGTTGTGTCTCTGTGTTTGCGCCCGGCTCCTCTGGTAAGATCGGGTCACAGGGCTGGCTTGATTATTCGGGGGTGTCTAGGCTGCGGAGTCTCTCTCAGTGATATAGAGAGCGGTGGGTTTTGTTTGACAAGGCAGAAGGAGCAGCTGAGTCTCGCGGTCTGTGCTTCCACAACCCCGAGGGAGCGGGGAGGCGGGACCGCCTTCAGGAAAATGCCTGATGTCGAAGAATAATATTAATCTGCTGTCCTGTGCGACGCGCACAAAGAAACATGACGTTTCGAAACCAGTAAGTTAGTGAAAGACCCTTATGCACATGGCCTCGTTTCTGTATTATCACATTGTTTGTGATGTTAAATATCCGGGGAGCGCTGTACTAAATGATTATTTCTTTATTATGCAACTGTCTGTTTTGTTTTTTCATATAATAATTTACACACGTGTCCTCGTGTGTGTGCATACTCCACATCACGTAGTGAGTGTGTTACTGTAAGAGATGCGACGAGGTTCATCTTGCGCTCTCTCTCGGCTCTTTCGTTAGAAAGCAGTTTAATTATCCCAAAGGGAGTGTGAGTGACAGAAGGGCAGCTTTGAACCCAGCTTTGTAGGTAAAGCCTTCATCATGCGCGCACACACACCCTGCTACAGACACACCCACCCTGCTACACACACACACACCCACACACTGCTACACACAATATATACAAACCCTGTCTCTCTCACACACACCCACACCATCATGCACAATATACCTACACTCTCAATACTTGGGGAAACATTTCAAGGTGTAAACTTTCACAGCCCCCGTTCACCTCCTTGGAGGGGGAGCTTGGCTGCGCTGAAGAGCTGCTGTAAACAGAGACAGCTGCTGGGCTCGTTTGGAAGTGAAGGCGTCCAGCACTCGGAGATACGGTTGCCTCTTCTGTGAGCACAGATGAGCGATGAGCAGGGATCTGACAGGCTGGAGCACTCAGGGTTACCAAGCAGCTTCATAACTACCAGTCTCCGGAGCAAACAAGCTACATCTAAACAAGCTAGCTCCAGGAAGGAAGGAAGGAAGGTGCCGTTAAACCTGGGCTGTGCGGTTTGGAAATCGTTTGAGTGGTTCTCTACACCACTGAAATGATTGAGCCACTGGCTTTCGACAGTCTTGCGGTGTCTGACTGTACAGTACAGAAACACGGTGATCCGATCCTGTGAATCGCACCCCCCTGCTCCTCCACCGCAGTGGAAATGTTGACGCCTCTCTCTGTCTCTGTTTCTCTGTGGGTGAGACCCTGTGAAGGGACTCTCTTCTCTCACAACTTTCTTTCTTTCAGCTTGTTTGCACTCGCCTCATTTTCCAGGCCCGTGCCTCTCTGAAAAAAAACAGGACGCTGTGACTTGCAGTTTCCACCGGGGTCTGCTTTTGTTATGTTAGGAGAAACTGTTCACACTTTCACTGAGGCAGGCAGGCAGGCAGGCAGGCAGGCAGACAGGCAGGCAGGCAGGCAGGCAGACAGCATGTAATAGTTGTGTTTGTTTTGCTCTTGTTTGTTTGCAATGAGATAAGGGCTGCAGCTAGTAACCTTCCAGCCAGATCCCCTGCCCCCTCCCCCCTCCCTGAGTCTGCAGGGACCGTCACCAGATCCCCTCTCCCCCTCCCTGAGTCTGCAGGGACCGTCACCAGATCCCCTCTCCCCCTCCCTGAGTCTGCAGGGACCGTCACCAGATCCCCTCTCCCCCTCCCTGAGTCTGCAGGGACCGTCACCAGATCCCCCCCCCCCCTCCCCCTCCCTGAGTCTGCAGGGACTCACCAGTGCACAGTCCATCGCTCGGGTTGTGCAGTTTGTGACTCCCCCTGCCTGTCCTTCCTCTCTCGGGTCTTCTGAAGCAGCCCTCGTCCACAGTGTAATGTTAATGTGTTGCGTTTCGGGGCGCATGGGGTCCCGATTTCTCTTTTTTTTTTTTTTTTTTTTTAGGATCCTAAAAAGAGAAAGAAAGAAAGAATGAGCAGGCAGCCGTGCCGGGCGGGATACCGGTGTGCCACTCAGCCCTGATTCACACTCCCAGGGGCGGCCGTGTGCCACTTTAAAATAACCAGCTGTACAATAACCACACTGCCACGGGACCAGCTGCTGTTTACAGCGCTCGTTGAGTTCACTGCGCTGGAGAGCTGAGAATGCACAGGCTGGTGCTTAATATTGACTGAAATGAACAAACAGACAGAAAAACAGATGAACTGATAAGCGAGTGACTGTAAATTTATCAGCCCTGCTGCAGACGACCAGCTGTGCTGAGAGAGGCTTAGCCCAGTCTCCCCGCCCCCGATCAACCCCAAACCCTCTACTGTATATTATAAAGACATGTCAGAGGGCTGGATCACATCAATATCAGGGTCTAGTGCTATATATTATAAAGACATGTCAGAGGGCTGGATCACATCAATATCAGGGTCTAGTGCTATATATTATAAAGACATTTCAGAGGGCTGGATCACATCAATATCAGGGTCTAGTGCTATATATTATAAAGACATTTCAGAGGGCTGGATCGCATCAATATCAGGGTCTAGTGCTATATATTATAAAGACATGTCAGAGGGCTGGATCACATCAATATCAGGGTCTAGTGCTATATATTATAAAGACATTCTAGAGGGCTGGATATATTATAAAGATATTTAAAGACATTCCAGAGGGCTGGATCGCATCAATATCAGGGTCTAGTGCTATATATTATAAAGACATTTCAGAGGGCTGGATTGCATCAATATAAGGAGCTGAGCTGAGCTGTGCTGAGCTGAGCTGTGCTGTGCTCCTGGATGTTATTTTTTATTTGTTGTTAAGTCCAGGCAGCGTGTTGGTTTTATAGGGCTGCCCTGCTGGTTATTTAGAGGAATGCTGATCCTTATTAGCAAGTTAATCCCTTTCAGATGGGTCAGCGTGGATCACAGACCTACCTGCCTGCACACAGCTGGGGAGAAACAAGCAAGCTGGTTAATAAATAGTGCAGAGAGCAAGCAGGACAGAACCAGACAGTCAATCCTGCAAGCAGAGCGCCAGCCACACTCGCACTAACACACTAACACACACACACACTAACACACTCGCACATACACACATACAAATACTACTACTGGCTTGATTGGTCAGTGTGTCTTCTTAAACGCAGTGAAACCAGGAATGGCTCAAGCTGCTGTGCAACGGGAGTCTTATTTCCACCCCTGCAGTGCCCATGCCTGCTCTGCCCTGTCTGTTTGGAAGCTGGTAGCTCGGGGTGTCACTGTGTCCCTGCACGGAGCTGCAGAGGTTGTCATGGAAACGGCACCCGCAGACTCGCAAGCACAGCAACACACTCGCACTGTGTTTGTGCTTCTGTCCCCCTCTCCTCCTCTCTCTCACTCTCACATGGTCTTTATTGTTGGCATCACACGAGCGCTGCCAAAGTGAACGTGGTTAATGCCAAAGTGAACGTGGTTAAGCCTCTGCTTTGAACTTCCAGTGAGGTGGCTGTCGGCTGCAGCATTATAATGAACAGAGCAGCTCTGATCGACTCTCTCTCTCTGTCTGCGTACATGTCTCTCTCTCTCTCTCTCTATCTGAAACTCTGATCGTTTGAACTTCCAAGTGGCTGTCGGCTGCAGCATTATAATTTGAACTCCTCAGTCTGAGTCTGATCTCTCTGAGGTCTCAGTCTGTCTCTCTCTCTCTCTCTCTCTCTCTCATTATAATGAACAGTCTGTCTCTCTCTCTGATCTCAGATCTCTCTCTCTCTCTCTCTCTGAGTCTGATCGATCTCTCTCTCTCTCTCTCTCTGTCTCAGTCTGATCTCTCTCTCTCTCTCTCTCTCTCTCTCTCTCTCTCTCTCTCTCTCTCTCTCTCTCTCTCTCTCTGTCTCTCTCTCTCTCTCTCTCTCTCTCTCTCTCTCTCTCTCTCTCTCTCTCTCTCTCTCTCTCTCTCTGTCTCAGATCTCTCTCTCTCTCTCCCTCTCTCTCTCTCTCTCTCTCTTCTCTCTCTCTCTCTCTCTCTCTCTCTCTCTCTCTCTCTCTCTCTCTCTCTCTCTCTCTCTCTCTGTCTCAGTCTGATCTCTCTCTCTCTCTCTCTCTCTCTCTCTCTCTCTCTCTCTCTCTCTCTCTCTCTCTCTCTCTCTCTCTCTCTCTCTCTCTCTCTCTCTCTCTCTCTCTCTCTCTCTCTGTCTCAGTCTGATCTCTCTCTCCCTCTCCCTCTCTCTCTCTGTGTCTCAGATCTCTCTCTCTGTGTCTCGAGTTTTCTCTGATAAACAGTCCGGCACACTCTGTCCCCGGTGGAGTGTTATCTGATTGTGAAGTGCGCAGTGCGTTTGAGCAGGTTTAGTTTCCTGGGTTATTTCCAGAATCAGTAACATGTCAGGAATGCAGGGAGGCAGTTCTTCCTGTTAAAGAGAAACTTCAGCTTCTTCTTTCTGTATTAGTCGTCACAGCCCTGTGGCCTGAAAGAAAGAAAGAAAGAAAGAAAGAAAGAAAGAAAGAGTGGAGTTTAGATTATTCACTGTGTGCTGCAGGCAGGGCCAGCACAGGCACATCTCAACAGTGTAGCACTGATACAGAGAGACCGCAATACTTCATACTCAACACAATGTAATAACCACACAACAATAACATGACTGCACTACACTTTACAGTAGAGGCAGAGACGCAGAACTAGGCCTGCTGTTCACTGACTTCCTGTTCTCTCTCTCTCTCCCCTCCTCCCTCCTCCCTCCTCCCTCCTCCCTCCTCCCTCCTCCGTCACAGGCAGTCTGAGAGAAGGGCCGGACGCAGTTTCAACAGGGAGTCGAGAGCTCCTCACAGCAGCCAGGATCCCTTTCATCGACTGGAACCAGAGACAGAGCATCGAGAACAAGAGAAACAAGGAGAGCTACCCGAGGAGACGCTTCCATTCCTGGGGATTATATTTCTACAAGACAGACGAGAGAGAGGAGAGAGACGAGAGTCTGTTTCCTGTACTGCTGCTCTTCGAACACGATCATCTGACACAGCCAAGAGAGATCAAGTTAGAGAACAAGCGGTCTCCCTCTCCCTCTCCCTCTGCTGTGGGCGTTGATGGAAACAGTTTTAAGAGTCAGGGAATGTGGCGTTGCTGTTTTTTTGTTTTAGAAGCAGAGGAGCACAAGAACAGATCCTGATCTGGCTGTGAGTGTCCCTGGCTGGCCTTGCTTTCTCTTCTCTTTCTCTTTCTCTTTCACTTTGAGCTTTTTTAAAAAAATTTTCTCATTGCTGAAGAGATTCTGAGAAACACAGAGGAAGACGTAAGCAGATACAGAAAGCGAGACAGCAATTTTTTTTTTTGTTTCTTTTTTTTAAACAGCAAATAAGTAATGAGAAGGGAATCGTCATTTTAATCTATTTAACCAAAAAAAAAAATTCCTTTGCAAAACCTGTTTGGATTTATCAGAATAAAGACAGTCATAATAATAATCAATAATAGATCCATCCATCATGGGTTCGGAGAAGGACTCTGGCTCCCCCCACTCCTCCGTCAGCGGCGCTCCCAATCCCAATCCCAATCCTAAATGCCGGAGCAGCAAGCGCAGACGCATCTCCTTCCAGAACCTGTTCAACGGGAAGTCCCGCTCTCGATCCAAACAGGCCCAGTCCCAGCAGCAGCAGCAGCAGCCCTCCACCCCCCTCCAGGACCCCCTCTCCACTGGGGGGGCCGGTGCCAGCCTCGCCAGCCTGTCTGACAGCGGGGTGCTGCAGACGGGAGAGGGGGTCTCCGACAGCGCGGTGCTGCAGACGGGAGAGGGGGTCTCTGACAGCGCGGTGCAGACGGGAGAGGGGGTCTCCGACAGCGGGGTGCAGACAGGAGAGAGGATCTCCGACAGCGGGGTGCTGCAGACGGGAGAGGGGGTCTCCGACAGCGGGCTGCTGCAGACTGGAGAGGGGGTCTCCGACAGCGCGGTGCTGCAGACAGGAGAGGGAGTCTCCAACAGCGGGGTGCAGACGGGAGAGGGGGTCTCTGACAGCGCGGTGCTGCAGACGGGAGAGGGGGACTCTGACAGCCGCACCACGCTGGACTCGGGGGCTGGTGAGCGCCGCGGCTCCGGCTCCAGTTCTGGTTCCGGCTCAGCCCTGCTGGAGTGCCCCCTGTGCCTGGTCCGGCAGCCCCAGGACCGGGTCCCGGAGATCATGACCTGCAGCCACCGCTCCTGCCTGGGCTGCCTGAGGCAGTACCTGCGCATCGAGATCACGGAGAGCCGCGTCAACATCAGCTGCCCCGAGTGTGCCGAGCGGCTCAACCCCCACGACATCCGTCTGATCTTGTCCGACCCGGCGCTCATGGGCAAGTACGAGGAGTTCATGCTGCGCCGCTACCTCGCCGCCAACCCCGACTGTCGCTGGTGCCCCGCGCCCGACTGCGGGTGAGTCTCGCCCTCTCACTGCTGACAGAGCTGCTCGTAGGAATGCTGCTGGCAGTCGTGATGTTATTATTGATGTTGTTATTATTATTATTATTATTATTATTACAGTATTAGTAATAATATGTACTGTTTGTTTTCATACACATGCTCCCTTGAGAAAGCTCTGTGATCCACACTGAAACCTTGGGCAGCTGCATCTTCTTGTTCTTCTTGGTATTCTTGTGGTCTGTGTTGATCCATGACTCAATGTGTTGGAGTCAGAGGTGTGAATGAAACAGGACCGGGTGTGTGCTGGGGGCGGGGCGGGGTAGGGATGGGAAGAAGACTCCCGCTGCACAGCAGGTTCACCCATTCCAGGTTTTAATACCTGCTCGATTAGACCCTATTGTAGGAGACTTTTTGGTTAGTTTATTGTTTTTTTTCACTTGCACTCTCTCTCTCTTTCTTTCTTTCTTTCAGCATTTTGAACCCCCTCCCCATGTGTTCAGCCTCACAAACCCTTTTGTTCCTGATTCTCTCCTCTGTTCCTGTCTTGTCTTGTGTCTCTGTCTTGCGTCTCTGTCTTGTGTCTTGTCTTGTGTCTCTGTCTTGTGTCTCTGTCTTGTGTCTTGTCTTGTGTCTCTGTCTTGTGTCTCTGTCTCTGTCTTGTGTCTTGCGTCTCTGTCTTGTGTCTTGTCTTGTGTCTTGTCTTGTCTTGTGTTTCCTGTTCCCCTCTCGGTGCACAGCGCGGGAGTTTCTTTCTTTTGGTTTTTTCTTGTTGTTGTTTCCAGTATTTGTTGCAGTGATTTGCGTGGCGTTCCCCTGCAGACACACCACTTTCTTTATCACTGCGCTTTGGGTTTTTTCTCTCTTTTTTTATTCGTGGTGTTCGTTGTTTTTGCTTCCTATTCAGAATGTGTGAATGAAAGGCTCTGTGCCCTGCCAGGAATTCACCGGTTTATTATTTATGAAGACTTCCTTCCCGTTGGTGTTTCACAGATGTTGTGATGTCATTCTTTCGTTTTTGGGGTTTTTCCCCGATGAATAATAATTAATTATCTCTTGTCGCACTTCATGCAAAACTGTAATTTGGTAGCAGACAGACAAGACATTTCAGAGGGCTGGATCGCATCAATATCAGGGTCTAGTGCTGTATATTATAAAGACATTTCAGAGGGCTGGATCGCATCAATATCAGGGTCTAGTGCTATATATTATAAAGACATTTCAGAGGGCTGGATCACATCAATATCAGGGTCTAGTGCTATATATTATAAAGACATTTCAGAGGGCTGGATCGCATCAATATCAGGGTCTAGTGCTGTATATTATAAAGACATTTCAGAGGGCTGGATCACATCAATATCAGGGTCTAGTGCTATATATTATAAAGACATTTCAGAGGGCTGGATCGCATCAATATCAGGGTCTAGTGCTATATATTATAAAGACATTTCAGAGGGCTGGATCACATCAATATCAGGGTCTAGTGCTATATATTATAAAGACATTTCAGAGGGCTGGATCGCATCAATATCAGGCTCTAGTGCTATATATTATAAAGACATTTCAGAGGGCTGGATCGCATCAATATCAGGGTCTAGTGCTATATATTATAAAGACATTTCAGAGGGCTGGATCGCATCAATATCAGGGTCTAGTGCTATATATTATAAAGACATTTCAGAGGGCTGGATCACATCAATATCAGGGTCTAGTGCTATATATTATAAAGACATTTCAGAGGGCTGCATCAATATCAGGGTCTAGTGCTATATATTATAAAGACATGTCAGAGGGCTGGATCGCATCAATATCAGGGTCTAGTGTTATATATTATAAAGACATGTCAGAGGGCTGGATCGCATCACTATCAGGGTCTGCTTTCAGAGAGTTCATTGCTGGTATCTGATTTAAGTCGCTGAGCTCAGTCTCTGTACTCACAGAGCATGTTACCTGACTAGCTTTTTTCTTGCTTATTGGGCTTCACGGCTTTGACCTCGAGTCGTAACAGCACCGCATCAGAAACGTAATGAAATGCATCCAGAGTGAAACTCTAAACAGCAGGAAACTTTTTACAAATCCTGACCTAGCTGTAAGCTGTAAGCACCATTTTTAAAGGGGGGTTCCATGTTGCTGAAAACCCGGCCGGTCATTACTTCGCGTCTTGAACTTTCCGCACTAGCGTGGGGGAAGTTGCTTGAAAATCGCAGCTGATTTCCCGAAAGCGCCCTGCTGTCTGTCTGACTCACACAGGCTGACTCACACACTGCCGTACTGCCCTGCCTGGGGGTCCTGCCAGGTACTGCAGGGCTCTAGTGTTTGGGTTCATGAGCTGAAAGGTGCTACAGAAACCAACTGAACAAGTTTACAGGAAAACCTGAAATACCGCAAGCGTGTCGACCACAAGTCTTCTTCAGTGAAGCGTCTGTCGTTCACTTCACCAAGCTGCTTTTAGTATTTCTAAATCCAGTAGTGCTGAGTGTGTTCTAGTTGTGGATAAATGTAATCCCTAAGCTGCAGGTAGTTCTACTGCCACGGTTAAACAAGGGAGCATTGTGCTTGGTCTTGTTTTTGACATGTTAAGCTCGTGGTGTAACAGACCGTTCTCAGTGCTTGTTCATTAACGCTCCGCTCTGGCAGGTTTGCGGTGATTGCCTACGGCTGTGCCAGCTGCCCCAAGCTCTCGTGCGGCCGGGAGGGCTGTGGCACGGAGTTCTGCTACCACTGCAAGCAGGTGTGGCATCCGAACCAGACCTGCGACTCGGCACGGCAGCAACGAGCGCTCAGCCTGAGAGGCAGGACCAAGCACTCCTCGGGGGTCAGCCACGGACCAGACAGCGGGGCAGGTGTGAGGGGAGAGGGGTGAGGGGTGAGGGGTGAGGGGTGAGGGGTGAGGGGTGAGGTGAGGTGAGGTGAGGTGAGGTGAGGTGAGGTGAGGTGAGGTGAGGAGGGGGGAGGGGGGAACAAGTAGTCTGTGTGTCTGTGTGTCTGTGTGTGTGTGTGTGTGTGTGTGTGTGTGTGTGTGTGTCCGTGAGTGAGTCTGTCTGTCTGTGTGTGTATGTCTGTCTGTTTGTGTGTGTGTGTCTGTCTGTGAGTCTGTCTTGTAACTAACCCGGTCCCTCCCTCCCCCAGCAGATGACATCAAGCCGTGCCCTCGCTGCAGCGCTTACATCATCAAGATGAACGACGGCAGCTGCAATCACATGACCTGCGCGGTGTGTGGCTGTGAGTTCTGCTGGCTGTGCATGAAGGAGATCTCAGACCTGCACTACCTGAGGTGAGAGCAGCCACACAGGTACCTACCATCCAGAACCATCCACAAATAGAAATCATAGAGACACAGATTCAGTACCTGAGGTGAGAGCAGCCACACAGGTACCTACCATCCAGAACCATCCACAAATAGAAATCATAGAGACACAGATTCAGTACCTGAGGTGAGAGCAGCCACACAGGTATCTACTATCCAGAACCATCCACAACTAGAAATCATAGAGACACAGATTCAGTACCTGAGGTGAGAGCAGCCACACAGGTACCTACCATCCAGAACCATCCACAACTAGAAATCATAGAGACACAGATTCAGTACCTGAGGTGAGAGCAGCCACACAGGTACCTACCATCCAGAACCATCCACAACTAGAAATCATAGGGACACAGATTCAGTACCTGAGGTGAGAGCAGCCACACAGGTACCTACCATCCAGAACCATCCACAACTAGAAATCATAGAGACACAGATTCAGTCCCTGAGGTGAGAGCAGCCACACAGGTACCTACCATCCAGAACCATCCACAACTAGAAATCATAGGGACACAGATTCAGTACCTGAGGTGAGAGCAGCCACACAGGTACCTACCATCCAGAACTAGAAATCATAGGGACACAGATTCAGTACCTGAGGTGAGAGCAGCCACACAGGGTAGAACCATCACAACTAGAAATAGACACAGATTCAGTCCCTGAGGTGAACCATCCACCATCAGAACTAGAAATCAGACACAGATTCAGTACCTGAGGTGAGAGCAGCCACACAGGTACCTACCATCCAGAACCACCCACAACTAGAAATCATAGGGACACAGATTCAGTACCTGAGGTGAGAGCAGCCACACAGGTACCTACCATCCAGAACCATCCACATCTAGAAATCATAGGGACACAGATTCAGTACCTGAGGTGAGAGCAGCCACACTATCCATATCGATCCATAAATCCCAATAAAAGCCAGTTATCCAGGACAGGCTTGTAACAGATTCCCTCTCTCCCTCTCCAGCCCCTCCGGCTGCACGTTCTGGGGCAGGAAGCCGTGGAGCCGGAAGAAGAAGATCCTGTGGCAGCTGGGCACGTTGATCGGAGCTCCGGTGGGCATCACGCTGATCGCTGGCATCGCCGTGCCCGCCATGATCATCGGCATGCCGGTGTACGTGGGCAGGAAGGTGAGCCCCGGGACACGAGACACACTGCAAACACCACGCAGCGTGTACCAGGGCGCAGGCTGGGCACACACTGGCCACCTCCCACACGTGTGTAGCATGCTACACACATCAGCTGCAACATGAAACACGCGACGCGCAGCATTCAGCATGTTACACACGTCAGCTGCAACATGAAACACGCGACGCGCAGCATTCAGCATGTTACACACGTCAGCTGCAACATGAAACACGCGACGCGCAGCATTCAGCATGTTACACACGTCAGCTGCAACATGAAACACGTGACCCGGCCAGGCAGAGGCGGATTACAAGCACCCTGAATGTATTTACTGCACTGTGACCACTCAGCACTCTCCCTGTCTCCCTCTCAGATTCACAACCACTACGAGGGCAAGAAGACTTCGAAGCACAAGCGGAACCTGGCGATCACGGGGGGCGTGGTCCTGTCTGTCATCGCCTCACCTGTTGTTGCAGCCGTCAGCGTGGGTGAGTGCAGGGAGAGGGAGGGGCTGTGCTCACTCAATAGGAAGCTCTGAACAGACAGGTGTGACTGATTCCTCTGGTGTGACCTCGTTCCCTCTCTCCCCAGGTATCGGGGTCCCCATCATGCTGGCCTACGTTTACGGGGTGGTCCCGATCTCGCTGTGTCGCAGAGGAGGGTGTGGTGTCAGCAGAGCCAACGGGAAGGGGGTCAAGATTGAATTCGACGAGGACGACGGGCCGATCACGGGTGAGCTTTCCACCCTCTCACTCCCTCTCCCTCTTTAAAATCTCATGTGGTCCCCACTCTCTCACTCCTCCCCTCTCTCTCAATCCTCCCCTCTCTCTCACTCCTCCCCTCTCACTCCTCCCTCTCACTCCTCCCCCTCTCTCAATCCCCCCCACTCTCACTCACACCTTGTTTTTAAAGCATCCTAACCCCCTCTCTGTTCTCTCCCCTGTATTAACCCCCCCTCTCTCTCTCTGTCTCCCCCCAGTGGCAGACGCCTGGCGTGCTCTGAAGAGCCCCAGTCTGGGGGAGAGCAGTCTGGAGGGGTTGACCAGCGGCCTAAGCGCCAGCGGGAGCCCCAGCGACGGGCTGAGCGTGGCCCCCGGGGGCCTGGGGGAGGTGGGCAGCTTCGCAGCGCTGTCAGGGGGGGCGCTGGGCTCTGGCAAAGGCAAATACAGCAGGTACAACTCCGGGGTAATACCGGGGGGGTGGGGGGGATAAAGGAGGTATTGTACAGGGGGGTTATACAAGGGGGTAAGTACAGCAGAGATGCAATATAGTGAGGTAATACTGATGGGCTAATACAGCACAGCAGGTAGTGATAAATACACTAGCAGAAGTGTTTAGATTTGAAGTCTTTCTCAGTGTCTTCAAGTTTCTTTTAGTATTTCTAGCTGCAGCTCTACAGAGTGTTGAATAATGGTATTTGGAACTGCTGTTTCTGGTGACCCGGTTCTACTGGCTCACCCTGTGTCTGTGCGCCCCCTGCAGGCTGGAGGTCCAGGCTGACTTCCTCAAGGAGTCTTTCTACAAGGACACTGTGAGCCTGGGCACCGTGAGCGACAACGCCAGCACCACAGCCATGGCAGGGTCCATCATCAGCTCCTACAACCCGCAGGACAAGTGAGTCTCTCTGTGTGTGACTCAGTGTGTCTGTGTCTGTGTGTGACTCAGCGTGTGTCTCTCGGTGTCTCTCTGTGTTTGATTGATTGTAGAGACCCCTCTAACCCCTCCTCTCTCTCTCTGCGTTTCAGGGAGTGCACAAACCTGGAGATCCAGGTGGACATCGAGACGAAGCCTCGACGGCTGCGCCTGGCCAGCGGGGGCAGCGTGGAGGAGCTGCTGCAGAGCCACGCCACGGAGCTGGCAGAGGGGCCTGAAGACAGCAGCTCCAGGAAAGGCCACGGCACCGACGTGACGCTGGCTCAATCTGAGAGCATCCGAAGCGACCTGGAGGCGTCAGACACGCAGTCAGAGGGGCTCCCCGAACTGCCCTCCGAGGAGAGCGCAGACCCCCCACACGCCTGAGCCAATTAAAACAGAGTACTGAGAATACTAGCACTGAGACCGCCTCGAGCCCTTCTTATTGTGTACTGCAGGGCGGGGAGCACAAAGCACACCTCTTTAGCACGCTCTCTCTCTCTGTCTGTCCATAACTTCAAAGCGCTCAGGCAGAAGGTATAACTACTGTATAAGAAACTAGAAAAGTCATGTTGACAGAGGTTTCAGCCAGTGCCTTTATCACCGCACTTCACAAGTGCTGGGGTGGCTGTTTGTGTTATTACCTTTGCTTCTGTGTTTGATTTAATAATACCAGTTTTATTTTTTCGGGGTGGGGGAAAAGTGTGGCAGGAGGTATTTTTGTTGTTGTTATTGAAGTTAATGTAGACAGTTTAGTTTAGGTATTTTTTTTCCTGTGTTTTCTGCTTTGATATCAAGTGTCAGACTCAACTGATGAGTGAAATCGAGAAAGGGGGGAAAAAAAATATTAAAAAAACCACACACGCCACCAGCCCACGCAATTCTTAAATGAACGCTTCTTGAATGATTTAGTTTTTCTATTTCTCAATCAGCCCGCGTAACAATGGTATTAAGTGTGTGCGAGTCCTGCCCTGCCCTGTATTAACCAGCACGCTCAGAGGCAGGCTGCACAGCTGGGTTAGGAATGTGTATAAACCTCAACAGGGCTCAACGCTCCTCCCCTTTCAAGCTTGTATAGATATTTTTTTTTATTTAATGCACACTGCCGCACAACAATGGCCAAATATTTAAACTGCATTGTTGTTTGTTTTTGTCTTAGTGCACACCTCCTGATGGTGATAATGAATATAGTGTTTAAAAATGTTTTTTTTCCTTAAAGGGAAAGCCAGTTCTGACCCCACCAGTGTGTGTGTGTGTGTGTGTGTGTGCAGTATCCCACTGTCCCCAGTTCACATGCTCGACACAGTATTAAGCTGACATAACAAAGCGTTTTTTGTTTTTTTAAACGGCCTCACACACACACACACACACACACACACACACACACACAGCAGAAGCCCTGTGCTTGCATATGTAAGCATGGGAAGGAGTGTGATTTCAGGTGGCGAGACCGGGGCAGGCTACACTGTTTGAATGACTGACTGTGTCAGACTCTTACCACCCTTTTGAATGAAGGACTGCACTGAATGTATTTCCATACGAGACTCCTTTGAAAAAAAAATTAAAACAAAAACCAATAACGAAAAGCAAAGACATGTTTGTAAAATAAATGTTGATAAAAGTATAAATATATAAATATATATATATATAAAATCTTAATTGTTTTTTTTTTTTCTATTCCTCGTCAGTATGTGGATTGTGTGTATATGGCAATGCGCTTGTATGAATAACAATGACTCTAGCAGGGAGGAATAAATACATGATTATATATAAAGACGTGGTCACGTTTCTTTGTTTTCCCTGCTTGCTTAGTTTACTTTTCTGAAGAAAATCCCTTGATAATATATACCTTTATACATAAAAAGAAAAAAGAAAAAAAAAACATTGAAACAAAACCACAGTGTACTGCTTTCTGTTTTTTTTAATCTGTTACATAATCCCGTGTCGCATTCTTTATGAAAAAAAAAACAAAACACTATACAACGTTTGTTCCCTCCCCCCCCCGGTCACATGTTTCAATGGGAGGATCCACACAGGATTCCATGGTCTCGTTGTTACTGGACTTACTCCTAATATTTACACTGCAGCTTTACTGCCACCCCTGTGTCACTGCAGAGATAGCAGCTCAGAAAACCAAGAGCCCCAGACACAGTATAAACACACAGAGTCCTATAACATGCGTGTCTCCCCCCTCTGCACATTATTAAACAGACATCTTCACAGGGTGTCCCCTCGTCCCAGCCTAAAACATCTTGCAGTAACGCCCTGCTTCAGCTGGAGTCCCAGCGCAAAGTGTGGAGCTTAGTGAAGCTATCGGGTATTTCTTTGTGTGTCTTATCGTGTGTTTGAATACTCTCTCTCTCGTCTGCACACATACTGTACAGGACCTGCAGCTATTACAAGATGCAGGAGGTTTCTTTTAGGAACCGGATTGCAGAAGAGAAAGTTCCTGTTTTCAATCGGCTTCTTTCAGCAGCATTGTCAACGCATCCGTAACTCCGCTCCAGCTGTTCATTTCAAGATCAACAGAGACTTATTTCCCCCGCATACATGCCATCGATTCAATAATAATAAAAAAAAAACATTAAAAACAAATGCAGACAGAATCCTAGTCCGTATTCACAATTTAGTGAGAATGAAATTCACAAAGTCGGAGCACAGTGCCTACAGGTTTGTTACAATAAAACTCCACTGCTTCACAGTGAGACCCCCAGTGGACTGAACCTCAACTCCAGTGACTGGCGTCTACAGCAAACAAGCTTTCTCATTTTTTCCCCCCTTCCAGTTTGGTGAAACTTTATTTGAACCTGATTAATGAATAAATATAAATTGAACAGTGAGTTAGTGCTGCCGTGAGCTTTCATAAGTAGTGTTGTGAGAAATACACATTTAAAAAATAAAATAAAATAAAAACAGTATTTATAATTCAGTCCTGGTTAAAACAAAAACCTGGACTGGTCACTGGCAGCAGGAACTGGAGTTGAGAACCACTGTGGAAATGCTGTGTCGATACTCCACACACAGGGAGAGTCATTAACATTGCACCACTGTGAACACACACCTGGGAGTCAGCAGATTATCCATGTAATAAACACATTCACTGTGGAGGGGTACGGCCCTGATTACAAAACAAACAGAGCTCCATCAATGCTTTTCATTCCAGCTAGCTGAGACGCTGTACAGCATACGTGACTCCATCCGCAGTGACTGTGTACTAGTAACCCTGAAGGGAAGCCACATGTTCTTTACAAAGGGTTTCCTTCACGCCGCTGTGGTGCTTTGTTTATGAACCCCCCCCCCCCGTTTACAGAATGAAATGCTGTCAGTAGCACAGTACCGCGCTGGACTATGGAGAGGACTGATGATCTGGCTTCTCTAGTCCCGGTACAGGTGCAGTCATCACAATACTCTGCTGGTCAGGGCTGTGCAGTGCAGTCCTCACGCTCCAGTCCAGGGTTTTAGTGTTTTTGTGGGCGAGCCCAGTCTCACAGCTGTACTACAGCTCACACTAACCGCTGATCTTGAAATGTTCTAAACCCCTTTCTTACCCCCACTGCCCCCCCCCCCCCGCACATCATCTGTGTTGTCTCACATTTATAGAGTACTTGATTTTTATTTATTTTTATTAACAAAAACGAGAGTGAGGTTTGGCAGGGTCGGAATAATGTATTCTATATATCTATATATAAAAGTGTGAAATACTACCTCCTATCTCTTCCTCCTCTCTGCTCACCCAGTGTACTCCTCTCTCTCTGTCTCTCACTCCTCTCTCTCTGTCTCTCTACCCCTCTCCCTGGGAGTGGTGGTTCAGGCTGTCCAGACGGCCCTTCCTCAGCTCCTCCTGCACCTCCTGCACCATCAGGATCCTGGTGAGCATGGTCTCCAGCGTCTCGGGGTCGATGGCGAGGGAGGAGTACCAGAGCGGACTGTTGGGCACACAAGAGCGCTCGGGCTGCAGGTAGAAGACGTCCGTGCGCTGCTTCACACTGTCAGAGCTGGGGAGAGAGACAGGGAGGAGATCAATAAACTCGGTCACCGAGTTTATTGTGAGAACTGTGCTAGGGCAGGTGTGTGTGTGTGTGTGTGTCTCTCTGTGTGTGTGTGTGTCAGTGAGAGTGCGAGAACGAGTTTGTGTCAACGAGAGCACACTGAAGAGCTGTGTAGCTCCTGCAGCCCCACACATGGTAATAAGAGAGTTTGTGAAAGTGTATAAATGTTTTGGGACTGGTCTGCCTCACCACTTGGACAGGTAGAACTCGTAGAGCCGCACGGGGCAGCGCAGGGGGTTTTCTGTGTTCTCTGCCATCTCCATCACCTCCTCTTCCTGCTCCTCCTCCGGGCTCTGCTTCCGCTTGCCCAGACCAGAGGACTTCTCTGAGGGGAGAGAGGGGGGGTTAAGTGCTCTCTCGAGACTTCATGAATCGATATAATTCACGACCTGCACTTTTTTTCCTGCAAACTGCACAAGTCTTACATTGTATATCTGACTGTATTAAGGGCCCTTCACTAATTCAATGTTTTCTTTATTTTTTGGATGTGCAGGTCACATAGCGAAAATAAAAGAGGGGGCGCCCCAATATAAGAAACATTAGAACAGCCCTGTCCTTTCCCTGCATTAACTTTGGCAACGCTTGTTAGACTGGGTCATGCCAATAAAGCCCATCTGAGTGAAGTGGTTTCAGGGACGGGGTTCCTCTCGCTGACGAGCTCACCCGCGGGCTCCTTCTTGGGCACCGGGGGGAAGAAGCGCAGGTAGGTGGTCTTGGCGTTGTGCTTCAGGGCCTTGGTGCAGCGCATGACGTGCGCGAAGGAGAGCCGCTGGTGCTCCCGGACAGTCCTGAGCTGGAACAGCTTGGTGTTGAAGAAGAGCAGCGTGTTGAGCAGCACGATCGGGGAGTACGCGCCCAGCTGCTTACACTCCCACAGGTACTCCTCCTCCACTCGGGAGTGCAGGTACCCTGGAGAGGGGAGACGGGAGACACACACACACAATCAGCAAACCTGTTACAATCCCACTTTGAACCAGCATCGCCATTTAAAAAAAAGAGGAGAAACCCCAAAACACAATAATCTGAACCCCTGTATGGGATGAATGGTAGCAGACAGACAGCAGAGAGCACAGTGTGGAGCTGTACATGCAGGGGGGTCTGCCTGACTGCCTGCCTGCCTGCCTGCCCTCAGACACGCACCGCTGGGGAGGACTGTGGGCTGCCAGTTCTTCAGCATCTTGGTGATCTCCATGGTGAACTTGCTGTAGAAGAGGTCTGTGAAGATGTTCTCTATCCTGCCGTTCTCAAACAGGTACTGCACAAAGAGAGAGAGAGAGACACAGAGGTATAGGAAAAATGAATAGTATTGCTTCAAAAAGGCTTGACAGAGTGTCTTCAAATCAGTCTCTACAGTCAACTGGAGCCGCCTGCTGGTCTGAAGTTGAAACTGGATTTGTTCATTCAAAACATTTTCCGTCATACTGGCAGCCATCATGCCTGCATTGTGTTTTATATGAACAGCCAACTGCTGAACGCAGCGTGTGAGACACTGTACTGAGAGGCACCTGCTGAACGCAGCGTGTGAGACACTGTACTGAGAGGCACCTGCTGAACGCAGCATGTGAGACACTGTACTGAGAGGCACCTGCTGAACGCAGCGTGAACGACACTGTACTGAGAGGCACCTGCTGAGCATGGCGTGTGAGACACAGAGACACTGCTGAGCGCAGCTGAGAGGCACCTGCTGAGCATGGCGTGAGACACTGTACTGAGAGGCACCTGCTGAGCATGGCGTGTGAGACACTGTACTGAGAGGCACTGAACGCTGCTGGCAGCGACACTGTACTGAGGACCTGCTGAGCGCGTGTGAGACACTGTACTGAGAGGCACCTGCTGAACGCAGCGCTACTGAGAGGTGCCTGCTGTGAGACACTGTACTGAGAGGCACCTGCTGAAGCATGGCGTGAGCGACACTGTACTGTACCCTGCTGAGAGGCACCTGCTGAACCTGCGCATGGCGTGAACGACACTGAGAGGTACCTGAGAGGCACCTGCTGAAGGCACCCGCTGAACGACACTGTACTGAGAGGCACCTGCTGAACGCAGCGTGAACGACACTGTACTGAGAGGCACCTGCTGAACGCAGCGTGTGAGACACAGTACTGAGAGGTACCTGCTGAATGCCCAGGCACAGGTAGAAGACGCTGTCTGGCGTGTATTTCTCCCCGCTGGGTCTCCGCAGCTCCTTGATGAACTGACACAGCCCGTAGCTGAGCTCTGCAGAGCTGCAGTTCAGAATGTCCTCCTTCGGCTTCATCGGGCGCGCTGTAGAGAGGGAGAGGAAGAAACCGTTCATGCAAACTCACACTGCGCGCACCGACTTCACAAGACATGGCCCGTGACCATCCCTTTAAAAACAACATCAGGAGCCGCTCATTAAAATGAGTGTTCTGGCTACCTGGCAGCAGTGGTAGACTTTCTGATCAAACCTTCCCCGGTGTGCTGTTTGTAAAACTACTTGCCAATGTTATTCTGCAGCTAACAAGAAATGATTTGCAGTTTTTGAGCAGCATGTTTGCTTTGGTTTTGTCTTTCCACTGTGAATATGGCCCTGTGTGTCTCACCCCTGCCCAGTCTCTCTGTCTCACCCCCGAATCTCAGCTCCTCCGCCCCCTGTGCGTTCTTCCACTGCACCCAGTTCTTCCAGGCGTTCACCCCGTACATGAACTTGAGCGTGTTTCGGGGTTTGCTGGGTGGGGGCATGGAGCTGCGGGACAGACCGGACGACACCACTGCGGAGGCACGCTTCCGACCCTGCAGACAATCAGAAATCAGTGAAGCAGGCAGCGTCAGAAACCACAATCATCCTAAAAGATCTGTTATTTTGTTAAAACTGAAGACTATTGGATCAAAAAGGATTGACAGATGGTGCCTTCAAATGGCTGTGCTGCTTGTGCACTGTAGTTTAAAACTGCTTGAAATCTTTAAAAAAAACAAAAAACGTATTGCATGTTTCAGAATGTAATGCATAGGTTACTGCTGTCCCTTCCCCAGTGTAAACTAGCTGAAAGGTGTGTGTGTGCTGGACTCGGCTGCTTGTTTATTTCCCAAGCTGTGTATCACGTCTATCCCCTGCCCCCGTGTTCCTGCTCTCACCCGTTTCCGCGGTGGGAACCCATCCCTGGGTCTCCTCCGGCCACGCTGCCTGGGCGTCACGACCACCTCCCTCCCAGCCGGCTCCAACGACTCTGGTGGGGAAAAGCAACGATGAGAAGACGCCGTGGTGTCTGTGCTGCTCAATGTATTTAGCCTGACACTGTGTTTGCAGGGTGAGGAGGCGCTGTGGTGCTGCTCAGTGTATTTAGCCTGACACTGTGTTTGCAGGGTGAGGAGGCGCTGTGGTGCTGCTCAGTGTATTTAGCCTGACACTGTGTTTGCAGGGTGAGGAGGCGCTGTGGTGCTGCTCAGTGTATTTAGCCTGACACTGTGTTTGCAGGGTGAGGAGGTCTGTGCTGCTCAATGTATTTAGCCTGACACTGTGTTTGCAGGGTGAGGAGGCGCTGTGGTGCTGCTCAATGTATTTAGCCTGACACTGTGTTTTTGTGGTGGTGTCTGTGCTGCTCAATGTATTTAGCCTGACACTGTGTTTGCAGGGTGAGGAGGCGCTGTGGTGCTGCTCAATGTATTTAGCCTGACACTGTGTTTGCAGGGTGAGGAGGCGCTGTGGTGCTGCTCAGTGTATTTAGCCTGACACTGTGTTTGCAGGGTGAGGAGGCGCTGTGGTGCTGCTCAATGCATTTAGCCTGACACTGTGTTTGCAGGGTGAGGAGGCGCTGGTGGTGCTGCTCAATGCATTTAGGGTGAGGAGGTTTGCAGGGTGAGGAGGCGCTGTGGTGCTGCTCAATGTATTTAGCCTGACACTGTGTTTGCAGGGTGAGGAGGCGCTGTGGTGCTGCTCAATGTATTTAGCCTGACACTGTGTTTGCAGTGTGAGAAGGCGCTGTGGTGCTGCTGTGGTGCTGCTCAATGTATTTAGCCTGACACTGACACTGTGTTTGCAGTGTGAATGTATTTAGCCTGACACTGTGTTTGCAGTGTGAGGAGGCGCTGTGGTGCTGCTCAATGTATTTAGCCTGACACTGTGTTTGCAGGGTGAAGAGGTATGTGCTGCTCAGTGTATTTGCCTGACACCAGGGTGAGGAGAGTCTGCTCTCATTTCCTGACACTGTGTTTGCAGAGGCGCTGTGGTGCTGCTTCAGCCTGACACTGTGTTTGCAGGGTGAGGGCGCTGGTGGCTCCTGACATGTGTTTGCTGGATCTCAGGGTCAATGATTGAGAAGGCGCTGTGCTCCTCCTCCCAGCTGAGGCGGGGTGCTGCTTACTCACCCGGGGGGAAGTCTGCCTCGATGTCCTGCTCCTGCTCCTCCTGGACTGGATCTCAGGTCCCAGCCTTGAGAATCGACACCTGACCTCCGACTCCACGTGCTGCCCTGATCTGCAGGGACCCCAAAAGACAAAGTCTCAAAACACCAGCGCAATTCAACCCAGCAAGCAAGCAAATCTTTATTTCTTACATAGCGCCTTTCGCAATAAATCTCCTCAAAAGCGCTTTACAGAAGAACATTTTAAAAAACATGCAACATACAAAAACAACGGTGAGAAACAATTCACTAAGACTGAAACAAGCCGACTCCCAGAGTCTGTCACTCCAGCCCAATCCCTCACCCCCGTGCGAGGCGGGCTTCTCCTTCTCCTCCTCCTCCTCGGCGATCATCTCTGCCATCTGCAGCAGGTCCGCCTCAAAGGGGTTCGAGGGGATCTTCTCCTTGATGTCCTGGATCGTCTCCAGGATCTTCGCAGCGCTGTCCAGAGTGGTGGGGATGAACATGGGCACTGGCAGCTGAGAGGAGGAGGAGAGGGGATGGGGAGAGAGAGACAGAGAACCCCAATTTAAAAATTGAATTTGAGAGGAGAAAGCATTATAGTCCCCTGTTGGTAACTATAGTTCTTCCCTCTTCCGTTCTTGGTAAAGTAATCCAAGTAAAACAAACTCGGGTCCCTTTGTTTTGCACATTTGTGCAAGCATCCTGGCACCCCGTTAAGATACTGCAGTCTGTCCTGGAGACCAGCGGGTGTGTGGACTCACCGGCAGGGGCACCCCGAAGGGGTAGGGTGTGTACTGGGTGTACAGGTTCATAGGTACAGGCACGAACACTGGAACTGGGATAGGCAGCACTATGAACTCCGGCTTTGGCTTCGGCTCCGGCTCGGGTTCTGTAAGAGACCAGAGGACACAGAGACGCTGAGGAGCACGGCATCGTGGACAGCACCCTGTCCTTCTGTTTGACAACCCCTTGAGCAAGTCAGAAATGAAGCGATGCAGGCTTCTAGCAGCTTGAAAGCGCCCCGCCAGAGCCCCGCACGCTACCTGTCTGGCACTCCTTGCTCTGGGTGTGTGGTCTGCAGGAGGTGGCCTTGGTCTGGCTGATGGGCTTGCAGAGCAGCGCTTTGTTCTTCAGGATGCGCGGGGGCGCCGCGGGGGGCAGCTTCAGGGCATCGGTCTGAGTGCTGGCCTGCAGGTGAAAAACACACACAGGTGAAACCAGAAACCGCTTTCCTGAAACTAATATAGGGAGTAAAAAAAAAAAAAAAGACTCCTATTGCATAGCAGTTTCACCCATTCCAGGTTTTACTAGGACTAAAACAAACTTACATGTTCGATGATCTTGGCTTGCACGGGAGGGACAGCTCCTGTTAAAATAAACAAGCAGGCATGTATCAGGGCACAGAGACGGGGTCGACTGCACCTACTGTGTGAATGTTGCCAGCGAGCGCTGTCAGTGAACAGCCCCAGTAGCAGTGCTCCTACCCTGCAGCGCTGCGGTGGAGTCCACGCAGGGCTGAGTGGCCGGCGCGCTCGCCAGAGACACCACACTGGCGATCACTGGCGTGGCCTCCTTGTGTCCGGGGGGTGAGAGGGGCAGGGAGGGCAGGGCAGAAGGGAGCTGGGGAGCAAGAGGGCCAGGCACTGGGGCAATAAGGGGGACACCAACTGCATTCACTGTGGAGAGAGAGGAGGGGAAAATATAAAAACATGTCAGTATTAACACTTCATCACTCTGAGGAAAAAAAAACAAAAAAACAATGGGTGTTTTATTTGGATTGGTATTATTTCTTAAAATATTATTCATTAAACTACTTACGAGAAGTACTGATGGTACCTTAAATCAGCATGAATCAGTTAAGAGTTTATTTATTTTAAATAAGCACAGTTCAGAGTTTGCACCCTTCATTATTATACAAGCCTTCCAGAAAACAAATGGTTTTGTATTTGAATGTAATTCTTTTCTGCATTATGACTCTTATTTCTGGTTCTGTTAAGTTGCTTTCTCCGTTTCCACAGTAAGCGGGTGCAGACTGTACCCTGGCTTGTAAACGGAGGGACGGTGGGAGGACTGTGTGTTTACTGCACCTGTGTTGCCGGAGGCCTCTGCTGAGCTGTGCTGGCTGCAGAAGACCAGGAGACACTGCAGGTTACAGAAATGCTTCATCTCTCCGTGCCACTTCACAGACTCGATCAGCTTGCCCTGCCGCTTGCACGCGTAACACTTCGCCATCTGCAGAGAGACGCACAGGGGAGGGAGGTCAAACTGCACAGAGACCCACAGAGGGGTCAAACTGCACAGAGACCCACAGAGAGGGGTCAAACTGCACAGAGACCCACAGAGGGGTCAAACTGCACAGACACAGAGAGGGGTGAGAACTGCACAGAGAGGGGTCAAACTGCACAGAGACCCACAGAGGGGTCAAACTGCACAGAGACCCACAGAGGGGTCAAACTGCACAGAGACCCACAGAGGGGTCAAACTGCACAGACACAGAGAGGGGTGAGAACTGCACAGAGAGGGGTCAAACTGCACAGAGACCCACAGAGGGGTCAAACTGCACAGAGACCCACAGAGAGGGTTCAAACTGCACAGAGACCCACAGAGAGGGGTGAAACTGCACAGAGACCCACAGAGAGGGGTGAAACTGCACAGAGACCTGAGACCCACAGAGAGGGTTGAAACTGCACAGAGACCCACAGAGAGGGGTGAAACTGCACAGAGACCCACAGAGAGAGGTGAAACTGCACAGAGACCCACAGAGAGGGGTGAAACTGCACAGAGACCCACAGAGAGGGGTCAAACTGCACAGACACAGAGAGGGGTGAGAACTGCACAGAGAGGGATCAAACTGCACAGAGAGGGGTGAGAACTGCTCAGACACACAGAGGGGTCAAACTGCACAGAGACAATGTAAATTCACCTTCAATGGAAGCAAAACAGGACTGCAGCGTTGAACACTGGGGTGGTCTTTTTAGCGCTATGCGCTCCTCACCTGGTAGAAGAGGACGGTGTAGAGGGACATGCACTCCTCACTGCAGAACTCCTCCAGCTTCCCTGCAAAGTGATTCTGCACCACTCTCTGGGAGGCGCTGCTGCAGTAGGTGCAGGAGCGGCAGTGAGCGCCCCAGCGCTTAGCCAGGTCGTGCTTATAAAGCAGCTTGCAGCCTGCAACACAAGAACAGGGGGCGTTACAGCAGGAGGGGCGCCGAGCTTCAGTGTAGGGTCCTGGGGGTGCAACATCACGGTGCTGGACAGATTTTTTTTAAAGGGTTGAAGTTAGTTGAAATTTAAACCTGGCATCATTTTTGACCTGGCACACGTTGCTAGCCTTTCAGAAAAATGTTTAAAAACTGTAACATGTATTTTTCATATCGCAGCGACGGAAATGAAGACTCCTACTGCTCAGCAGTTTCAGCCATTCCTGGTTTTACTGCTACGTGCTAGATTAGACACAGTGTGCATGCAACGAGCTTGAGTGCGTCTTATTAAACTCCTAGTGAAACCAGGAAGGGATCAACCTGCTGTGCAACGGGAGTGTTTCCAGCCCTGAGGAGCACATTTCTGATAGCGCTGACACAGTGTTAAATGCTGCCTCACCTTCGCTGCAGAAGGAGCGGCCCTGCTTGTTGAATTTGATGGTCTCCTTCACGATCTTCTCGATCTTACAGTACTCGCACCTCGCCATCACAAAGCTGACCTTCCTGAACTCGTCGAAGCACATCTTCCCACAGAACACCAGCATGCGGTCCTGAGGGAGGAGGGAGAGTTACTCTCCTCGAGAGGAAGGGATTACCGAACAAAAGAGCCGCTAGCAACAGGGTCAAACTTACTAAACGTTTCAACTGAAAACAAAAACACGTACAGACTTCTGAGCTTGAACATATTACCCCTTTGAAACTGCGCAGGAGTGGAATGTACCTTGAATTGGAGGAGTTCCGGTTTGGACAGGAAGAGTCTGTGGCAGTGCTGGCAGCTGAGCTTGGGTATGCCGGCGGTGCGGGAGAGGGGGGCCTGTGCCTGTGCCTGTGCCTGTGCCTGTGTCGGTGTCTGTGTCTGCTGCTGGCTCTGTCCCGCCAGCCTCTGCACCGGAGAGCTGGCCACGCTCCCCGGAGTGACCGGCTGTGCCGCCAGCGCCAGCCCCGTGCTGGCCGTGGAGCTCGTGGTGCTGACCAGTGAAGAGGAGGAAGAGGAGGAGGAGGAGGGCATGCTGACGATCACCTGGCCCTGAGTCAGGGGCACCACTGAGGAGGCCTGGCCAGAGGGCTTGCTGAATGTGTTCTAGGGAAGAGGAGAGGAGCAAATACTTCATGAAGAAGAAAAGTGAAATCGATAAACTTAAACAGCAGCAGCAGCAGCAGTCTACCTGGCTATTTCTACCGTGCTATCTGAAGAAGGCAGACGCCAAAATGCTGTAGCTAATTATTAAAATGGAATGAACACAGAAGTTAGATACTTTTCAAACTTGCCCACTTTTCCAGTGACTTCCGAATCACAAAAGTTGCTGGAAAAGCTGAAAATCGCATCACCCCAGTCTCAGCTTACTGCAGTCCAATCCACACGAGGAGGAGCGGGGATCACGTGGGCAGGTTCACAGCGCTGGTATGTTTGTGCTGCACAATCATTTCTCATTTATCAGAAGGGAGAAGGAGAAACACACAGCAGACCTCACCTGGAAGTTGACCACACAGTTGTAGCTGCAGAAGTTGCGAATGCTCCCGTCAGACATGGCTAAATGATACTGAGGAACAGCAGAGGTTTTGCAGCTGTTACACTGAACATGAATGCCTGAGGAAAGAAGCAACACAAGAGCACTGACATCACACACTGCTGTGTGATCTTTACAAATACGCGCAAAACAATTCAACTAGCAACCCATCCCACAATGCAAGTCACCATTTCTTTCTGGCAACGGTCATTCAATCTCTTAGCAGTCACTGTGGAAGAAAACACCATGGCTTGAAACCCTGGCTAGCCCTGCTGCACCCAATCATGGCCTTCAGAACTACCTTCAATTACGCACATTATTTAAACCTACAGACCTCACAGGAGAGTCTGTTTCAATAATACACCTGAACAAGGGAAGTTCTGAACCCCAGGACTGGGAGCAGCAGCAGCAGCAGGGCTAGTGTGAGTTTGTAACCCTGCTCAAACTCCTGGCTCCTGATCATTTCAATATTAATAATAATAATAGACTTCATTGAGGGGAGTGTGAGTTTCAAGCCCTTTCTTTTATTTTAGCGCTGCGGTACCTGAAGTGGAGATGGACTGCACGCTGTACGCAGAGAGGCAGTGCACCGAGCAGAACAGCTCCGTCTTCCCCTGGGCGTTCGTGCTCTCCACCATCTCAGCCGAGGAGCGCAGAGAGCGGCACACAGTGCAGGAGGTCACCTTCGCACACTTCTGCAGGGAGACAACACCACATTCAATAAGGATAACACATTCAACAAGAAGAATAACAACAATACATTCAATTACAAAAATCACATATTGACAAAACACCTATCAATCCCTGTGAAGGGTTTGTCAGTCCTGCACGTGATTGATCAGCTGGTTCTGACGGGTCTGTCAGATTGATCAGCTGGTTCTGAAGGGTCTGTCAGATTGATCAGCTGGTTCTTAAGGGTCTGTCAGTTCTGCATGTGATTGATCAGCTGGTTCTGACGGGTCTGTCAGATTGATCAGCTGGTTCTGAAGGGTCTGTCAGATTGATCAGCTGGTTCTGACAGGTTTGTCAGATTGATCAGCTGGTTCTGACGGGTCTGTCAGATTGATCAGCTGGTTCTGAAGGGTCTGTCAGATTGATCAGCTGGTTCTGAAGGGTTTGTCAGATTAATCAGCTGGTTCTGACGGGTCTGTCAGTTCTGCACATGATTGACGGAGCGTGTCAGTCTACCTGCTTGTACGTGGTGAGGCAGGTGGAGCTGCAGAACTTCTTGGCCTGGCCCTCGATCTGCAGCACGCTGCACTGGCCCGTCCCGCTGTAGCAGTACGCCCCGCAGTGCTCACAGCAGTTCATCGTCAGGTTGTTGGCGGCTCTGAACCTCGAGAAGCACAAGTCGCTGCACAGCTTGTGCACCACGTTCTGGTAGTTCACTTCGTGGCGGATCTGAATACGAGACACACGCGCACAGACAGCAATTACAATCATCATTTAAAAAAGAAAGCCAACTGGAAAAGTGTCCGTTTATTTTCGTCTCACAAACAAGTTTATTCATTCCAGGTGTTGTACAATAATCAATGTCAGTTCATGATGTATACCGGGAGAAAACACACAGCATGAAATATGACATTACCAAAATAACCAGATCAAATTATTTCACACAGATGGGTTTTGTTTCAAACATATTTATATTACTTACCCGAGACGAATCTCCTTAAACAGTTAAGATCAATAATGTTTCCTAGACTTTTAAAAACATTCTTTAATATTTGTACACATTTCTATTTTAATATTATTGTATTCTTCTCAACTCACCTGCAGGGCCCCTGTCTGTTGACTCTGCATGTCCTGTCAGTGCACAAGAAAGCAGTTTGAGTATCCCTCTTTCCCTCTCTCCATTCACTCACTCATTAGCTCGCCCGTCACTCTCAGATCAATACAAGTGAACAGGTCACGACACATGGAACAGCATTATGGGGCAAACAGGAGCCAGGACAATGCTGTCTTACAACCTGTTCCACAGTATAAAGGGGGGGGGGATGACAGATATAACAGAACGATCAGAAAGCACAGGGCAGTCGGGAGGTATGGGAGGTACGCACCAGGGCTCTCATCTGACACATGCTGCACTTGATGATCCTGCCCTCGCTGGGCGCCGACGTCGGCACCACGGCTTTCCTCTTGAAGTGGAACGGAGTGAGGCAGGCCTGGCTGCAGAAATCCTTCACCGTCCCCACACTGTCCACCGGAGCACAGATCACGTCCTTCGGGTTGGGAATCTCTCTGTGAAGAGAGTTGCACGCGGTTTGAAACTTACACTAGCCCTGCTGCTGCACCCTGTCCTGGCTTTCAGAAGTGCTCCTTGTTTAGGTGTATTATTGCAATGACTAGGTAAGTGTCAGGGGTTTCAACAATCAGGTCTCTGGTAAAGCTGAATTAAGGGCTGCCTTACAAAGAGGGAGCCCTTTAGTACTGCAATAATAATAATAATAATAATAATAATAATAATAAACACAAAGAAGTCATCATAATGGTAGTAGTAATAATAACAGCGCAGGGCCTCCGTGCCGCAGCTCTTACTTCAGGCAGTAGTGGCACGTCTTCTGGATCAGGGGTTTGAGAGGGGGCACGTTGTAGCCGGTCAGGCAGAGCGTGGAGCAGAAGAGCTGGGTGGAGCCCTTGCGCTGGTAGGCAGTCTGGCCCTTCTGCAGGATCTTCTTGCACCCCGAGCAGGACACCCTGACAGCCTGGGCAGGGGCTGGAGCAGGGGCCGGGGCCGGGGCAGGGCTGGGGAGGAGGGGTTTCGCTACCAAGGGCCCCGGGACAATCCTCACCGGGGCAGAAGCTGCAACACCTCCCGAGGTGTACTGGGGACCTGGAGAGGGGTGATTAATGCATTGCAATTGAGAGCGGGGAACATTCTGCACAATACCTGTTTCTTACAGTCCTTTAGAAACGCTGTCGTACGTACCGATACGAACACAAAAAGGGAGGCTAACAGAAGATATTATTAGTAATTACTGCTGAGTTTGTGTTTGCCTTTCACATATTCAGAACCCTCACTTGTATAACACGTCAGGTCCAGTTAGTAAGAGGGGCTCTCCTCACCTGCAGGGTTGCCGCTGACAGAGAACACGGCGCTGATCTTCAGCTCCTCGTGAGTCTGGGGCTGCGGCTGCTTCTGGTTCTGGTTGTACTCCTCTGCGTTGTCCGGCTCGTCTTTGATGTTGTCAATGAGGCCGGTCTGGGGCGCCAGCGCCTTGTCGTACTCCTCGTCCACTGGCTCGTCCTTGATCTGCAGCTCCGGGACCAGGGGGGCCCTCGCAGCCTCACTGTGGGGCTCCTGCCGGACACACCAGGGATTTCAATACACCGCACACACGCAAGGACTTGCATGCGGAATGTGTACAAGCTCTTTAATAAGCCTGAGTCAACGGAAAACACTTCAATATATATACCAAGAAAAGTTCAAAGATACAGTATGAACATAAAATAAGAGAGAAATGTACTGATGATCTCACAATTCATTTCTGAAGACACCCGGGGGGCAGAGTTCCTGTGGATTATGCACTGTGTTCCTGTGTTCGCTCAGAGAGAACAACGTACTGAACCCACTCACCCGGTATGCAGTGTCCGGACGCATCGACACAGGCGACTCCAGCCTCCTCCTGTTCTCTTGTCCTGGAACACCAAACCCAACACCATGTTTTTTCCATTTCTGGTTTTACTACGAGTTTAAAGACAGACAGACCTCTGCTTGTTTTCTGTACACAGAGGCTGATGATGCGCATGGTAAAACCTGGAATAGGTGAAACAGCTATGCAATAGGAGTCTCACTGCCATCCCTGAGAACACAGGTAAAAACCTCACTGTCATTCTCAGGCACTAGTTCAAATAGTGGTACTGTCTTCATAATAAAATAATAATAAAATTAAAACACTTGACAAAACAGCAACTAACTACCTTCTATAAAAAAAATAATTATTAATAACAGTAATAAAATGAAACGGATTGAAACTCAAAACAACGGTCCCTGAATACAAGATAAACCCACAAGCGCATATCCAGCAGAGGATTTTTAAAAGACAAAAAAGAACCTGGCGTTGTGTCTTGACCAAAGCGAGCAGAATACAGCGCTGCCCTGCTCGACATACTGCTGCACGGAGAGCCCTCACCTGCTGCAGCCGGGGCCTTGTTGCTCTGGGTCTCGCTCCCTCTCGAACCCGCTCCACTGGCCTCCTCCTGTGCCAGGGTCCTGTGCCCTAGCTCATCCTCGCTGACCGGGCTGAGTCCTGCCCCCGGGACAGAGCTCCACACCATGCCCTCCACACCCCGCTGCCCCAACTCCCCTCCGGGACACTGCTCATCCTCGCTTCTCTCTGCTGTGACTGCAGCAACTGTGGCTTCAAAGCTGGGCTCCCCACTCCCAGGACTGGCTTTCCCTGCCTCCTCTTCCTCATCCTCTTCTTCCTCTCCCTCCTCCTCCTCCTCACCCTGGGAACGCAGGGAGACGATGGGAGACTTGAATCCATGCGGAACGTCGCTGTTATCGTCGTCCTCGTCTCCCGGAGCACCCCCGAATTCTCCCTCGCTGTCGCTCCCCACCACAGGAATGCCTGCCAGTTCGTCTCCGTTCCCGAAGGGGTCTCCCTCCCCCTCCCCCTCGGCCAGGGGTGGGATTATCCTGAGCCCCCCGAAGGCAGCAGTAGTTTTATTGTCCTTTTTGCTCCCCGGCGTTTTAGCAGAATATTCCTCGGCTGACTCGGTCTCCATTTCCACCCCAGCGCCTGTTTGTATCAAAGCAAACAGAATCAACTGCAGCTGGCAGCAAAAACAACAACAGGGAAGAGCCTGAAACTCACAGCAGCCCTGGGTTTCAGAAGCACCCCTCGATGAAGTCTGTTATTGAAATGAGCAGGAGTGCGAGTTCCTAACCCTGCTCAGACTCCTGATCACGTCAATAACATATCTAAACATGCAGAGTTACAAAGCCAGCCTTGTTTCTTAATGCTTTCTTTCCTTCTTTATCCTTAAACATGAGGAAACAGTCATATCTTAACTCGTACCATTTGAAAGGATACCTACTTCTTTCTGTGCTGCCGCCAAACACATTGCGTGCTTTCTCCTCATTCTGCAAAGAAAAACAGTGAATTTATTTACTCCAGCCTTTTATAAGAGGAGCGCTCTCATCAACTACTAATCTACTGTCAAAGGCATGTCTCTGTATTCCTGTGCAAGCTGAACCCACAAGAAACCAAGTGAAGCAGACCAGCGCTGGTCTACTTGATTTAGTTTCTTCTGAGAAACAAGCCGGATGATCCACCAGCCTAACTGAAACGTTTCACTGAATCAGAACTTATGAAAAGTGAAGACCGAGAGGAGTCAAACTAATACAATTCGTCAGACTAAGTAAAACTCAACAGAATTCGATGCAATTCAAAAGGGAGAGATGTGTAATTAAGTTGTTTAGATGTATTTAGTTAGTGATGACCTTAGGGCATGTGTATTATAGGTTCTGTGTAAAAACGTGTGCTGCACTCAAACACGCTTCAATGGGAAAACTGTGTTGCACGCATACCGGATTCGCTGGGGTTGCATTTGGCCGCATATTATCCAGCGCTCTGCAGTGATGTATTGATTCATTTCACCTAACTGTGTGTTCATGAAGTTAATAACAGCAGAGATACATATCACGAGGCACGCACTTCAAGAACCCCATCACACTCACTCGCTGTGTTTTGTATTAAAAACCTCATGCGTGCAATGTGCAATTCATCGTGCAGGGCACGACCTAAACAACGCGATCAGACCTGCGGATTAGTTCTGATTCAACACAAACTAAACTGATGTAGCCCCGTCACGACGCACTTACTGAATTAACGACTTTTCCAGAAAGTATTTCTCACATGTTTAAAAAAAAAAAAAAAAAAAAAGCAGATCGTACTTTCGATTTTGCATTTTCAAGCAATCATCAAAACCTTCTCGTTTCGATGCAAACAGTTTCACATAGACCTGGTCACATACATATAACAGTGAGTTTTCTGCAGCAGGTTGACCATGCATTTCACACAAACAATAACACATCCTATCCTCCTTCCTCCTCCTCCCTCGCCTCCTCGCCTCACGGTCAGGCCGTCACCCCCTTACCCGCCTCAGTCTTTAGACAGACTGTCCAGCGGTACCCTAACTCGCCTCGCATACCAAGGGACTCCCGCGTCTAACTACTGGGGGATCAATTAAACACACACACACACACAATTTAAATCGCTCACTCGCCGCTTTAATAAACACAGAATACCTTACCCCAGTACACTTGGGTTCCGCCTCCTCATGCTCCGCCATATTGGCTCCCCACACGCCACAATAATACACAAATTACGGGATTTCTTTTAAAACAAGCGAAAATATATACTCAGCCCAACTTCCCCTTCTTCGCGCAGCCGCTTATATCATCTTCGGGCATAAATATGTATTTTAAAAACAAAACAAAAAACAAACAAACAAACAAGACGCCTTTAAAACAATGTTTCACTATTTTTATAATAATAATAATAATAATATACCACCACACCGGTGGACCGCCGCTTATATTATGAGGGGTTTTCAAAGCGTCTTTTCTTAATTTAATTGTCTTTTTATTATATATATATATATTTGTGTGTGTAAATAACCGATCTCTCGTCTGTTTCGTTAAATCCCCTCAGCCGCGAGCTTCTTAAAGCTGCAACGACCCCCTCCGCGCGCTGCCAAGGCGCACGCGCGGTCATGGCGGCCCCCACGGGGGCGGGGCCTGCTCTACAGAGCATGCGCAAGCTGCACCGGGCATGTGCGGCCACGCCTCCGGTTAAAGGCACCACATCCGGTTAATTAAAATAAATTCGAATTTGCTAATTTGTCATTGTAAACTTTTCATGCATCTCTCTGGGCCGCTTTGCAATAGAGGCTGGATTGGCAAATCATGCAAAAGTTTAATTTAAACAAAAAAAATATGATAACATCAGCAGCCTGAGAACTTTAGACTGTGGGTCCAGTGGTTAAAGAAAAGGGCTTGTAACCAGGAGGTCCCCGGTTCAAATCCCACCTCAGCCACTGACTCATTGAGTGACCCTGAGCAAGTCACTGAACCTCCTTGTGCTCCGTCTTTCGGGTGAGACGTAGTTGTAAGTGACTCTGCAGCTGATGCATAGTTCACACACCCGAGTCTCTGTAAGTCGCCTTGGATAAAGGACCCTGTCTCACGTTTTGAGTCTCCTGATCACTCTTAATCCAGACCTAGATCCTTGGCTTTCTACCCAATCAAACAAAAGTGCAACTCCAGTGATGTGGGGAGCGCGCGGAAACGATGCTGTGAAATGTTTCACATCCCTGCAGCCTGAACAAAGGAAATGAAACACTGGCAGCAATGTCAGGTACTGCTATTATCAATATAATACAGTCACACTGAGCGCGCTGCTACCCACAGCACACACCTCAGCATTTCATATCAGAATCACCGCAAAGATGGGCTCGGTTACAAAACACTTTACATCATTAAATAAAACACTACGCTTTTTCATAACGGATTGACATCTCTCCCAGTTGCCAGTGTGTGCATATCATTGAACTAAAACAATATTGCATCTCTCTCGTTTCATCCCTACATATAAAACACATATTAATCAATCTCTGGTAAGTGAGGTCTGTTTGACCCCCGCTGGGAGCGGTTAGGGTGCGCCGGTCAACCCCAGAGAAATGAGCGAGGGCTCAGTCGCTACCGTGCGGTGCGTGGCCCTGACGTCAAAACAAAAGCAAATAAAAAAGTTAGCGATTTACAAATGAAAATCTACCGATTTATAAAAAACATGCACAAGATATCAACTCGCAAACAACTTCCAAACCGGAAACGCGTTTGAAAAGTGAAATGGAACCGTCAGCTCAAGTGGGAGGGTGCTAGAGAGTGGCGGGAATCTACTCGCAGATCTGTGATTGGAGGAACATTCACTCAATTACTGTGGCGCTGGACAGCAAAGTCACGATAGTATTAGACTGTTTTACATTATTTATTTATTTAGCAGACACCTTTATCCAAGGCGACTTACAGAGGCTAGGGTGTGTGAACTATGCATCAGCTGCAGAGTCACTTACAACTACGTCTCACCCGAAAGACGGAGCACAAGGAGGTGAAGTGACTTGCTCAGGGGCACACAATGACTCAGTGGCTGAGGTGGGATTTGAACCGGGGACCTCCTGGTTACAAGCCCTTTTCTTTAACCACTGGACCACACAGCCTCCTTAACCCTGTTTCAGCTTACCTGTAAATCGTCATCTTTGGGGTATTTGCTGAATAATTTGGGAATGCTTTGATGTTACAGTGAGATAATGATAGATAGAGAGAGAGATATTAAACCATATATATTTGTGTGTGAAAACCTGGACCTAATTTGAATACATTTGATCTCTTTAACAGACACAGGACCAAGAGTGTGGTTGTTAAGGTGCATTTATAACGTGCATTATTTATTTATTTATTTATTGGGAGGGGTCCTGATACCTCCACCCTCGTAAGTAACTGCACAGATATTTCATACAAACTAATGCTAACACAAGTTAGGATACATAGCTGAACAAAGTGTTGAATATATTTATTATTTAAAAACAAAACATACCAAGAAGCGCAGAAAGTGAAGCGCGCTGTCTCTGGACCACAGTAACTGAGTGAATGTTCCTCAATCCCACACCAGCACCGTGCCATTTCCCTTGTCAAGGTTATTTCCGTTTTGCAATGTGTTTGCATGTCGCTGTCTTTGTGTTTGATGTAAGTCGCTCACTTTTTGTTTGTTGCTTACATTTTATTTGCTTGAGTTTTGCACTTCAGGGCCACCGTATTAAGAGGTATGGTAAAGCAAATACTTTTTTTTTTTTTTTAAATAAATTTGGCAAACCAGGATAAACAAATGAAATTCATACTGCAGCGGTGGTACCAGATAAATGCCTCACACAGTCTTAGCACACACCTCCGTGTAAATGCGTTGTTAATGGGCAGTCAGGAGCATATAGAGGAGGGTGCCTTGGGGCAAAAGGCTTACCCCGTAGGAGCATTCAAACAGCCTGCTACATGAATTCAGAGGCGCATATATTTTGTATGACTTATTTGTGATCCCTAGGGTTATAATTGCGTTTAATGAAATGTGCAGCCCTCTCTTTTATTGTATGTGAGTACAGTATTATTAAAACTATTCACAATTTATCTGTGCAAACGTCCGTGCTGGTTTATCACACAAAGCCCTTTTCATACAACAGTTTCACCGCGACCCCCTTTCAGAAATGAGGGGGGGTAGCGAGTTTCAGTCTCATTTAAACTGACCAATGCGAGCTAGCAATATTATAGAAGACGACGCTTTCCTCGCTCGGCATTTTAAATTTAAATGCTGTTGTTATTCGTCAGGAGTCGGCTTGTTAGACCTGCCCCCTGTAAACCTGATTGATAACACATCTCCCCAATCAAAACAGAGGACTGAAAATCTACCGAAAAATGATTGGATAGCATCACCCACTTTTCCCGCCTTGCGACACGCTCCCAGAAAGCCCGCAGCCAACCGGAGGAGAGCAGCTTCAACTCCTGTCTCCCGATTGGCTCACTCTCCTGGCAGCGCTCGGAGGTTGGGTATAAATACCCGTCACAAAGACACAAAGGACTCTCTCCGTCGCCATTTTGTGTGTCTAACGGTGTGTTTGGAGTGACGCATTTTCTTAACAGTATACAAAGCAGTTCTCTTTTAATCGGGGTTATTGTTTTATCATTTGTGTGAATTCTTTTTTTTTTTTTAAATATATATATATTCATTTTGTGTAATAAAAAATAAATAAACGTCGAACAGAAGCTATGTCTCGAGATAGGTTTAGAAACCGCGGCGGATTCCAGAGGCGAGGCGGCAGCGGCGGCGGAGGAGGAGGAGGCCGCGGGGGTATTGGTGTTGGGAACCCGTTCAGAAACCAGAACCAACACCAGTTTCAGAACCGCAACAATCAGAACCAGCTGCAGCTTTCACAGCAGAATCAACAACCCCCCGCACAGAAACCACCAGCGCCCCCGGCTGCCCTGCCTCCCGCCGCGGTTCCTGTCCAGCAGCCTCCCCAGGCCAAGCCGACGCAGACCCCGCCGGCAGCCGCGATGAAGAATCAGTCTCCGCCGGCCGTCGGGGCGAAAATCCAGTCCCCGCCACCCAAGCCGGTCCCAGCCACCCCACAGAACCAGGGCGTGAACCAGAAGCCGAACCTGCCCAAAATGGGCCAAGGAAACGGGAAGCTGCTGCAGCAAGCTTCCCCGGTACCGAACCTGCCGAAACAACCACATCAACAAAACCAGCAGCCGGACCCAAAACGGGACGAAGTGAAAGTCGACTCTCACCAGGTAAAAAAAAACAATTGTTTAATTTGCTTGTTTTTATTTTTTTGGATAATTTCAAATGAGTGTTTGTGTTTTAAATGTTGTGTTAAACAATGGTAACACTCCTGGTGTTAACGGCAAAAGTCTAATGTAGTGTCTCTATTACAAAAATGAATCTGCAATGGGCTAACCCAGACTAGGTCTATAGAGTTTGTCAAGGTCAAGTGCATCGTTTTATAAACGTGATAGCTGAATTTTGAAGGTGCTTGCTGTGTTGTATTTTTGAACATTGGCAGTTGTCTAATTTGTATGTTAACAAAGGGCCCGGCTGCCCTTCCCCCACAGAGCAGGTCTGCGAGTCAGACAGGATGTACCGTGTAATGGGCAGCCATTTTACGCAGTGCTGGTGCCTCCGTGGGTTTTTTTCATGGCTGGCTGCGGCCCTGGTGATGGATTCACTCCCACCTACATACAGCGGCGCTCACGACTCTGTTCCGTGGCTGTTTAAACTAGAGTCGAGCTTGACCGCGTTAAGTACTGTCTTGGTGGCTGCGGTGACAGTGATTTTAAAACGCGAGGTTCTGACCCATGCTAATCAATACGCGTTGTACATGTCAGACCTGGGCTAGAGTGTAATAGTGCAGTTCCACTAGTTTAATCTTCTTGGCACATCTGCATGATTTAGAATGGTCATTTTTTGTGTTTTAACTTCATTTGGTGACTGTTTGAAAAGTTTGTTTCTGTATTTGTAGCTGATTATATTGCTTTTAGTACAGTAAACACGTTAATGTGTGTAGCTTGTTACTTAGTATAATTGTAAATACTGCAGCATAATTGTAACTTGCTATAATTGAACAATAGCATTACTGTTGGAATGTCAAACTATTCTGCTGTAATTGTAATGGACTCCTGGTCTGCTTCACAACGCTACATTTAAACGTGTTCTCCTGCTAAATAAATGACAGGGTCTAAGAGCCACCCTGGCGATGCTCAGACGGCCCGGGGAGAAGACCTACACCCAGCGCTGCCGCCTCTTCATTGGGAACCTGCCTGCAGACATCTCCGATGAGGAGTTCAAGAAGCTGTTCGCCAAGTACGGGGAGCCCAGCGAGATCTTTATGAACAAGGCGAAGGGCTTCGGCTTCATCAGACTGGTAAGAGCCCTGTCTCTCTGAGCCTTGCATGAAACGCCGTGGAGCCTGCCCCTTACCATTAGATTGGTCCTTGTTAACAATGTCTAAGGGCTGGTTTCACAGACCCAGATTAGCATTCTTGGAGCGTGCAAGACTTGTGCTACTTGTGAAATAAATACACACCAATGTACAGGGTAATTGGAAACTTTTAATCCCTCCAATTAAGTTGTACTGCACCAAAATGCACAGTTAACCATTTATCATTGATGTGGTAATACGATCACACAAAACAGTTGTATTTATTTAATACCCTCAATTGGACACGACTTCCGTGTTGCATTGCCTAACAGTTTTTCTACTGTCTTCCTTCCTCTTGCTGTAGGAGTCGCGAGCCCTGGCTGAGATCGCGAAGGCAGAGCTGGATGACACGCCCATGAAAGGCAGGCAGCTCCGAGTCCGCTTCGCCACGCACTCGGCCGCACTCTCCATCCGCAACCTCTCCCCCTTCGTCTCTAACGAGCTGCTGGAGGAGGCCTTCTCCCAGTTCGGCCAGGTTGAGAGGGCTGTGGTGATCGTGGACGACCGCGGCAGGTCCACTAGCAAGGGCATCATAGAGTTCGCCTCCAAGCCCGCGGCGAGGAAAGCCCTGGAGAGGTGCAGCGATGGAGTCTTCCTGCTCACCACGTGAGTGCTCCTCCTGGGTCACTGGTGAATGTAGCAGCAGTGCCGGGCTCAATATTCAAACCAAGCTTCAAGTGTGTTTTGGAAAAATTTAAATTGGAAAGTTAAATTCACTGATACGCGTGAACTAGAACGGTGTGCCCAAAAACGTGTCTCTTGAATTTTAGTATTTAGTCATTCAGTGTACCTTGTATGCCTGAGGTGCTTGCTTGCTGCTCTTTGTTTAGGGACTCTGCTTTTGAGGAGGGGGTTGGGGTAATGCATCTCAATGGGCTTTACCACGCTGCAGTGCCTTCTGGGTTTCAGGGTGAAAGCCTTCAGTAGGGTGGAATATTTTCTTTTGATGCCTAACTGGTAATTGAAGGTGAAGCTGATGTTTTAAACCCCTTTGCATTAGGAAAGGGGGGTGGGGGGGAAACATGTGTTGCAAATTATTATAACTTGGACATTCTGAATGTTATCCTTGGAGTCACAGAGCAGAGATGTTTGTTTTGTTACATGATATGCAACATGATCACCGCTGTCTCTCAGATGTGTGTGGGGATGTTGGTGACATGCCTGTGCTGCAAGTATTAATGCCTCGCTTCTCTCCAAGGTCCCCCAGGCCTGTCATTGTGGAGCCTTTGGAGCAGTTTGATGATGAAGACGGGCTCCCTGAAAAGCTGGCCCAGAAGAACCCCATGTACCAAAAGTAAGCTTCACACTTGCTGATATTAGTTTGCTCTGTCGGGGCCGAGACTCCTGCCAGCTCGACTGGCAGGTTTACTGATTGGCTTGTGCTGGTGTGGCTTATGGACGTTATCGGTCACTTTGTGCTGCCACTTTATTTCCTGCAGATCCCAAGAGTTACATGCTCGGTTCATTGGCATCTTGCAAAAAAAAAAAAAATCCAGATGGTGCAAAACCCATCTGCCTCAACCGATGAGCTGTCATTGATCACCCCCTGTGTATTGATTGATACGCTTCCTTGGGAGGAAGGAGAGACAGCAGCTGGTCCCATTGAAATCAAACCTGCAAGTTGTGCTTTCAGATGCAAACACTACCCAGGCAGATGTTCCTACTCGGAGTCCATGTTCTAACTTGCTGTTTGGAATCCGTCCTCGTGTAATTTAGGGACAAATTGTATTGCTCTCAATGAAACTAAATTTTAAATGTGCAATTGCAGTGTATCTGGTCATCTAAAGTAATGACTTGTACAGTCTACTTATACTTGTAAATAGGGGTGCATCGTTTTAGGTAAACGCTTCTCTAGAGAAATATGATGTGACATTAACTTTACAGCCCCTCGCTGTCCAACCTTGCGTAGTGTAACTTCTACCTGTACAGTAATGTGGCCTTTGCAGTGTCAGCTAGAACAGCTTGTTAAGTTCAAGCATACACTGCTAACAAATTGTTCACTTAACTAGTCAAATATTACATTTCCGGTAACAAAGTTCAGTCAAACTTCAATTCTTGTTTTTAACGAGACGGCACAGTAATCAATTTCTGCTTCACAATGCTGCCGAATACACTCGCATCCAATGCAGATTAAGCAAGATCAGCAACTTACAAAAGGTCATTTTGAAGTACATCTAATAATTTAAACCAGTGTTATTTAGGATTCAACCTAAAGATTAAAATAATCGGCATCTACTTGCAGATCCTAGTTGGATTTCCTGTAACATCAAGTCTGTTCTGCACTGAACTCGGCTGTCCTATTGTCCTTCAGATATTGGATTCCAAACACGCTCAGACCTGTTTGCTGCAGGTTGATTGCCCGTTGCACTGTAAGGGTAATGACTGTCCGTCGTGCGTCATTAGGAAGCGTGCCAAAACAAACGTTCAGTTCTGTGCTGGGAGAAATTCAAGCATGAATATCGGTGTACATTATCAGCTAAAATAACATTTTTTCCTTATCGGTGCCATGCTGATAGGCTACAGATTATCGGTGCACCCCTGCTTATAAATATCTGATTACCCCACAAACGTATGACTGTAACTCTGCTTTAAAAGCAAAGGGGTACAGTTACATACAGATGTGCATTCTGCCTAGTGAAGTTGCATTTTTTTTTTTTTTGCCCAAGTATTCATTTCTTCCCTTTGTCCCTTATTTAGAAACAGATCCTCCTATGAAATGTAAGTAAATGTTTTCTATTAAGTTGGGCTGTATCTTTTGAATGCCCTTTTGAACGGACTGTAACTGTTGCACAGTTTCAATAGAAGCTGTTGTGTTAAGTGTGCAATGCATTGTAGCAATGGTCCTCTCCAAGCTTCTGCTTAGAATTGAGAGCCTCTTCATGAGGCTGTGGTGTACAGTGTGGTCTTTCTAATGATAATCTGCTTTACTGTCTACTACAATACTGTACCAAGAGTATTTACCATGTTTTAAAAAAAAAAAAAAAACTACAAAGTTCTGTGAAACAAACTACATATGCTCTTAATTGGCATGCAGTTCAGTCTGCAGAGAAACGGGTGAATCCTGGGGAGATGAAGGTGGAGGGCAGAAACACTATTACTAAGCGGTCGCGGGCACCCTTGCTGTTGAAACCAGATGGTGCACGGAGGCAGTGTGAAAAGTGTGTGGGAGGACAGATTAAGTAAATGGGATTTTAAATGCAACATGGGAGCCACTGATGCAAGTTTTATAATCGGACAGACTTTCCCTTCCGTTTTTATATGAACAAGGCTACTGGTACCGTAATAGTATCGGCTTGTATGTAGAAATGTGTTCTTTCAATACAGTAAGCTTTAGATGTCAAAAGGCCCCTTGCAACAAAATATGACTAGTTCTGGCATGGCATACCAGACCACAAATACACTAAATGGAAAGTGACAGTGAATTAGTTTGATCTTCTATCATTTTAAATACATGGCAGTGTGAAATCCCTACCCACCCACTGGTAGATGCAGAGAGCCTGGGCAGCAGTGTGCAGGCTGTGGGTCAGTACTGGAAGTGTGCTCTTGCCTCCTCCTCTGCAGGGAGAGGGAGCAGCCTCCCCGCTTTGCCCACCCCGGCTCCTTCGAGTACGAGTATTCTCAGAGGTGGAAGTCCCTGGACGAGATGGAGAAGCAGCAGAGGGAGCAGGTGGAGAAGAACATCCGCGAGGCGCGGGAGAAGCTGGAGGGGGAAATGGAGGACGCCTACCATGAGCACCAGGCCAACATGCTGAGACAGGGTAGGAGCGCACTTTGGGTTATATGGCTATTAAATTAAACTATGTTCAGTGTTAATTGGGTTTTATTCCTTTTTAATTACCTGTGGAGATGTGCGTTTGTTTTTTTTTTGTGAAATCTCAGTACAACTTTCCGAGATACTTTTGTCGCTTGCATTTCACTGAAGTCTATATTGAATCATTTTTTTGTCTTCATGTAGATTTGCTGAGACGCCAAGAAGAACTGAGGCGCATGGAAGAGATGCACAGCCAGGAAATGCAGAAGCGCAAGGAAATGCAGCTGAGGTAGGGTTAACCCCCCCAGCATGACTTGAGGACAGGGCTTTGGGTTGGTTTAGTCAGGCACACCGCTCGAGGGTACTGCGGTGACCCTTGTTCAAATCCCCATACCCGTGTTGATTCTGTGAAGGTGCCCTACATCTAGCAAGCAAACGCCTGATACTAATAGAGGCTGTCTCGAGACATCCAGGGAATTGTACTGTGGAAGTCTGGGGATGGAGACCGGACTCCTGCTGCATAGCAGTCGCACCTGTTTCCAGGTTTTAGTACAAGCTTGATTTTAGCCACAGTGCGTATCGGTGCAGCAAGAAGCTCAGGTGGGTGTTATTAAACTTGGAGAACCCAGGCATGGGTCAGTGCTGTGCAGTGGTAGTCACGCTCCCCTCCCGTGTCCCGTCTCCACAGGCAGGATGAGGATCGTCGCCGGCGTGAGGAGGAGATGGTGCTGCGCCAGAGGGAGATGGAGGAGCAGATGAGACGCCAGAGAGATGATTCCTACAGGATGGGGGGCTTCATGGATAATGTAAGGGACCCCCTGAGTTGTAGCATTGACATGCCCCTGAAGTGGATTTCTGTTACATTAAGATTGTTTTTAACACTGGTGTTCTTCCAGCAGCGCGAGCGTGAGATGAGGATGAGTGGAGGAGGAGCAGGCCCCATGGGCATGGCAGGTAAACGTCTAAACCAGTGGCTTTGCAATGAAATGGGAGCTGTGGTACTGGAGGTGGCTTGACATGCCACTGCAGGTTCAGTTTTATTTGTAACGTTTCTCTAGGTTACTTGCTTGACCTCACATTTTTTCGTACTTCTGATAGATTCGACGTATGGTTCCAGCACCCAGAAATTCCCTATGGGTGGCATGGGATTTGAAAGCCACCAAGCGATGGGAGCTGGAGCACCAGGCGGAGCGGTGATGGGCAATGACATGGTAATGTATCCCAGCCTGGCTTGGGGTAGAATCTGAGTGGGTGCGGGAGGAAGAGGCTGTGGGGGGTACACAACACAGACAAAGGAGATCAGGAAAGTGAAGACTACACCGTACTGCAGTCTCTCAATGCAGTTGTACTGAGCCGCACGGGCGGAGCGGTTTGTGTAGATCGGTTTTGCAAGTGACGTGATTTCAAGCGAAAGCTCGGACTAGCTTGCCCCTCTAATGAACTTCTACACTTGTAGTGCGTACAGACTAGCTGTCCTGTACTTGAAGACCAGAATCTCCTGCAGTTTCCACGTACCCCTCGGTACACCCGATCTGCAGCCTCAATGGCAGATTTGCTTTGCCTCTGTGGCACCTGGTTCTTTGAATAGAAATCAAACTTCATTCAGTGATGCTCTTCTAGGACAGATTAGTGGTTCATTGTACTAATTTATCTCCACTACCTGTATGGTAAGCTCTGTATGGAATGTGTCCATTTCTGCAACCTTTTAACAAAGATTACCTTCACAAGCTGTCCCATAATTCAGTATGAAACCTGGTCTCCTGGACTATTGCGAGATCCTGGGTGCCAAATCAGAATTTTCCCCACTTATGCAAATGTTAATTTACTTTTGTTTTTGTTTTTTTATTTGTGAAAGGAGTGATTTTCAAAAGTTGCACAGAACTTGCTGCATACAGGCAGCTTTGTTTTTTCCACTCTGTTCACAGAAGGACTTCAGCCCAATTAAGAAGTTTTGCAGCCTCTCCAGTACTTCCAGTGTCTTGCTGGGAGCCTGATATAAATTATCATATTGGTAGTAAACTGTAACAAAACAACTTCAGATTGATCCACGCCTAAGCAAGCCCTTGTGCTGTAGCTAAACCGGGTAACCTCGCTGCGAGGGGGGTGTAGTGCTGGAGTAGAGCTGTGGACCAGCCACACAAAGGAGTGCCACAGTGTTCTGTATGGAACTGCGTTTTTAATGTGCAGTGTTTGTCCCACTTCTGGCTGAACTGTTCAAGCCAAGTGTTGCACTGCCAGAAGCAGATCTTCCTTTGTGAGGTCTGGGGTGACTGGGTGTGAGGACATGCTTCACACATGAAGGGTCGAATGCACCAGCGTGGATTAAATAACTCTTAGTGCTAGATTTCTGGTTACAATGACGGATTGCTATAGACCGTATTTAACAAATGTAAACAAGACTTCAAGCCTAAGAACATTGAATTCTATTTCTCATTCTATAAGTTTTCTCTGCTCAAATTTTTTTAAATCAAAAAGCGACAACAGGCCCCTCCTGCAGCTTTCCTACAACCCTTCACCCAATTATAATGAAGAGGGATGGTATTTCTTCTGCCATATTCCTCTGCCCTTGATTTCCAGTAGCTTTCATGTGCGCCTCAAGTTCTCGTCTGCTTGTGGGTTTCATGCCTTATTGCTAGTGCCCTGTTTAATAGTCTTCAGTTTTGAACAATACCACTGGTGGGTCAACTAATCTGATCAGCAGGAGCAACAAGCACTAGTGGCTTTTTCTATTTTGGGTTGTGGAATAAGTCATTTGTACCCTCTTGTCAATTCCTAAAATAGTTGCACAACACATTCAATTCATGAATTGTTAGATAAGCTATTTTTTTTGCAACAAACTTTTTCAAATTGTTAATTGCAAACTGTAGACTGCCAGGTGACCAGACGAAGGTACAGCATCTAGGATTGGCTGAGATCCGTCACAAGGATCCCCTGCGTACGTGTGTGTTTAACGTGCCATGTTAAATACACAGCTGTAATTGTGCAGCATGAGACACGATACCTGACTTTTTGCCTTGACATATATACAATGTAGGCTACAGTCAGAATGTGGAACCAGATTATACTTGCTGTAAACACGCTTACTTTGACTTGTGGATTTTACTAAATATTCATCGGCTGAGATTTGCTTTGACTAGTATTTTATGTTCTCCAAATCGAGCATTTTGCATTTTGTGGTTATTTAATAAAAATAAGATCCATTTAAGATGTGCTGCCATTATGTCCCAGTTTAAACCACCTCCAGGAAGGTTTAACTGTAATCCCCTTTCACATGTAACCCTGGATTAATTGGTGCTGCAATGTGATTCATATTTAAGAAATGTTTTAACCTTTTGATTAGTTTTAAACCAGGATTAAATAAAACCTGATTTAATTGTGTAATACGGTCCTTGATAGTGAGGCAGTGTGGTTCAAGTCCAGGGCTTGTAACCAGAAGGTCACAGGTTCAAATCTCCTCCTCCTCCTCCTCCTCCCCCACACCCCCTGATGTGACCCTGTCCCTTCAGGCGGATGAGATGTTAAATCAATGTCCATTGGGCTCTGCATATAACACAGAAGGTCACTTTGTGATATAACAAGATAGATGTTCTGTAAAGATGTGTTAATCTGGTGGTTAATCCACGTTGCTGCAATCTACCCTCTGTGCCATTGTCCTCCTTTTCAAGACTGGATACCTTTGAGCATTTAACTGGCGTCTACACCCGTGTAACTTAATTCTGCAAATTTAGCCCTTCAGATGCGTTGACTCCAATTTGAGTCTGAAGCCCAAGTATCTTGGTATTTTCCTACCTATCAAGCTCAGTGTTTTTCTAAGTGTTTAGCCAGCGTGAAACTTCACTGGTCTGATTTTTTTATGGGCTTGTCTAACATGACTCTTAAAGGGAAATTGAGTTTAGAATGGATCTAATTGCATAACTTGTGTTCAGATTTTTTACAGTCCATGTGTTGGGTACTTCATGGGTTAAGTGATCCGAGGGAACCTGTTTCAGTGAAGAGCGTAAAAGCAGAAGGCAAGCATCGGGATTGCTTCAGTGTTGGATGCTAAATGTGGATTGCTTCACAATGTGATCACACAGTGGTCCTGTGCATTAACTAGCTTGCTTCCTTCTCCATAAAACCTGGAGGAAGCTTTTGATCATGATGTCCCAGGCAGTCTAGTTACTGTAGTGTATGGGCACAGCAATTGGTTTGAGGACTGTGGAACTGTCTTGACTTGAACTGAATAAGATTCACAATGTGTATGTAGCTGACCTTTACCAAACCTGACTGGGGGGTGGGGGGGTACTCTGACCTGGATTCACTAAATGAAGTGGCAGCCAGAGATTTGACAATTCAAGTGTGACGCTTTCTTTAATGTCTGTGCTAAATGCAGCAGCGCTCCCTTCAGTTTGAATAGTCGAATGTATCTGTGTAACAGTAAACCTGTTTATTCTAATGCAGTAAAATTTGGTTTATACGCCCCTTGACAACCCTTTGAAGAGAAATCATTGAATGCTTTTCATGGTCTTGTCAATCTTCACAGTTCTGCAACTGCAGTATTGTCACCGTTTTTAAAATGCCTGGGATGTGTACTGTATTGCAAGTTCACCTTGCTGGCTAACTCCTCAAACTTGGTATCCCAATTTAGTTTTTAATCCTGCATCATATTGAAGTTAACATTAGTGACACAAGGTCTAAGTGACTATGCCACAGTTTACCTGGCTCCCTGAACTCCAAACCATTGTGCTTCAGCAGGTGCATTTTATGAAGAGGCTTCTTCACATTTAACTAGTGTTACCTGACTTGCAGAAGTTCCACGAAGGCAGCGCCCAGTATTGTGGAGTCTATGTGTCATATTAAAGCAGTTTTAAACCAGCATGTTTATACAATGGCGTAAGCTCAGAACTGTGTATTTAATAAAAGTGCAGGCTGAGACTGCCACACTCTGAACCACCTTTCACTTCAGAAACGCTGTACGTGCTCGGGTACGAACTCCAATCTGAACTGTACGATGAAGCAGAGCGCGCTGAACTGTGCTGTGCTGACCCAGTCTGTGAGCGGTCCAGCCTGGGCTCTTATTAAACACATGCAAGGAAGGCAGTGATGTGACTCGCACTTCATGGCATGCAATTCCCCTCCTCAAGCTTGATAGGTTAACTAACAAAACATTGCCCTCTTTCCTTTTTTTATGTGCCCTGGTACCTGTGGACCTGCGTAACGCTGCCTGTTTCAACCATCCTTTGCTCCGGACTTATCGGCTGTGTTTGCAATGTGGACTCCCGGTCTTTTTTTCTTTTCATGAACTCTCTTCTTGCCTGTAGCGCAATGAGCGTTTCAGTCAGGCTGGCCCCGGCCCAATGGGAGGCCCCTCTGGCCCCAGAGGCATGGGCCCTGGTGGCCCCGGGTTTGGTAGAGGGCGTGAAGAATATGATGGTCCTGCCAAGAAGCCCAGATTCTAAACACAAACAAAACTGCGATTTCTGTAGCTGTCCATTCCAGCTTCATCTCCATGTAGAGTTTAAACTTGTATTTGAGTTACTAGTAGAGAAATGCATTCATTTTTAGTAAAATAGCTTATGCTAATTGGATTTTTTTTTTTTTGTAATGAAATCCTGTAACTGGTCAAACCTTGGCAAATCATGTTCAGTGATGAGCTCTGAACACTTGTGGTAATTTGTGTAAGTATGTAACTTTTTATGGCTGTATCTGTTTTGTGCCATTCAACTTTGAAATGTGTGCGTTTTTTTTTGACAACTTTCAAATAAAGTGTTTGGATTTGACCCCAATTACAACTTTTTTTTGATGTGGTAAAAGGATGGATTCAGTAAAATTAATTCTTGAATACACTTTGTAGAACATATCTCTTGTGGGTCTGTGTAATAGGAAAGGCATCTAGCCAGATTAATCTGAACTGTGGGTTGGGTACACACGTGATCTAGGCCATGCTGAGTGGCTGTAGCCCGGATCATCTCTTGTAATGCTATCTTCTGTAAACTTGTAATGTACAAATCCTGTAGCCAAACACATTATAATGCTGTACTCCCAAATCTGAAGCTTGGCTGCAGTTCAGAGAGCTGTCGTGGCTCCTAAACTACATAGACTTGATGCATTGCAAAGTCATAGATGAAGGTGATAAAATCCAGGCTGCTTGAAGGGATCCTGTTGGTAGGAAACCGAAGAGGTGTTCCTAAATAACTGTGTTGGGTAGGGGGTTTATATGTCCGTTTGGAGTGAAATCCATCACTTATAGAATCTAGACGTAATCCCAAACTCAGACCGCATTAAACCTGGTCCATTTTCACCCCTTTTGCCTGATGGCTGTAGTGGGACCTGCTTAGTTTCAAATCCTACAGCATGTCATTGCTGGGTTTTATAATTACATCAGCACTATCTACAAATTACTCAGCACATTTAAATGTCGGTCTTAAATCTTACTGTAGTATTTAGTAATTGCAAGATTAGGCTTAAGCAATTTGTCCCCATAATGTGTTAGTTCAGTTCAGTATTCACTGCAGCTTCACTGTGTGATTTATCTGTGAATGGATCCAGTTCATGCTTTTTCCCCATCAGTAAAGGTTGGGTAGCAGACATGCAAAGTAACTGCATCATTAATAAGCTGTCGTGCTGACCAGCAAGCTTCTGTACCAGGGCGTGTGTTCAGTCTTCATAAACACTGAAGAGAGAGAATTCCATGTAATATGAAAGTTCATTTCTTTATTTACTTCATGTTGGACACTCATTGTAATTAAAATTAAGTTGCTATTCCTAAGTCTTGTGTTCATGTCTTGGTTCAAAGTAATCCTTCAGTTTTTTTTTCTCAACAGGGTGTTTGGCCATCTTTTTGAGTTTATCAATGCAGCATCATTATGCTGTCAACCAGGATTGTAACTTCACTGAAATTGAGCTCCTTGACAGAGTCGCTCTATCCTGATCAGCAGTCATGTGTTCTGTAGTGGTACCCCTCTAATACAGGGTTTGGGGGTTCATTGGGGATTTGACTGATCTGCTTCACCCATGGGAATGTGTGTGTCCTGTTAAACTGTGAATGACACCACAACCAATGCAGTACAAATACTGAACAATAGATTCATGTTCACAATTGCTTATGTACACTTGTAGGTAATCTTAAGTAAGCTGCCCACTGTTTTATTTAGTATTTTGTTGGAAGGGTGTGTTGTGGATTTGGAACCTCTGTTCTGTGGGATATGGGGGAGGGGGGCGGGGTTGTAATTTCGCTCCACTCTTTAATTGCACGCCTGACCTGGTAGTGAACTGCAGTTAAATATGTAGAGTTGGGTTGGCTTCAGGTGTAACCCCTACAATCCTTGCTGCTACATACGAACCAGAGTTCGAATCTCTTCCTGCAGTGTTTAAATGCACATTTAACTTGACGTTGCATGGTTAGTGAAATGTGTAGTTTTTGTAAATACCTTAAACATTTAACTGAAGTGCCTCTCTGGATAATGGGGATATGCATCATGTACTTTGAGTAGATCCAGTAATGGGTTCGTTTTAAATTGGTGCAGTAATGGCCGTCTGACTTGAGTGCAGCTTATAAAGAAAGCAGCTTGTGCTGTGATCTCTTCTGGTGTGACAGGACCCCACGCCACTCCATTTCTACAGCATTGACCTCTACACCCTGGCCATTCATATTGTCCTGTAGGGGTCTGCTTAGTTGCTGCCTCAAATGTGTTTTTGCTAATCTTTGCTATCATCCCTCTATTAAAAAAATGAAATGGGGGGGAAAAATAAACAAGTTGTCTCACACTTGAATACTGATTGGCTAAACCAATTATATGGCGGGCAAGTATTGCCTCCCAGCAAATTTTATACTTTAAAAAAAAATAGGAATCTAGCTATATATATATTCATGACAATAAATCTAGATAATGGCATATGAATCTTTCTATTATGGCAGATTTTTTTTCCATAGTACAAGGCAGCATGCTTTAAAGATGTTGCTGCTAAAGTTAACGAATACATTGATGGTAGTCCTTCAGTGTTTTATATGATGAAATGATTAGGTTGAATTCTGTAGCGACGCTCCTGTCTTGAATCTTCAATGACCCTTCAGGATGAGGGTTGAGGGTTGGGTTGGGGAGGGGGGGACCAGCCCTGCAGTACTTCCCTGTATAACTGCTGGGAACCTACAGAGAGCCCCCTAAGCGATGAACTTGAAGGACAGAGTGCTTCAGCCAGTGTTGCTGGTACTGGGGGGGCCTGTCCCTGGCATTGCCGTGACGGTTCTACAGTACAGTTCAGCTATTCTGCAGTTGTGCATTGAGGATCTGTAGTGCTACAAAGGGCAGTGGACGTTAGGACCTGGACTTATTGTTCCTGCTTGCATCGAGATGCTCATTGCAGACTGCGTGCAGGTAAGTTTAAACAAACCAATACCAAAAATATTCACTTGGACTTATTGTGTTTTAACAAGTGTCTTCACTTTTTTTTTTTTTTTCTTTTGTTCATGGCTTCTGGCATCACACTTCTGAAGTAATGGACTCACAGTGCAGCGCTCCATGTTTTGATGTAGTAGCAGCAGCGTGGACTTGTGGAAATAGCTGGACTCCAGTACCTGTAGATAGACTCCTTGTGACTCGTATCCTCAATGGCATGAGCAGTGCAGCACTCGTACTGTGATCAGTGTTATAATAAAGCGTTTCATTTAGCCGTCTCGCAGCCTTGGTGTTCGGTGTCTGTTGCTGGCCACTGGGACAGCAGCAGACTGGCTTGTCACTGGCTTGAAAGTGGGAGGGGGGTGGTCCGTACCCGCGCCGTGGTCTGTCTTGCATAGGCAGTCATCGTCAGTGTGAACTGTGATCGTTACGTTTTAATTCTTCTTTTGAAAGGCTTGCCTGCAAGTCTCAAAGTAATTGGTTATCTCGCCTAGTGTGTAGTGATACAGCGTCTGCTTTGGAAATCTGTGGTGAGGTTTATTATTTATTTTTTTATTAAACCATGGTTTTTGGGTGCTTCTTAGGAATCTTAGACTTGTGAAGTAGAACAAAGTTAATTATCAAACTTTTAGAAGTGACTGTTCTGTATTTCAAATATTACTGAATCAAATGGCACACTTGGTCTCCTCGATCCTGCGGCGCTCATTTTTATAAGAATCTGGGATCAGTCGGTTGAGCGAGGGGGGGGGGCTGGGCTGACTTGAGCAGCCAGTGAAGAGATCTCTTTGGCTCTGTAGGGAACTCATTTGGTAACTTGCTTAATTTAGTTTTTAAACTAGTTTGCAGTAGCTGGGGGTGTGGTGGGTTGTGGTGTGTGGGTTTTTTTTTTTTTTTTTTTTTTATTAAATTATATAAAAAGCTGCTCTATTGCAAGAGTGAATTCTCAACATGTAAATACTTTTTACTTTGCAGAATTTTCCAATGCACTAACTTGGACTTGCAGAAGTTTGTGTTGGTGCGTACAGATCCGTGTGTTTTTATTGGGATTCCCTGTCAGCTTTGTAACTGACTTGCTGTTGATTTGAGGCTCTGCTGTGTTCCGGTGACTCTATTTTATATATATATATATATATATATATATATATATATATATATATATATATATATATATATATATATATATATATATATATATATATATATATATATATTTATATTTATATATTTTCTCCTCTGTCGTAACCCGGAAACTCTAGCAATTGAACAGTCTTTCCTCACTTGAAGGAAATTGTGTGTATCCAAGCTTATACATTCTGTATAGTGACTGTCAACACTAGCTTCATGCCTTGCCTGAGGTACCCTTTTAGTGAGGTACAAGATATATGAGCTTGTTTTTAACCTGCTCTGAAGAAGCTAGTGCTTTTGACAATTTCTCATTCCTGTTGGAGTCCCATGAAGTGGTAGAGATACAAGCAGAGCGTTTTCAGGGGACGTTGGTTATATTGAAAGCAAAGCAGGAGGGGAGTGGGGTGGCCCAGGAAAGTGTGAGAGTCTGATGCCAGTGTCAAGCCACTTGTGTACCAACAGAGCCCTGAAGTACGTTTGTACTTGAAAAGGCTGACTGGAGTTGAGGCAGCAGGAAGTTGAATTCTTCCCTGAATGCTAAGCGTTTCCTCGGAGGTGCAGTTGTGTTTCTGTGCTGTTGAAGAATCTCGGCAGTGTTCTCTACACTGCTGTCTTGAAGTTTGGTAGACACCTGTGTGTACGTGGAAGTCTGAGCTGCCTGTTCGCTATCCTCTCTGTGCTAAACTCAGATTTAAAGAGCTGTAGTGTTCAATGAAGGAGTGCTGATTATTATTATTATTATTTTTTTTTTGCTCAAACCTCCATTTTTTCAGTGTGTTATAACATTGACGTGTTCTCATGTCTAATTTCTGTTCCAGACTCTTGTAGTTCAGTAAGCTTGCTTCGTGTCTGCACTGTGTTCCATACATAAACCTGTAACTTTGTAAAACAAAAATCTCTAAAGATGGTGTGTGATTTGCCTTCAGAAGTGTGATGCCAGAATTGTGTGGGCTCATTCCTCCAGTCACGTGCCCAGTTCAGTGAGACTTCAATCTCACTTTAAAAGGGTAATGATATGGTGATCTTGTTTCAATTTTTTTTTTTTTCCTGCAAGACTTGTGAATTACTATTTTTTACATTGCAGCATGCAGTCCAAAAACTGAACACAGATTTGCAAAAAACAAATATAAATAAAAACCTGCTAGCCATACTGTGTAAGCCTTAACCCTGTGCTAAAAACTAGACGTTAAGACTAGCGAGTAGGGGTGTGGAAGTGTGTGTTGTAGGCAGAGAAACACGTCACCTGACATGGGGAGAACGGTAAGGTTTCCAAGTCAGCTAGTACTGTAGCTTCTCAGTTAGTCTTGTGACTTCATATGAAGTCTTCTGCAGTAAACGCTGTGCATTTTGCCCCCTAGCTTTGTATTCCGACCAGCAGGGAGAATTACTTAGATTTGTGTGTTTGTGTTTTAAATGTCCTATAGATAAGTTTGCATGTTTTAATTGAACTCAATAAATCCAGATTACCCAGCCTCGAGATGGCGTTTTTGAATCTCTGCTCCTAGGGCTGAGCTTTGAGCTGGATGAGCTTTTGGTACAGAGACTGCACTTGCCTGATATGCCACCCCTTTGTAACTTCATGTTGAATTGATTTGTTGTACAGTTTAGAAGTGCGCCTGTAGTGTTGGCACAGTGTCCACGCAGGCTGGTTAGTTTCTCCCTGTAATACTTTTAATTTTAGTAGAATGTGTAATGTTTAGATCTTTTTAACTGTGTACTTCATCACAGGTTTTATATTTTCAGTCCAGGGGCGCTCCTTTTAAACTTGCTGGTTCTTCCTTCAGGTGAGGATGATGCGTGGAGTGGGATGAGAGTCGAAGCCTGTCAAACGAGGTCAGTTCCACTGCTAGCTTAGAACCCCTGATATGAGATTCCTGTTTTGAGGCACACAGGAGTGTCATGCAGCGTGGCTTCAGGGGGTGTTGTGCAAGAGCCTTGTGCTTTTGTTCTGTTTCTTTGGGGTGATGCAGCTTCTGCTCTGAACACTCGTGGTAAACGCTTCAGTGCCAAGGTATGACTTGGCTGACCTCGTGTCTAGGAAGCCTGTACTTCAAACCCTTTGTGGTCCATTTATTCAGGGTGTCTCGGGCGCGTTGGGTCCAATTCATTCACACGCGCAGTTTATTTTTATTTTAAATGTGTGGGGTGGTTTTTTTTGGTTTTTTAAAAGTGGGTGTTTTTTTTTTTTTTTGGTCACAGGGTCCAACATTGGACCGGAAAGGGAAAATTGTAATGTTGGACCAGGTCTGACATGGGACCGCAAAGGGTTAATACAGGGAGCCCAATTACCTGCTGTGACTCTCCTAATCTCAGCTGTTACAGTAAATTATGATCAATTCTGGCTTCAGCTTTTTAAAGTATAATTTATTCTCCAGTCAGATTTGTATAACTGTTTTCCTTTTTGCATTGCAGCATTGACTGTCTAAGAAGTGCTTCAGAGATGCCCAGATGGTAGATCAGCAGCAGATCATGAGATGCAAGTATCCTAAAACCAGCCTTTGACAGGATTCTTTAAAAGCAGTACAGCCTTGTGTGCGAGAGGAGATTTAAAGTGAACCTTGTCTTTAAAAATGCCCTTTGGTCAAGTACACTGCCTGGCCTATCTTCCCTTTTTTATTTCAATACTGCACAGTGACTATTAAACATTGGGCAACATTATGGATTTCAAATTGTCCCTCTACACTAGTTTAGAACTTCAGTTTTTATACCATGAAGGTTCTGATTGTCAACATTGGAATTGTGGATTGATTTTACTGTATGATTTGGTAACCAACTAAATTGATGATTCAGAGTTTTAGGCTGATTTGCAGAAGGTCCCTTCACTGATTTCAGTTTAGTTTTTATGCAAGTTGCATTTATACTACAGTAATACTTGAGGTTTGAAATGCAGTGCTTTCTGTACACTTACCTTCCTCTCTCTGTCTTGAAGGTACCTGCTGACTGGAGCTGGCAGTGACCCCTGATGGAGGCAGGCTGCCCAGGGAGGAGAGAGAGGGGCGGCAGTGTCTGCCCTGAACTGAAACATGATGTGTTAAAACCACTCCTTTTCAATAAAGCCGCTTCAACTTCTGCTTTGTGTTTTTTCTTTTGATTTGTTAGTTTCTTTCAGTATTTCTAACGGGGAACTTCATGCATTTTACAGCTGCAGTTTGTATTCTGTCTTGCATAACTGGTACACTTGGTGTAAAATAAACCAATTGATTATGTATTGTGGACCCATAATCCAGTATAAAAAGGGACTTGGTGACTTTAACACCTTGGCCAATTGACTAAGTATTATTCAGTTGGTGTGTTTTTATTTAAAAAATAATTGCATATACAAATGTATTGAACACATTGGTGTTACTGACTTGATTATTGATTTGTTTAACAAACTGCGTACTCTACACTCATGAGGCCCCACTGCCACGATGATCTCTTCACTGTCACGGGTGCATGATGAAGAGAAGGATGAGAACTCCATGCCCACAATGCAGTGCCAGGTACTGTGGGCAGCACTTCCACTGGCACCAACATACCCGATTCTACTGCGCCAGGCAGAGAAGCTGAACAAAAACAAGTTTGCTGTCTCTGCCCTTAACCTCAATCCAATAGAACTGTTGCTCTGCCCAGCCCTGAAGGTGCTAAGCTGCTGGTGTCAGTGTTTCTCTCAGCCTTGGTTGTTGTGTGGAGCCTCGCTCAGCCACTCTGTAAACTGATCTCTGTGCTGCTGAGCCAGCTGGCATTCATCCACTCTGCTAATGGCAGTAAATAATTGAGTACATGGATAATTGATCTGCTGCTTTTATAGTGTCAGTAATAAGAGTTTGTGGAGGGGGAGGGGTCAATGCATTGTGTGATTGTGAGACTGTCCTCCACACTCCCTCCGGACAGAGCGATGGGTGAGACTGGCATAGGGGGTTACTGGGGTAGGGGGGAGTGGAGGACAGACAGGGCAAGGGTGTGCACTTACCTGAGCTGGGGCGTGCTGCCTCACCTGTACAGGAGCAGCAAAGGGAGAAAGGACCTTCACAGACTGTCCTCCATAAACACACCGTCACCCTGCACAACCAGACTGGGAGCTACTGCTGAAAAACAACATGAGGGGAGGAGGCTACCTGCCAGGTGAGAGCAGCAGGATTCATACCTGTGCGCTGCTCTCTAGACTTCCATAAAGAATCAGGAGAATGTTTTAATATCTGAGCACTGCTCTCTAGACTCAATCAGAAGAACGTTTTAATATCTGTGTGCTGCTCTCTAGACTTCCATAAAGAATTAGAACGTTTTAATATCTGTGTGCTGCTCTCTAGACTTCCATAAAGAATCAGAAGAACGTTTTAATATCGGTGTGTTGCTCTCTAGACTCAATCAGAAGAACGTTTTAATATCTGTGCGCTGCTCTCTAGACTCAAAGAATCAGAAGAACGTTTTAATATCTGTGTGCTGCTCTCTAGACTCAAAGAACCAGAAGAATGTTTTAATATCTGTGTGCTGCTCTCTAGACTCAAAGAATCAGAAGAATGTTTTAATATCTGTGTGCTGCTCTCTAGACTCAAAGAATCAGAAGAATGTTTTAATATCTGTGTGCTGCTCTCTAGACTCAATCAGAAGAACGTTTTAATATCTGTGCTGCTCTCTAGACTCAAAGAATCAGAAGAACGTTTTAATATCTGTGTGCTGCTCTCTAGACTCAAAGAATCAGAAGAACGTTTTAATATCTGTGCTGCTCTCTAGACTCAAAGAATCAGAAGAACGTTTTAATATCTGTGTGCTGCTCTCTAGACTCAAAGAATCAGAAGAACGTTTTAATATCTGTGTGCTGCTCTCTAGACTCAAAGAATCAGAAGAATGTTTTAATATCTGTGTGCTGCTCTCTAGACTCAATCAGAAGAACGTTTTAATATCAGTGTGCTGCTCTCTAGACTCAAAGAATCAGAAGAATGTTTTAATATCTGCGCTGCTCTAGACTCAATCAGAAGAACGTTTTAATATCAGTGTGCTGCTCTCTAGACTCAAAGAATCAGAAGAACGTTTTAATATCTGTGTGCTGCTCTCTAGACTCAATCAGAAGAATGTTTTAATATCTGTGTGCTGCTCTCTAGACTCAAAGAATCAGAAGAACGTTTTAATATCTGTGTGCTGCTCTCTAGACTCAATCAGAAGAATGTTTTAATATCTGTGTGCTGCTCTCTAGACTCAATCAGAAGAACGTTTTTATATCAGTGTGCTGCTCTCTAGACTCAAAGAATCAGAAGAACGTTTTAATATCTGTGTGCTGCTCTCTAGACTCAATCAGAAGAATGTTTTAATATCTGTGCGCTGCTCTCTAGACTTCCATAAAGAATCAGAAGAATGTTTTAATATCTGTGTGCTGCTCTCTAGACTCAATCAGAAGAACGTTTTAATATCAGTGTGCTGCTCTCTAGACTCAAAGAATCAGAAGAACGTTTTAATATCTGTGTGCTGCTCTCTAGACTCAATCAGAAGAATGTTTTAATATCTGTGTGCTGCTCTCTAGACTCAATCAGAAGAATGTTTTAATATCTGTGCGCTGCTCTCTAGACTCAATCAGAAGAATGTTTTAATATCTGTGCGCTGCTCTCTAGACTCAATCAGAAGAATGTTTTAATATCTGTGCGCTGCTCTCTAGACTCAATCAGAAGAATGTTTTAATATCTGTGTGCTGCTCTCTAGACTCAATCAGGAGAACGTTTTAATATCTGCTGCTCTCTAGACTCAATCAGAAGAACGTTTTAATATCTGTGTGCTGCTCTCTAGACTCAATCAGAAGAACGTTTTAATATCTGTGTGCTGCTCTCTGATGTATTGCTAACCTTTGATTCGTCTATCATTTTAAAATCTGGAGTGAACAGACACGATTCGGCTCTAAGAATTGAGTCAGTGTTATTGCTCAAGGCGTGCGCAAAAACATGTTTCTCTGCTTGATTTAGTTGGTCATGTATTTACCTTTTATTTTCGAGTGTATAAACTAGATTATGCTTATGCTATGTTTTGCCTATAGTTCAGCTCACAGTAAAACGTGGAATGGTTCGAACTGCTCTTCAATGGGAGTCTTTATTTCCCCACTAACCAGACACTGCGTTTTTTTTTCTTACCTTTCCAATATTCCCTTTTTTTTTTGCAGACCAGAAAATAAGTTTTTCAGCAAAGGAGAGCTGGCGGTCATGGAAGGATTTTCAAGAAGTCACAAACCTCCGATCAGAAGACCACCCTCCTATCTGCACCCCGTCCGGGGAAGCGAGACCCCGGCCCTGCCTCACCCTGAGCCCTGGAAACTGAGACCGCCAGCCCGACCAGTATACACCCAGTTCACCTGCCCCATCCGACCCGCCGCCAAACTGGTGCCCGTCAAGCCTCTAACTGCTCCCTCCCGTCGGGCGCTGGTCCCGGCAGAGCAGTCGGGGCTGCGGCCGGTGGTTCTGAAGTACCAGAAGAAATCCCCGGCGCGGGACATATCCGTACGCGGCACCCCATGTGTGCAGCCCCCGGGCGCAGCGCCACCGCCCTCGCTAACCAGCAAGACAGAGCTCCACGTGTACCTGCCCGCGGGCGGGGAGGACTGCGAGTCAGTGGATGAGGGCTTCATGGAGGACATCGAGAGCGAGTTCCACTCGTTGAGCGTCCGGGAGCAGGGAGAGGCGACAGCAGGGGAGCCAGCTTCCTGTTGTTTTTCTGTGGGGGGCGGGGGGCATATCTTTGGACTCTCAAGTTCTTATTGAACTAACCCTTTCATACTCAGGACAATGCTGGTCTGTGTGTCAGTTATGTGCTGATTCGCATGACTGCCTGTGGAATAAATATTTTATCATACATGTAAGCCAAACTGCCATTGTCTCCTGCCTCTTGCTTCGCGAACACAGTGTTGTGATCTACAGACTCTGGTATGGCAGGGGTTAGACATGTCTACAGACTCTGGTATAGCAGGGGTTAGACATGTCTACAGACTCTGGTATGGCAGGGGTTAGACATGTCTACAGACTCTGGTATAGCAGGGGTTAGACATGTCTACAGACTCTGGTATGGCAGGGGTTAGACATGTCTACAGACTCTGGTATGGCAGGGGTTAGACATGTCTACAGACTCTGGTATGGCAGGGGTTAGACATGTCTGCAGACTCTGGTATGGCAGGGGTTAGACATGTCTACAGACTCTGGTATAGCAGGGGTTAGGCATGTCTACAGACTCTGGTATAGCAGGGGTTAGACATGTCTACAGACTCTGGTATGGCAGGGGTTAGACATGTCTACAGACTCTGGTATGGCAGGGGTTAGACATGTCTACAGACATACAGAAGCATTAAGCTCAGCAGGAACACCAGCTTTATCACAACAGAGAGCAATCCCAAATGTTATACCAGGACGGGAGACAGCAGCCGCACTACAGCATGCTGGGTTCGCTTTGCCTCCACGGTGCACAGCCCCCGGGCCATTATGACACAGTATTGCACAGGGACCGTCAGCACGTGACACTCCCAAGCCCTGCCCTCTGAGTGACGTGTCTTCGAATAGCGTGTTTTCTTCCAGGCTGGTTGTCCCGAGCGCTCCACACGATAAACATGGCGTTGGTCTTCACAGTCATCCGGGTGCTGCTCGGGCTGTTTTTCACGCTGGCCGGAGCTGTCAAGCTGACCGATCAGATCTCAGAAGACGTGTACAAACAGCTGGTGAGTCTCTCCTGAGGCGTGCGCAATAATAACAGTGCCGCGGTGTCTGTGAAGCAGCAGGGCGCTTTGCTCCGTGCAGGAGGAGAATGTTACAGTGTGCATGGGGGAGGCTCGCACGTCATGCTGCAGAGATCTTATGATTATTATTAGTAGTAGTAGTAGTAGTAGTAGTAGTATTATGGTATGACACGGTTTGGCTCCGGATTCAGATGCATCTTACAGAGCTGGTAACATGTTGCAATGGCATCGTGCGCGCTGTGCATTTCCTGTTTACCCGATAAAGAAGTGTCCGCCTACACGGTACAGTGTATTATTATAACCCTTAATAATGTAGTGCGACACTGTGTCGTGGGCTTTGGCGTTTGGTAATACTAGACTCGGATGTGAATGTGTCCCATCGCTTCGTGTTTATTTTTTGTATTTGTTAATGATATGCTTAATGTAACCCCCCATTCCCCTCAAGACAAAACTGCAAGTGAACTAACCTTCACTCCCAGTGTGCTGACTGTGGGAGCGCTGCACTGGGCAGCGCGGAGGGAGGGGGGTCTCTCTGGGGGCTGCTCTCAGCCCTTTGCTGGCACTTGGAAGGGAGGCAGCGAGTGAGGAAACAGCGCTGTGCTGAAACCAGGGGAGAGGTGAGGGGGGTGGGCTGCCAGTCCAAGCCAAGGATTTAGCGTCTAGAATTAAACCCGGGTGGTTATGAAATCCATCCAAGCATACCTGCGAATGTCACACTGGGCATTTTTGAAAGTATTAGTTTGTGGGGATTTTCAAGGGGGGGTCACACTTACATTGTTGCATGTATCTTGAAAACCGCTTATTAAATTGACATGAAGCTTTGTTTTAATATTATTGAGCAGATAAACTATTTTGAGTAACACACTGTGAGGCATAGGAGTGTGTGTGTTGTGTGTCAGTGTGCATGTCATTGTGTGTGTGTGTGTCTCAGTGTACGTCTCAGTGTGTGTGTGTCTCAGTGTGCGTGTCAGTGTGTGTGTGTGTCTCAGTGTGTGTGCGTCTCAGTGTGTGTGTGTCTCAGTGTGCGTGTCAGTGTGTGTGTGTGTGTGTGTCTCAGTGTACATCTCAGTGTGTGCGTGTCTCAGTGTGCGTGTCAGTGTGTGTCTCAGTGTGTGTGCGTCTCAGTGTGTGTGTGTCTCAGTGTGCGTGTCAGTGTGTGTGCGTCACTCTTCTATGTTATCTCTCAGAACACATGACCGTGTTGCACACACTGTAGGTCTCTCTCCCCCTCTTTCTCCCAGCGCTCTCAGTTTGTTCAGTTTGCTGAGGTGTTTCCGCTGCGTGATTTGGGGGTGCAGCCGGACCCCCTCCTCTACCTGCAGGTGACCGGCTGGGTGGAGCTGCTGGCCGGGCTGCTGCTGGCCTTCGGACCCCGACTGCTACAGACGCTGAGCAACCTGGTGCTGTCTGTCATCATGATCGGTGAGGCCAGACCCCCTCCCCCCTCTCACTCCCCCTCCCCCTCTCACTCACTCTCTCTCTCACTCCCCCTCTCCTCTGCCCCCTGCAGGAGCCCTCTTCACCCTGATAAAGTTGGGGGAGCCCCTCTCGATGTGCACCCCGGCCACAGTCTGCCTCGGGCTGCTGCTGCTGCTGATCCTGCGTGGGAGCGGACCGAGGGGCCGCAGGGTCAAGGCAGACTGACCCCTGACCCCTGACCCCTGACCACAGAGACACTGACCACGTGGAACAGATTACAGTCTCTTCAAGACCAGACACAGAGATTAACAAACACTCTCCTACACACACACACACACACACACACACACACACAGACACAGACACAGACACACACAGACACACACACACACACACAGAGACACAGAGAGAGACAGACATACACACAGAGACACACACAGACACAGAGAGAGAGACATACACACATATACACACACATACACACACTCACACACACTCACACACAGAGACAGACATACACACACACAGAGACACACACACACTCACACACAGAGACACAGAGAGAGACTGTGTCTGTGTGCCATGTGAACGAGCTCCACAGCTTGGCTCTGTGTGTGAAGCAGCAGTGTTTGTTTTAAACTCTTTTCATTGCTTTATTGATACAAACTAGTTTTTTTTTTGTTTTTTTTTACAATGAATCCCACTTTTTCTCTTTTTTTAATTTGCTGTCTTCAGCATATTCTTTATGAGACTGGGATGCTCTGAGTGTGACTCGTCTTGGGATCCTTATTGAGGTGCTTTCTATGAGATGCATTGTATTAATGAATTATATTGAGATGCAGTGTGTTGAGATGCAGTGTATTGAGATGCAGTGTATTGAGATGCAGTGTATTAATGCAGTGTATTGAGATGCATTGTATTGAGATGCAGTGTATTGATGCATTGTATTAATGCATTGTATTGAGATGCATTGTATTGAGATGCATTGTATTGAGATGCAGTGTATTGAGATGCAGTGTATTGAGATGCATTGTATTGAGATGCAGTGTGTTGAGATGCAGTGTATTGAGATGCATTGTATTAATGCATTGTATTGAGATGCAGTGTATTGAGATGCATTGTATTGAGATGCATTGTATTGAGATGCAGTGTATTGAGATGCAGTGTATTGAGACAGTGTATTGAGATGCAGTGTATTGAGATGCAGTGTATTGAGATGCAGTGTATTGAGATGCATTGTATTGAGATGCAGTGTGTTGAGATGCAGTGTATTGAGATGCAGTGTATTGAGATGCAGTGTATTGAGATGCATTGTATTGAGATGCATTGTATTGAGATGCAGTGTATTGAGATGCAGTGTATTGAGATGCAGTGTATTGAGATGCAGTGTATTAATGCATTGTATTGAGATGCAGTGTATTAATGCAGTGTATTGAGATGCAGTGTATTGAGATGCAGTGTATTGAGATGCATTGTATTAATGCATTGTATTGAGATGCAGTGTATTGAGATGCAGTGTATTGAGATGCATTGTATTGAGATGCAGTGTATTGAGATGCAGTGTATTGAGATGCAGTGTATTGAGATGCAGTGTATTGAGATGCAGTGTATTGAGATGCAGTGTATTGAGATGCAGTGTATTAATGCATTGTATTGAGATGCAGTGTATTGAGATGCATTGTATTGAGATGCAGTGTATTAATGCATTGTATTGAGATGCAGTGTATTGAGATGCAGTGTATTAATGCATTGTATTGAGATGCAGTGTATTGAGATGCAGTGTATTAATGCATTGTATTGAGATGCATTGTATTGAGATGCAGTGTATTGAGATGCATTGTATTAATGCAGTGTATTGAGATGCAGTGTATTGAGATAGAGTGTATTGAGATGCAGTGTATTAATGCATTGTATTGAGATGCAGTGTGTTGAGATGCAGTGTATTGAGATGCAGTGTATTGAGATGCATTGTGTTGAGATGCAGTGTATTGAGATGCATTGTATTGAGATGCAGTGTATTGAGATGCAGTGTGTTGAGATGCAGTGTATTGAGATGCAGTGTGTTGAGATGCAGTGTGTTGAGATGCAGTGTATTGAGATGCAGTGTGTTGAGATGCAGTGTATTAATGCATTGTATTGAGATGCAGTGTGTTGAGATGCAGTGTATTAATGCATTGTATTGAGATGCAGTGTATTAATGCATTGTATTGAGATGCATTGTATTGAGATGCAGTGTATTGAGATGCAGTGTATTGAGATGCAGTGTGTTGAGATGCAGTGTATTGAGATGCAGTGTACAGGGCTGGGAGATACTGTTTGTTTGAAAGACACTGTATAAATATATTGATGCATTGTATTAATGCATTGTGTTGAGATGCAGTGTATTGAGATGCATTGTATTGAGATGCATTGTGTTGAGATGCAGTGTATTGAGATGCATTGTATTATGCTATTGATGTTATTTTTATGCAATGTTGTTCTGGTATTGAGATCTGTTTTGAGATCATTGTATTGAACTTGTATTCTCATTGTATTGAGATGCATTGTATTGAGATGCTGTATAAGTTTCCCTTGTATTTTAATATATAATATCTGTATTGAGATGCATTGTATTGAGATGCAGTGTGTTGAGATGTATGTTTGAGATCCTGTATTGAGATGCAGTGTATTGAGATGCTTGTATTGAGATTTGTTGATTATTGAGATGCTTGTAAAACTCCCAGTGTATTTAGAGAATTGTATTGAGATCATTTGTATTGAGATGCAGTGTGAAAGAATTGTATTGAATCCATTGAAACCAATGATGCTGAGCATCCCATTGAGCCTCAGTGTATTAATTTCACACAATTATGCATTATTAATGTGTTTGTATTGAGAGCAGGAGAGTGTATTGAGATGGTATTGAGATGCAGTGTATTGAGATGCTGTATTAGATGCATTGTATTGAGATGCTCCTGTCAGGTATTGAGATGCATCAAACCCCATGTATTGAGATGCCATTGTATTAATGCATTTCATTTTCAAACACTTGGCCTTTTTGTATTGAGAGGACAGTGTATTAATGCAGTGGTCTTGAGATGTATTAATGCATTGTATTGAGAGCAGTGTATTGAATGCATTGTATTGAGGGTGCATTGTATTGTATTAATGCAGTGTATTGAGATGCTCTGTATTAATGCATTGTATTGAGATGCAGTGTACCCATGTATTAATGCCTGTTATTGAGATTCTTTGTTTTGAAATGGTATTGAGATGCAGTGTATTAATGCATTGTATGAGATGTATTTTGTATTGGACAGTGATTGAGATGCAGTGTTGAGATGGTATTGGGATATATTGAGATAGTGTATTATATATATATATTGAGATGCAGTGTGTTGAGATCAGTGTGATTTTCTATTAATGCATTGTATTGAATGCAGTGGTTCATGCAGGTGTATTAACATTGTATTGAGATGCAGTGTATTGAGATTCATTAGCATTGAGATGCATTGTATTGAGATTCAGTGTATTGAGATGCAGTGTATTGAGATCATTGTATTGAGATGCAGTGTGTTGAGATGCAGTGTGTTGAGATGCAGTGTATTGAGATGCAGTGTATTGAGATGCATTGTATTGAGATGCAGTGTGTTGAGATGCAGTGTGTTGAGATGCAGTGTATTGAGATGCAGTGTGTTGAGATCAGTGTATTGAGATGCATTGTATTGAGACCCGGGAGGAGCATTGTATTGAGATGCAGTGTATTGAGATGCAGTGTATTGAGACAAGATGAACTGTTTGTTTATCTCAAAGTCTATAAATTAAACATTTATTGTCTTTCTTATTGTGTTATTGCTAGATAATGTTTAAATCTACACTAATACTAGGTGATGTTATTTTATGTAATGTTGTTCTGGTCTCTGTTTTCATCTCATTCTCTGAACTTGCTGCTCTCGTCCGACACTCTCTTCGCTGCTGTATAAGTTTCCCTTGTATTTTAATATATAATATCTGTATTAGCGTCCTTTGCATTTGTGTTTGTATGTTTTCGCGTCCTTTTCGATGAGCGCCTCTTGTTTGTTTGTTAGATTAGCATCTCTTGTAAAACTCCCAGTAGTGCTTTAGAGAATCTCTTGTGCCTCATTCCTCGATTGGGCCGAGTGCTCCTGTCTGGTAAGAATTCCATTGAAACCAATGAAACCAAGCTGAGCAGGAGGCGTCCCCAAACCCACATCACACAATGTAATAATGTGTGCCACAGGACAGGATGAGCTGGCACGCTCTGCTTGGGACCTCTGATGCTCAAAAAATCAAACCCCATGTTAAGAAATTTCATTTCATTTTCAAACCTTGGCACTCCCTTTTGATAGAGTAGGACAGGACAAGTGTCAGCATATAGCATATAATATGAATATAAAGAGGCTGATATAAGATCTTCTCTGCAATGTTAACCTCACACAAGGAGACTGCAGTGGGCTGTTCATAGCATGCTGTGCTGTTCCTCCTTAGTTCATTGTCGAATAGGAGAGTTGAAAATACTTTGTTAATTTTGATATAGACAATGAATTGTATATTTTCCATATGGATTTGAAAGTAAGCTCCAAAAGGGTGGCACAGGGGTTGATTCACAGCATGCTGTGAACTGGGTTCAAATCCCACTGCAAAACCGGGTTCATTGACCTCCTTGTGACAGCCTAACAGTCCTGTAACTTTGTATAAGAGATGAGCCTTCTCTCCCTCCAGAGGTGGTTCAAATCCTGGTCCTGGATCTTAGTTCCAGAAGTTTCATGCCAATGAAGAGTTGTGTTTCCGGGATGGAGGATGAAACACACCCTGGATTACACAGCAGGGCTCTGAGGATAAACACCAGGGATACCAGGGAAAGGCTGGCTGGCTGTTGCTGGACAGAGCTGGGACTCTGATGCCCAGGTTAGTGTCTTCAAACCCCATTGTTAGGAGCATGTGCTTTCAAAGACTTTCCCTTTTTTCATAGAATAGGTTTGACAAAACAGAGTCCTGTTTCTCTGAGGGAGGGAGCAGTTCAGTCTCCGTGCCTCAAACCTGCCCTGGACTGGAGGAAGCCTCCATCTTGGAAACACAACCAACATCTTGGGGAGGGAGCAGGAGTCTCCGTGCCTCAAGCCTGCCCAGGACTGGAGGGAGCCCCTTTCTCTTAGGGAGGGAGCAGTTGGTGTAAGTCTCCGTGCCTCAAGCCTGCCCTGGACTGGAGTTGCATCTTGACTCTGAGGGGGGTTTTTGAAAAAAATAAAGGAGCAGTTCAGTCTTTGCCTCAAGCCAGCCCTGGACTGGAGGGAGCCCTCTTTCTCTTAGGGGAAAGGCATTGTTGAGAAAGAACAAAGTATTTGAAAACAAAGCCTGCCCTGGACTGAGGGAGCCCTCTTTCTCTTAGGGCACAGCATGCTAGTGAACTAGCCCAGTTCAGTCTCTGTGACCTCAAGCAGTCTAACCTTGTATAAGAGGAGCCCTCTTTTCAGGGAGGGACTGCTGGAGTTCAGTCTCCTGGTGCCTCAAGCCTGCCCTGGACTGGCGGGATGACACACCCTCTATTAGGGGAGCAGGGCTCTGAGGTAAACACCAGGGATACCAGGGGAAAGGCTGGCTGGCTCTGCTGGTAGAGCGTGGGACTCTGATGCCCAGGTTAGTGTTTTCAAACCCCATGTTAGGAGCCTGTTCAGTCTTTCATTTTCAAGCCTGCCCTAGGACTGGACAAGGGTCAGTGCCCTTGGGATATATTTATCTTAGGGGAGGGGCAGTTCAGTCTTCTGCCTCAAGCCTGCCCTGGACTGGGAGGAGCCCTCTTTCTCTTAGGGGAGGGAGGCAGTTCAGTTTTCAAATGCCTCAAGCCTGCCCTGGACTGGAGGGGCCCTATTTCTCTTAGGGGAGGGGCATTCAGTCATGCTGTGCTGTGCCTCAAAAGCCTGCCCTCAAAAAACGGGTTGGGAGAGCCCTCTTTCTCTTAGGGGAGGGAGCAGTTCAGTCTCCGTGCCTCAAGCCTGCCCTGGACTGGAGGGAGCCCTCTTTCTCTTAGGGGAGGTTGGCAGTTCAGTGGAGATGTGCCTCAAGCCTGCCCTGGACTGGAGGAGCCCCTTCTCTTTTGGGGAGGGAGCAGTTCAGTCTCCGTGCCTCAAGCCTGCCCTGGACTGGAGGGCCCTCTTTCTCTTAGGGGGAGGGAGCAGTTCAGTCTCCGTGCCTCAAGCCTGCCCTGGACTGGAGGGAGCCCTCTTTCTCTTAGGGAGGGAGCAGTTCAGTCTCTGTGCCTCAAGCCTGCCCTGGACTGGAGGGAGCCTCTTTCTCTTAGGGGAGGGAGCAGTTCAGTCTCTGTGCCTCAAGCCTGCCCTGGACTGGAGGGAGCCCTCTTTCTCTTAGGGGAGGGAGCAGTTCAGTCTCCGTGCCTCAAGCCTGCCCTGGACTGGAGGGAGCCCTCTTTCTCTTAGGGAGGGAGCAGTTCAGTCTCCGTGCCTCAAGCCTGCCCTGGACTGGGGAGGCCCTCTTTTCTTAGGGGGGAGCAGTTCAGTCTCTGTGCCTCAAGCCTGCCCTGGAAATGGGAGCCCTCTTTCTCTTAGGGGAGGGGAGCAGTTCAGTCTCTGTGCCTCAAGCCTGCCCTGGACTGGAAGGAGCCCTCTTTCTTAGGGGAGGGAGCAGTTCAGTCTAGCCTCAAGCCTGCCCTGGACTGGAGGGGCCCTTTCTTTAGGGGAGGGAGCAGTTCAGTCTCCGTGCCTCAAGCCTGCCCTGGACTGAGGGAGCCCTCTTTCTCTTAGGAGAGGGAGCAGTTCAGTCTCCGTGCCTCAAGCCTGCCCTGGACTTTGAAGCCCTCTTTCTCTTAGGGGAGGGAGCAGTTCAGTCTCCGTGCCTCAAGCCTGCCCTGGACTGGAGGGAGCCTCTTTCTCTTAGGGGAGGGAGCAGTTCAGTCTCTGTGCCTCAAGCCTGCCCTGGACTGGAGGGAGCCCTCTTTCTCTTAGGGAGGGAGCAGTTCTGCAGAGTTCTCCATGCCCTGAAAAGCCTGCCCTGGACTGGAGGGGCCCTCTTTCTCACCAGGGAGGGAGCAGGGGAGTCTCTGTGCCTCAAGCCTGCCCTGGACTGGAGGGCCCTCTTGCTCTTAGGGGAGGGAGCAGTTCAGTCTCTGTGTCCTCAAGCCCCCTGGACTGGAGGGAGCCCTCTTTCTCTTAAAGGGAGCAGTTCAGTCTTTTGCCTCAAGCCTGCCCTGGACTGGAGGGAGCCCTCTTTCTCTTAGGGGAGGGAGCAGTTCAGTCTCGTGCCTCAAGCCTGCCCTGGACTGGAGGGAGCCCCTTTCTCTAGGGGAGGGAGCAGTTCAGTCTCCGTGCCTCAAGCCTGCCCTGGACTGGAGGGAGCCCTCTTTCTCTTAGGGGAGGGAGCAGTTCAGTCTCTGTGCCTCAAGCCTGCCCTGGACTGGAGGGAGCCCTCTTTCTTAGGGGGAGGGAGCAGTTCAGTCTCTGTGCCTCAAGCCTGCCCTGGACTGGAGGGAGCCCTCTTTCTCTTAGGGGGAGGGAGCAGTTCAGTCTCCGTGCCTCAAGCCTGCCCTGGACTGGAGGGAGCCCCCTTTCTCTTAGGGGAGGGAGCAGTTCAGTCTCTGTGCCTCAAGCCTGCCCTGGACTGGAGGGCCCCTTTCTCTTAGGGGAGGGAGCAGTTCAGTCTCTGTGCCTCAAGCCTGCCCTGGACTGGAGGGAGCCCTCTTTCTCTTAGGGGAGGGAGCAGTTCAGTCTCTGTGCCTCAAGCCTGCCCTGGACTGGAGGGAGCCCTCTTTCTCTTAGGGGAGGGAGCAGTTCAGTCTCTGTGCCTCAAGCCTGCCCTGGACTGGAGGGAGCCCCCTTTCTCTTAGGGGAGGGAGCAGTTCAGTCTCCGTGCCTCAAGCCTGCCCTGGACTGGAGGAGCCCTCTTTCTCTTAGGGAGGGAGCAGTTCAGTCTCTGTGCCTCAAGCCTGCCCTGGACTGGAGGAGCCCTCTTTCTCTTAGGGGAGGGAGCAGTTCAGTCTCCGTGCCTCAAGCCTGCCCTGGACTGGAGGGAGCCCCTTTCTTAGGGGAGGGAGCAGTTCAGTCTCCGTGCCTCAAGCCTGCCCTGGACTGGAGGGAGCCCTCTTTCTCTTAGGGAGGGGAGGGAGCAGTTCAGTCTCCGTGCCTCAAGCCTGCCCTGGACTGGAGGGAGCCCTCTTTCTCTTAGGGGAGGGAGCAGTTCAGTCTCCGTGCCTCAAGCCTGCCCTGGACTGGAGGGAGCCCTCTTTCTCTTGGGGGAGGAGCAGTTCAGTCTCTGTGCCTCAAGCCTGCCCTGGACTGGAGGAGCCCTCTTTCTCTTAGGGGAGGGAGCAGTTCAGTCTCTGTGCCTCAAGCCTGCCCTGGACTGGGGAGCCCTCTTTCTCTTAGGGGAGGGAGCAGTTCAGTCTCTGTGCCTCAAGCCTGCCCTGGACTGGAGGGAGCCTCTTTCTCTTAGGGAGGGAGCAGTTCAGTCTCCGTGCCTCAAGCCTGCCCTGGACTGGAGGGAGCCCTCTTTCTCTTAGGGGAGGGAGCAGTTCAGTCTCCGTGCCTCAAGCCTGCCCTGGACTGGAGGGAGCCCTCTTTCTCTTAGGGGAGGGAGCAGTTCAGTCTCCGTGCCTCAAGCCTGCCCTGGACTGGAGGGCCCTCTTTCTCTTAGGGGAGGGAGCAGTTCAGTCTCTGTGCCTCAAGCCTGCCCTGGACTGGAGGGGCCCTCTTTCTCTTAGGGGAGGGAGCAGTTCAGTCTCCGTGCCTCAAGCCTGCCCTGGACTGGAGGGAGCCCTCTTTCTCTTAGGGGAGGGAGCAGTTCAGTCTCCGTGCCTCAAGCCTGCCCTGGACTGGAGGGAGCCCTCTTTCTCTTAGGGGAGGGAGCAGTTCAGTCTACTCCCGAAAAGGAATCGATGACTCTCTGCTTGTGTGTTTAAATCTTTTTTATTTCACACAGACGTCTTTTACAAAAGCGTCCGTCTGTCCAGCCAGTGAGAGACATTGATGAGGAAGATGAGACGAACCCAACACACAAAATCAAACAAACAGAGGAACCCAAACCAAGGGACTCGTGAACCAAACCCAGGGACTGCATGAAATAATAACTGCATGAATAATAAATAATAATAATAATAATAATAATAATAATAATGATGATGATGATGATGTCATCTACAAGAACAATGACAACGATCTCAAAACTAGCAATCAAATTATAATCAAAACTCCATCACAACTAAAATGAATAACAATAACAGAATTAATTAGGAATCTTCCGCAGGACAGAGGAAGGGATGAAAGGGTGAGGAGAGAGCGAACAGGGGTGCGAACGTCTTCAGAAACTTCAATTCTGCGCAGATCGTTTGCTCCAGAAGCCTCTCTCGATGTCTTCCCTCGTTCTCGTTGGAAGGCTCGTCATTCTGTGAGTTTCTTTGAGTTTCTGAACTCCACGCTGCAGAGTGTTTAATAAGAGCGAGGAATCACCCGCACATTCAAACACACCGAGAAAGACTTGCAGGGCGAACGCCTGGCACTGGAATCTGAGATGTTCCTTTAGCTATTTCTAAATCGAGAGAGAGGGAGAGAGAGACAGAGACAGAGACACGGAGAGAGAAAGAGGGGGGAAGAGAGAGAGAGAAAGAGAGAGAGAGAGAGAGAAAGAGGGGGGGAGAGAGAGAAAGAGAGAGACAGAGACACAGAGAAAAGGGGGGGAGAGAGAGAAGAGAGAGGGAGAGGGGGAGAGAGACAGAGACACGGAGAGAGAGTTTCGCAGGAGTTACTGGAATGTGTTTGGAAATCCTTCAAGCTGAGAGAGGGAGGGAGGGAGGGAGGGAGGGAGAGGCTGGGGTTGATAATGCGAGGGAAGGGTGGCGGACCTCCACTTGAACCCTGAGATTGTGGAGGAGGTTGGGAGGTGAAAGGTGACGAGAGAGAATGTATTAGTCCATCGATCCAGCTGTACAGAAAGGACACGGGTTCGAGCTCTGGAAACTGTTGAGCAGGTGAACTGCTCTCTGCAGCTGGTCAGCCTGTTTGTACCGGTCTGTGTCTGAAAGTACTGGATCAAGTGTCTATCTATCTGTCTGTCTGTCTGTGTCTCAGTCAGTCAGTCAGTAAGTCAGTCTAGCTCTTGCTGAGCTGCTGTGTGGAAGCTGATCACAGCACAGCAATGCATCAGCAGAGGAGCTCTTGTAAAACAAAACTAAAAACAACTTCTTCAGAAAAAACAGAAAAATCCTGAACTTTGAAAGGAGTGGGGGTGGAGGGAGGAGGGGGGGGCGGCTGCTTCCTTCCACGGCTGCTTGCAGGTTAAAGGTGAGAGGTCAGAGGGTGCTGGCCCTCGCTGCGGGTGTCGTGTGGAGGTCAGACCCGTGGGAGTTGCCTCTCTATGAACTCTTTGACAGCAGCCATCTCCTGAGAGAGAGAACGAGGGAGAGAAACATGAACACAGTCTGGAGACACGTCACACTACAACAGACACGCTGACAGCCACGCCAAACACTGCAATAACTAAAGAATGTCTCTGTGTATCGGGGGGGGGCTGTGTATCGGGGGGGGCTGTGTATCGGGGTGGGGCTGCATATCAGGGGGACTCTGTGTATCGGGGGGTGGGGCTCTGTGTATCAGGGAGGGGGGGGTGGGGCTCTGTGTATCGGGGAGGGGGGGGGGACTCTGTGTCGGGGGGGGGGACTCTGTGTATCGGGGGCTCTGTGTACCTCTGGGCAGGAGCTGTGCATCATGCCTGGGTAAGTCTTGAAGCTCAGTCTCTGGGGGTTCAGGAAGCTCTTGAGTTTCTCAGAGGTCATGGCTCCGATCTGCACCGGGATCATGGGGTCCATCTCCCCGTGACACTGCAGCACCGCCACAGACTGACTGGCACTGCTGCTGCAGGCCTGGAGAGAGAGAGAAGAGTTACTGATACACACTCGCACTGACACGCACATGCACACGCACGCACGCACACACACTGACACGCACACTGACACGCACACACACTCCCTCCCTCTCTCAGGTACCTGAGGGAAGCTCTTATGCAGAGGCAGCCAGCAGCTCAGAGCCACCACACCAGCCAGCTTGTGCTGCGACGTCAGAGCTGTGTAGAGAGAAAGAGCGCCCCCCTGTGGAGAGAGAGAGACAGAGAGGGGTTTGGAATATATTTCCGGACGCTGCCTGGCCCTCTCCTGGAAGACGACACCTCTTTGTTGGCGCTCACCTGTGAGAATCCTCCCAGGACAATCCGATTGGCTGGGATCCCGTTCTTCACCTCGTGTTCAATGATGGCTTTGACTGGAGACACAAACGAGAGGGGGGAGGGGGGAGGAGAGGAGAGGGGGAGGAGGGGAGAGAGAGGAGAGAGGGAGGGGGGGAGGAGGGGGAGGGGGGGGGGAGAGGGGAGAGGGGGGGGAGGAGGGGGGGAGGGGGGGGGGGGGGAGAGAGGGGGAGGGTGAGAGAGAAGGGAGAGAGGGAGGGGGAGGGAGAGATATTATAAATCATGAAGCCATGACAGACTGTCTGTTGTGCACAGCGAGCCCGACTCTCTAACCCTGCAAGAGCCTCTGCCAGTGTCAGCCTAGCGGAGCTCTAGCACACACAAGTGTTCATGAAGACACGACACTCTTAAACCTGAGAGAGAGAGAGAGACAGGGTCAACTGGACATCTTCCCTTCCATTCCCCCGCCTCCATCTCCCCCCCCCCTCCGTCTCCTCTCACTGTTGTCGGCTGCCTTCTTGATCCCGGCTTCATCCTCCGGAGATTCAGGGCTCAGACCCATCAGGTCAAACCTGCAGAAACACAACATGAGAAACACAATCAGCCCCTCCGCACTGGAGCCTCCTAGCAGCATCTACACTTGAGATCTGCACTCACAGTGGAGCTGACAAAGCACAGCTACACTTGAGATCTGCACTCACAGTGGAGCTGACAAAGCACAGCTACACTTGAGATCTGCACTCACAGTGGAGCTGACAAAGCACAGCTACTCCTGAGATCTGCACTCACAGTGGAGCTGACAAAGCACTGCCCCTACAGTTGAGATCTGCACTCACAGTGGAGCTGCCCAAAGCACAGCTACACTCTGAGATCTGCCCTCACAGTGGAGCTGCCCAAAGCACAGCTGCCCTCCAGTGGAGATCTGCCCCCACAGTGGCGCTCTGCTCTGCCCTCACAGTGGCGCTCTGCCCTCACAGTGGCGCTCTGCTCTGCCCTCACAGTGGCGCTCTGCCCTCACAGTGGTGCTCTGCCCTCACAGTGGCGCTCTGCTCTGCCCTCACAGTGGCGCTCTGCCCTCACAGTGGTGCTCTGCTCTGCCCTCACAGTGGCGCTCTGCCCTCACAGAGGCGCTCTGCCCTCACAGTGGCGCCTGCTCTGCCCTCTCAGTGGGCTCTGCCCTGCCCTCACAGTGGCGCCCCTCACAGTGGCGCTCTGCTCTGCCCCCACAGTGCCTGCCTCACTGCTCTGCCCTCACAGTGGGCTGCCTCACTGCTCTGCCCTCACAGTGGTGCTCTGCCCTCACAGTGGCGCTCTGCCCTCACAGTGGCGCTCTGCCCTGCCCTCACAGTGGCGCTCTGCCCTCACAGTGGTGCATCTTTCTGAACACACAGCAGAGGAGCTCACTTACCAGGACGGCATCATCATTCTCATGTTGAGGGTGACAGGGATTCTGGGCCTGTGGAGGAATGAGCAGAGACAGTTAGACCGTGGTGAAACCTGCACAATCTACTCTCAATATCTCAGCAGTACAGGAACAATCACAGAATGTAGAAACCAAACACAATGTCACACCACGCACTGCACTGTCACACCACACCCTGCCCTGCACTCCAGCACAGCCAGCGTGTCCCGTGGTACTCACGCGTGGGGGCAGATGTACTTGACGTAGGGCAGCCGAATCGACGACATGGAGTCCGCCCAGCCATGCCTGATAAACACAGAGAGAGAGAGAGGCTAGAGAGGCATGTAATACCACAGAGAGAGAGAGAGAGAGGCTAGAGAGGCGTGTAATATCACAGAGAGAGAGAGGCTAGAGAGGCGTGTAATACCACAGAGAGAGAGAGAGAGACTGACTAGAGAGGCGTGTAATATCACAGAGAGAGAGAGAGAGAGAGAGAGAGAGAGAGAGAGGCTAAAGAGGTGTGTAATACCACAGAGAGAGAGGCGTGTAATATCACAGAGAGAGAGAGAGAGATTCCACAAGAGGAGCAGCAAGAGAGAGAGAGAGATAATTCCGGTAATATCACAGATGGGGAGAGAGAGAGAAGCAATTCCAAGAGAGGCACAGGGGAGGAGAGACAAGCAATATCACAGAGAGAGAGAGGCGGCAGCAACAGAGAGAGACACAAGAGATTCCAGAGAGGTCAGGAGCAGCAACACAGAGAGAGAGAGAGAGGCAAGGTAATTCCACAGAGAGAGAGGAGGCTAGAGAGGTGTGTAATTCCACAGAGAGAGAGAGAGCAACAGAGAGGCGTAATATCACAGAGAGAGAGAGAGAGAGAGGGGGTAATATGGAGAGAGAGAGAGAGGCGTGTAATACCACAGAGAGAGAGAGAGAGAGGCTAGAGAGGTGTGTAATATCACAGAGAGAGAGAGAGAGGCGTGTAATATCACAGAGAGAGAGAGAGAGACTGACTAGAGAGGCGTGTAATATCACAGAGAGAGAGAGGCGTGTAATATCACAGAGAGAGAGAGGCTAGAGAGGCGTGTAATATCACAGAGAGAGGCTAGAGAGGCGTGTAATACCACAGAGAGAGAGAGAGGCTAGAGAGGCGTGTAATATCACAGAGAGAGAGAGAGAGGCTAGAGCAACATTTAAGAGGGGTGAGAGGGATGAGAGCAGCGAGATAGGAACCCGGACACTCACCCATTGTCTCCCAGTCCATGCAGGAAAATCACCTGGAAGAGAAACAGGGCAGGGGTGAGACCGAGTGGAGCAGCAACACACTGAGACACACAAGCAATTCCACGAGAGTCAGGAGCAGCAACACACTGAGACACACAAGCAATTCCACGAGAGTCAGGAGCAGCAACACACTGAGACACACAAGCAATTCCACGAGAGTCAGGAGCAGCAACACACTGAGACACACAAGCAATTCCACGAGAGTCAGTCAGGTGGCGCTGGAGGAGCCGAGCACGCTGCTCAGGGTTCGAGTCTTACCGCTGCGGTCTCCCGCTCTGTCCCCGAGACAGTCACAGCCTCTGCAAGAAGCGGCACCGACATGTTGTTACCACACATACACTGTAGGGGGCACTGTAGCCTGCAAGAGAGACGGAGGGACAGCGTTAGCAAGGAGCAGAGATCTGAATCGCATCATTTCTCAATGTTACCTTTACACCTCAGCAATACATGACAGAGCTGGAGATCTCCTGGAGATATTTAAACGCACGATGACAAACGGAACGAGAGAAAAAAAAGAGAGATCTTTCTATTGTCATCAAATCTAATTAATTACAAGTACTGTATGTACTATAATAAATAACACACTCTGGACTAAACGCGATATAAACCGTGAAAACAAAAACACCGATAACTGACCTCGATGCACACAAAGTACACGCCTGTACAACACCAGTAAACGCTGCAGTGTGAACTGGGTGGTATTATTCGATACAAACACATCGCACTTCAACGTCACAGCCGCAGCTTGTCAAATTAAACGCTGAACCGGCATCACACGTCCTTTTACATTCGCATGGTCTTAATAATCCTCACAATGCACGCCTCGGGTCCTGTGTGAAGCGGATCTCTCTCAGCCTCTGTGTGTCACATGAGGATTACACGCTGCACTCAGAATCGCGGGCTGCAGCTCACTCCACAGTGGAGGCGAGACACGACCTCGCAGATCAGATCACACAGCACTGCAGCGCGGAGAGGACACACACACACACACACACACACACCGCTTCCTCCAAAACCTGCTCAACATTACGATGATGTAACCTCGGATCCCCGAGGCTCGGGTTAAGTGTGCCCTGTGTGTGTGTAGCATGCACCACACGGAACAGCACGTCCCCGTGATATTATTAATTATACAGGCTAATCGCATCCGTGACAGCGGGTACGTGAGACACTGTAACGTGCACTCAGGAATATAACGCTGCTGCTGCTGAGGAATTACACATACAATGCGCTCCCTGCTGCCTCTCATAATCCCTGAACTAGACGCCCTCGCATTCACAATAAGACTGCAGCTCTGAAATCCTGCAGCCAGGAAGCTGCCGCTGGATCATTTTTTATTTATTATCATTTATCCGGATTTACAAACCGGATTCCCTTTAACACCGCACAGGACCGCTCCTCGTTAAAAACCCCGACCCCCGAATCGGTGCTTTTTAAACAGACATGTTACAATAAAACCGCATCCGCACTCACCTCTCGAGTCTCCAGCTCAAACCGGAACTTCCGCTTCTCAGAGAGAGGGGGCGGGGAGAGCGTGAGGACTGCGTGACAGGGGGTGCGATGACGTCATACCCAGGGTAGCGCACAGGCCAGACATTATTATTATTATTATTATTATTATTATTGTTATTGTTATTATTATTATTATTATTATTATTAATTAGTCATATAGCAGACGTTTTTTATTCAAGAGATTAGGGGGTGAACCAGCAGCTCCCCCAGAAATCTTTCACATGGTCCGCAGGACTGAACCACACAGATTAGGAACATGCATTACTCAGTAATGGAAGACAGTGATCCATGTTAAAATACACATGAGAGTTCAGAGCACTAACACGCTACACCAGCGCACTGAAACAAACTGTAAAATGGGAGTGGAGTGGGATTGAACACCAGGAATGGACCCACCCTGACCTCAGGTAAAGTCCGCTGGGTGAAACGGCTGTTAAAACACAACTGAAAACTCCTCGTACTGCAGAAGACAATGCAAGCCTTTATTAGTCCCCAACAGGGTTCATTCTTATTAGAAGAGTCATGATAACTGTGCCAGTGCTGCAGGGTTAAGAGCAGGGTCAGGATCAGGAGATGAAGTGAGACTGAGTGCTGAAGACGTCCACTTTGTGGTCAGCAGGGTTGGCTGAAGCCTCATAGGTGCAGATGGTCACCTGTTAAAACACGTGAAAACTGTGAGCCTGAGAGACCAAGCCTTTATTAGAGAGAGAGGGAGAGAGAGAGAGAGATAAGTGAGTGAGAGGGAGAGAGGGAGAGAGAGAGAGAGAGAGAGAGAGAGAGAGAGTGGAGAGGGTTGGAGAGGGCAGATGGAGAGAGTCTGTGAGAGAGAGAGAGAGAGGGGAGAGAGAGAGAGAGAGAGAGTCAGCATTTGGAACTTAACCCACAGCATCCTCTGCTGGGAATCTTTATTCACTGATGTTATTTTGCTACCTGCAGACACACACACACACACAACACAAACACTGACACGCACACCACAGACACAACACAAACACTGACACGCACACCACAGAAATACACAAACACAAACACTGACACGCACACCACAGACACAACACAAACACTGACACGCACACCACACACACAACACACACACACACACACACCGACACACCACAAACACTGACACGCACACACCACAAACAACAACACGCACACCACAGACACAACACAAACACTGACACGCACACACACTGACACACACACCATAAACACTGACACGCACACCACAGACACAACACAAACACTGACACGCACACCACAGACAGTCAGGCAGACAGACAGACAGACACACGCTCACACTCACCTGTGTGAACTCTCCGCGCAGTCCGATGTAGTACACCCGCGTCGTCTCACTGCCAAAGTTCTTCGAGATGTGAATGGAGAGGTGAGTGACACCGGAGAAACGCGCGATCCTGCTCAGAGACAGAGAGAGAGAGGAGGGAGAGAGAGGAGAGAGGGGGAGAAGGGGAGAGGGGGAGAGGGGGAGAGAGACAGAGCGAGCGAGAGAGGGAGAGACAGGTTGACACACACAGGGAGACAGAGCTGTGATTCACACTGGCGGTGTTATCGATTCTCTTTTGATTTTGTAAAGCGCTGGCAGCACTGCGTACTTGGTGGGGTACTCCAGCTCTCCCGAGGGGTCACGGTTCAGCCGAAACACCTGGTCTGGTTCCCGCGCCGTGTCATCAAACGACATGTGGGTGCAGTTCTTATACCTGCAGAGCGGAGAGCGGACATTACACTGAGCTGTCATCACACCCCCCCCGGACTCACAGCATCATCACACACCCCCACCGGACTCACAGCATCATCACACCCCCCCCGGACTCACAGCATCATCACACCCCCCCACCGGACTCACAGCATCGTCACACCCCCCCACCGGACTCACAGCATCATCCCCCCCCCCCCGGACTCACAGCACCATCACACCCCCCCCCCACCGGACTCACAGCATCATCACACACCCCCGGACTCACAGCATCATCAAACCCCCTCACCGGACTCACAGCATCATCACATCCCCACCGGACTCACAGCATCATCACCCCCCCGGACTCACAGCATCATCACACACCCCCACCGGACTCACAGCATCATCACACCCCGGACTCACAGCATCATCACACACCCCCCCGGACTCACAGCATCATCACCCCCCCACGGACTCACAGCATCATCACCCCCCCAGACTCACAACATCATCACACACACCCCGGACTCACAGCCTCATCACACCCCCCCGGACTCACAACATCATCACACCCCCCACCGGACTCACAGCATCATCACACCCCCCACCGGACTCACAGCATCATCACCCCCCCACGGACTCACAGCATCATCACCCCCCCACGGACTCACAGCATCATCACACCCCACCGGACTCACAACATCATCACCCCCCCGGACTCACAGCATCATCACACCCCCCCGGACTCACAGCATCATCACCCCCCCCCGGACTCACAGCATCATCACACCCCCCCACCGGACTCACAGCCTCATCACACCCCCCGGACTCACAGCCTCATCACACACCCCCCCACCGGACTCACAGCATCATCACCCCCCACGGACTCACAGCATCATCACACCCCCCACGGACTCACAGCATCATCACCCCCCCCCGGACTCACAGCCTCATCACACCCCCCCACCGGACTCACAGCATCATCACCCCCCCCCCCACCGGACTCACAGCCTCATCACACCCCCCCCACCGGACTCACAGCATCATCACACCCCCCGGACTCACAGCCTCATCACACCCCCCCACCGGACTCACAGCATCATCACACCCCCCCCGGACTCACAGCCTCATCCCCCCCACCGGACTCACAGCATCATCACACCCCCCCACCGGACTCACAGCCTCATCACACACCCCCGGACTCACAGCATCATCACACCCCCCACGGACTCACAGCCTCATCACACCCCCCACGGACTCACAGCCTCATCACACCCCCCCACGGACTCACAGCATCATCACACCCCCCCACGGACTCACAGCATCATCACACCCCCCCCGGACTCACAACATCATCACACACCCCCCAACGGACTCACAGCCTCATCACACCCCCACGGACTCACAGCCTCATCACACCCCCCCCCGGACTCACAGCCTCATCACCCCCCCCCACCGGACTCACAGCCTCATCACACCCCCCCCCGGACTCACAGCATCATCACACCCCCGGACTCACAGCCTCATCACACCCCCCCACGGACTCACAGCATCATCACCCCCCCCGGACTCACAGCCTCATCACACCCCCCCCCGGACTCACAGCCTCATCACCCCCCCCCCCACCGGACTCACAGCATCATCACACACCCCCCACCGGACTCACAGCATCATCACACCCCCCCACCGGACTCACAGCATCATCACACCCCCCACGGACTCACAGCCTCATCACACCCCCCACGGACTCACAGCCTCATCACACCCCCCACCGGACTCACAGCCTCATCCCCCCCACTGGACTCACAGCCTCATCACACCCCCCCCGGACTCACAGCATCATCACACCCCCCCCCCCGGACTCACAGCATCATCACCCCCCCCCCACCGGACTCACAGCCTCATCACACCCCCCCACCGGACTCACAGCATCACACCCCCCCACCGGATTCACAGCATCATCCACACCCCCCGGACTCACAGCCTCATCACACCCCCACCGAACTCACAGCATCATCACACCCCACCCCCCACGGACTCACAGCCTCATCACCCCCCCCGGACTCACAACATCACCACACACCCCCCCCACCGGACTCACAGCCTCATCACACACCCCCACCGGACTCACAGCATCATCACACCCCCCCCGGACTCACATCATCACACCCCCACGGACTCACAGCATCATCACACCCCCCACCGGACTCACAGCCTCATCACACCCCCCGGACTCACAGCCTCACCCCCCACCGGACTCACAGCATCATCACCCCCCCACGGACTCACAGCCTCATCCACCCCCCCACGGACTCACAGCATCATCACACCCCCCCGGACTCACAGCATCATCCCACCCCCCCCCGGACTCACAGCATCATCACCCCCCCCCACCGGACTCACAGCATCATCACACACACCCCCCACCGGACTCACAACATCATCACACCCCCCCACGGACTCACAGCATCATCACACCCCCACGGACTCACAGCCTCATCACACCCCCCCGGACTCACAGCCTCATCACACCCCCCCCCCACCGGCTTCACAGCATCATCACACCCCCCACGGACTCACAGCATCATCACACCCCCACGGACTCACAGCATCATCACACCCCCCCACCGGACTCACAGCCTCATCACACCCCCCCACGGACTCACAGCATCATCACACCCCCACCGGACTCACAGCATCATCACACCCCCCACCGGACTCACAACATCATCACACCCCCCCCACGGACTCACAGCATCATCACCCCCCACGGACTCACAACATCATCACACCCCCCCACGGACTCACAGCATCATCACCCCCCCACCGGACTCACAACATCATCACACACCCTCCCCGGACTCACAGCATCATCACACCCCCCCCGGACTCACAACATCATCACACCCCCCCCCCCCCGGACTCACAGCATCATCACACCCCCCCCCACCGGACTCACAGCCTCATCACACACCCCCCCCACCGGACTCACAGCCTCATCTCGGCAGGGTGGCTGTCATCATCGTCTCCGATCAAAATCACCCCCTTCAACTTCACACTGCCCGTGAACCTGCAACAACACGAGTGTGTGAGTGAGCGAGCGTGCAGCGTGAATGTGTGTGTGTGCGTGTGTGTGTGTGTGTGTGCGTGCAACGTGAATGTGTGTGTGTGTGTGTGTGTATAACGTGAATGTGTGTGTGTGTGTGTGTGTGTGTGTGTGTGTGTGTGTGTGTGTGTGTGTGGCTCTTACGGAATATTGAAGTGTGCTGTCGTCGTCCTTTCCACGTGAGAGAGGGAGGAGAGAGATAGAGTGTGTGTATAACGAGAGAAGAGTGTGTGTGTGTGAGAGACGAGAGTGTGTGTGTGTGTGTTTAACAGTGAATGCGTGTGTGTGTGTGTGTGTGCATTTCAGAACCAATAACGTGAATGTGTGTGTGTGTGTGTATAACGTGAATCTGTGTGTGTGTGTGATATACCCGTGAGGTTGTGTGTGTGTGTGTGTGTGTGTGTGGCTCTTACGGAATATTGAAGAGACGGGCTTCTGTTCATCATCATTATTATTATCACGAACTGAGAGAGGGAGGGAGAAACATAGAGAGGGAGGGGGAGAGATAGAGAGAGAGAGAGAGAGAGAGAGAGAGAGAGAGAGAGAGAGAGAGAGAGAGAGAGAGAGTTTTTCAGTGAAAGCGGGCTCTGCAAACAGTTACAGTGCATTTCAGAACCAACAACTAGGAGAAGCTACACACGTGGTATAAATGAACACACATGCAATCTAAAGCACAGGTTTGAATGATATATCTAACGCAGGTTCGGCGGTGCTGTAATGAATTATTCACCGCGCAACACAACTCTGCTCTGTACCGCCAGTGACGGCTTGCTGTTCATTATTGTTATTATTATTATCGTTTGATTAAAACTCCTAAGCGTCACAAACTGGCGACATCTTGTCTCCTGAATGAAGCTGGCGGTGCACTCCTGGAGCGGGGCATTAGAGCCAAAATGGTGCCCACTAGGGCTCGAGTTTCCCAAACCTGCCCCGGCTTCGGGTTTCTGCCCTGCTCTGGTGTGTCGCTTGATTCGTATCGTTAGTATTATGATGGGCACGGCTGATAACCCTAACCCTGCTCTGGTGTGTCGCTTGATTCGTCGGCTGATAACCCTAACCCTGCTCTGGTGTGTCGCTGATTCGTTAGTATTACGATGGGCACGGCTGATAACCCTAACCCTGCTCTGGTGTGTCGCTTGATTCGTATCGTTAGTATTACGATGGGCACGGCTGATAACCCTAACCCTGCTCTGGTGTGTCGCTTGATTCGTATCGTTAGTATTACGATGGGCACGGCTGATAACCCTAACCCTGCTCTGGTGTGTCGCTTGATTCGTATCGTTAGTATTACGATGGGCACGGCTGATAACCCTAACCCTGCTCTGGTGTGGCTTGATTGTATCGTTAGTATAACGGCTGATAACCCTAACCCTGCTCTGGTGTCGGCTTGATCGCTTGATTCGATGGGCACGGCTGATAACCCTAACCCTCGTTAGTATTATGATGGGCACGGCTGATAACCCTAACCCCTAACCCTGCTCTGGTGTGTAACCGCTTGATTCGTATCGTTAGTATTATGGGCGATGGGCACGGCTGATAACCCTAACCCTGCTCTGGTGTGTGCTGTGTGTCGCTTAACCCTGCTCTCGTTAGTATTACGATGGGCACGGCTGATAACCCTAACCCTGCTCTGGTGTGTCGCTTGATTCGTATCGTTAGTATTATGATGGGCACGGCTGATAACCCTAACCCTGCTCTAACCCGCTGATTCGTATCGTTAGTATCCCAAATGGGCCCGGCTGATAACCCTAACCCTGCTCTGGTGTGTCGCTTGATTCGTATCAGTATTACGATGGGCACGGCTGATAACCCTAACCCTGCTCTGGTGTGTCGCTTGATTCGTATCATTAGTATTATGATGGGCACGGCTGATAACCCTAACCCTGCTCTGGTGTGTCGCTTGATTCGTATCGTTAGTATTACGATGGGCACGGCTGATAACCCTAACCCTGCTCTGGTGTGTCGCTTGATTCGTATCGTTAGTATTACGATGGGCACGGCTGATAACCCTAACCCTGCTCTGGTGTGTCGCTTGATTCGTATCGTTAGTATTACGATGGGCACGGCTGATAACCCTAACCCTGCTCTGGTGTGTCGCTTGATTCGTATCGTTAGTATTACGATGGGCACGGCTGATAACCCTAACCCTGCTCTGGTGTGTCGCTTGATTCGTATCAGTATTACGATGGGCACGGCTGATAACCCTAACCCTGCTCTGGTGTGTCGCTTGATTTGTAATTATCAGTATTTTGATCGGCACGGCTGACAGCGCTACCTTCTCCCGGTCTCTCCGCTCCTCCCACGGTTTGAAGACCAGTTTTCCAGCCCCCTCTCGGCTCTCGTTCAAGCACTGCAGTTTCTCCAGGTCGATTTTTTGGTACAGCCCGAACTCCAGCCCCCTCTCCGCCGGGTCGTGTTGTCCCTCGCACCCGCAGCTGTGTCCGTGCCCATGGCCTCCGTGTCCGTGCCCCGCCATGTCGGTTTGATACCCCGACTCCAAAAACTCACAACGCGGCGCTGAGGAAAGACAGGGAAGCAAGGCACACGTGATCAGGGACACGGCTTCCGCACGCCCTTATGACGTGTGAAGGTTCGACTTCAACCCCCCCCCCCCGCACGTGATCCAAGTGTTTTTTTAAAATAATTAATTCACTTGCGATACAGTATCGTGCCGTCTTATAGGTGTGGGGGCGAGCGCCCTCTTGTGGACACATGCTGGAATTACTCAAAAACTGGATGAATATTTTAACCCAACACAGCGATTTCGTTATATAACTATTGCATACGTTTCTTATCACGACACTTTAAAAATGCGTGTGGATATGAAACTCAAAACACAACTGTGACAGTCGAATCTGTATTTATAGGCACACGCACACACCTTCATAGACAAAACTCTTCACACAATAAATCAGACAAGTTTATGTATTTTTACATTCGTATTTTAATCTCAGTATCCTCGTCACACAATCCTGTTTTCATAAAATATTCATCTGAAACAATTTCACAAACAAAGAAGGAAGAAAAAAAAAGTTGTTTTCGTCGGAACAAGTACAAAACGAAGCAGCTGCACTCCGGGCGCACAGCAACCTGACCCTACCCCCCCCCCCCCGGGGCCCACAGCAACCTGACCCCCCCCCCCAGCACTGCTCCGTGCAGCACGATCGTCATCATCATCATCAGAACTGCACATGATTCAGGAAGGCTTCTCCAATTCTGAAACGAACCGATACAAAAAACACACACACACACACATTTCCATTTTAATTACATATTAAAAAATAAAATAAAAACATTTTTGCCAAAACATTTTGAATGATTTTATTTTTTTGCTGTGCTCGGGAACGGTTTTATTTATAAATACTCTCTCCTGCGGACTCACGGGCTCCTTGTTAGAATTTTTACACAATTATCATTAAAAGACTCTCCCCCCCCCCGCCCCCCGCCTCTTAATTGACTTCCTCAGAAGTGAAATCACATGAAATCATTTCACAGTCTCAGTGCTTCCTCTCTGAGAGCGCAGGGCTGGCAATCAGACTCCTGCTGCACAGCAGCTTCACCTCCTCCAGGGTTAACAGCAGCTTGATCAGCCCCGGTGTAGCGCTAACAAGCTCCGGTGTGTCTGATTAAACTCCTAGGAAAGCCAGGAACGCGTCACACTGCTCTGCAATGGGAACAGGAGTCTTATTCCCAGCCCTGGACCAGCAGACCCCTTGAATACAAGCCTGGATTGTACAGTAGTAGCCAGCTGGATGAGACTGAGTTTAAAAGGAATGGATAACGCAATGACATCACAGCGAGATACGCAACACTCAGCCAATTACAGAGAAGGAAGAATCAGAGAGGGGAGCATCTGACCAGGTGAGTGAATGAGACAGAGAGAGAGAGAAAGGTCATTTTAAAATCCCCAGGGGGGCCAGGGCGGGTGAGGGGTGTCTCTGAGTCCATGGTGTGGTTTTGGGGTGAGAATCATCCCCACATCACCGTCGAGAGAAACGGTTCTTGAACGCTTTGATCGTCTTCGCCATCATCGGAGCGATCTCTGAAACAGAGGAGAGAGAGAGTCAGACAGGAGAGGAGATACAGCTCATTATCTCAAACAGACACACACAGAGAGAGAGAGTCAGAGAGGAGAGAGAGAGAGTCAGACAGGAGAGGAGATACAGCTCATTATCTCAAACAGACACACACACAGAGAGAGAGAGAGAGAGAGAGACACACACACACACACACACACACACACACACACACCCCCCCCAGTACTCACTCTTTACGAGGGGCTTGTTGCTAGCGGCCCCCCCGCTGGTGCCGGGCCCCTCGTAAGCAGCGCTGCCCCCCCCTCCCCCGCTGGTGTTGCCCCCCCCTCCGTCGCTGGGACTGGTGCTGCTGGTGCGAACCGACATGAAGCTGGGGAACACTGGCCTGATCCTGCAGAGGAAACCAGAGAGACACACCCTGTGAAACAACTGCAGCTGCGCTGTGACTGAGGGAGCAGCGAGACACACAGCCTGTGAAACAACTGCAGCTGCACTGTGACTGAGGGAGCAGCGAGACACACAGCCTGTGAAACAACTGCAGCTGCACTGTGACTGAGGGAGCAGCGAGACACACAGCCTGTGAAACAACAAGCCATCACTGTGACTGCCCCTTCAGCGAGAGTCCAGCCTGAAACAACTGCAGCCCATCCCTGTGACCCTCCCCTCCGAGACAGTCCAGCCTGTGAAACAACTTGAGCTGCACTGCCTGGCTGGTGGGAGCCTTCAGACTCCTGCAGCCGGACGCCCGCGGTGAAACAACTGCAGCTGCATCTTGACTGAGGACCAGCGGGACAGCACAGCCTGACAAACAACTGCAGCTGCACTGTGAAACACAATCACAGCAACCCAGCCTGGACACCTGGTCTGCAAGTGACTGGGGCAGCGAGACCCAGCCTGTGCTCACAACTCCTCACTGTGTCAGGGGCTGGCATACAAAGAGGGGAAGGGGGGTGAGAGGGGGAAGGAATCCAGCCCCGCCCCTCACTTGATTGGTGCTGCCTGGCTGGTTCTGGGCAGCTCAGCCTGCTCTCGCTGGTCGTGCAGAAGGTACATCTCCCTCCAGGACTCGAACTCCTGCGGACTCTCCCTGCGGAAATCCCGCTGGCAGTGTCTCGTCCACAGCTCATTAGAGTCCTCCATGAAGCACTGAGAGAGGGAGGGAGGGAGAGAGAGAGAGAGAGAGAGAGAGAGAGAGAGAGAGAGAATCTCAGAGAGAGAGCAAAACCGGGGGGGGGGACCTGGTCTGGAAGTGTGGGGTGGCTGAGAGAGAACTTCACTCTCACACACTCCTCACTGTGTCAGGGGCTGGCATACAAAGAGGGGAAGGGGAGGGGGGTCAGGAGAGGGGTGAGGGGGTCAGGGGGTGAGGGATGACCTTGGGCCTCCCCTGGTTGCACTGAGCTGATGTTCTGTGTCAGGCAGCCTCACTGCCTCCCCTGGTTCTCTCTCCATGGCATGCAGCCTCACTGCACTCCCCTGGTTGCACTGCTCCTCCAGGCAGGCTGAGAACTGCCTCCCCTGGTTGCACTGCTCCCCAGGCAGGCTGAGCCTCGCTGCACTCCCTGGGCAGTGTCCTGGCAGGCAGGCTGAGCCAGCTCATCCCCTGGTTGCACTCCTCCATGAAGCACTGAGAGAGGGAGGGAGGGGCTGAGACTCCCTGGAGAGAGAGAGAGGAGAGAGAGGGGAGACTCCCTGAGGGGAGAGAGAGGGGGGGCAGGCTGAAAATCCCAAAGCAGTGATGAATCCACAAACACATAAACTGATACACATACAGAGTGGAGGGCAGGCTGCAGGCAGGCTGAGCCTCGCTGTACTCACCTGGTTGCACTGCTCCATGGCAGGCAGGCTGAGCCTCGCTGCACTCCCCTGGTTGCACTGCTCCATGGCAGGCAGGCTGAGCCTCGCTGTACTCACCTGGTTGCACTGCTCCATGGCAGGCAGGCTGAGCCTTGCTGCACTCGCCTGGTTGCACTGCTCCATGGCAGGCAGGCTGAGCCTCGCTGTACTCACCTGGTTGCACTGTTCGATTCTGTACAGCTGTTCCGGGGTGCATCTCTCCAGAACCGGCTCCAGGATCTCGTAGGGAACCCCCCCGACCTCGTCGATCGCTGGGGAGACACACACACGTCAGGAGGACTCTTACTGTACACTATTCATACAGGGTCAATATTGGTGTGGCCTGGGCGTGGAGTACAGTGTGGCTATGCTATGCTATGCTATGCTATGCTGGGTGCAGTACAGCGTGGCTATGCTATGGTGTGTGCAGTACAGCGTGGCTATGCTATGCTATGCTGGGTGCAGTACAGTGTGGCTATGCTATGCTATGCTATGGTGTGTGCAGTACAGCGTGGCTATGCTATGCTATGCTGGGTGCAGTACAGCGTGGCTATGCTATGCTATGCTGTGTGCAGTACAGTGTGGCTATGCTATGCTATGCTGGGTGCAGTACAGCGTGGCTATGCTATGCTATGCTATGCTGGGTGCAGTACAGCGTGGCTATGCTATGCTATGCTATGCTGGGTGCAGTACAGCGTGGCTATGCTATGCTATGTGCAGTACAGCGTGGCTATGCGATGCTATGCTATGCTATGCTATGCTATGCTATGCTATGCTATGTGCAGTACAGCGTGGCTATGCCATGCTATGCTATGCTATGGTACAGCAGGCTCAGTCTCTCACAGTCGATGTTGTTCTGCAGCACGCGGATGCACTGCTCATACAGGCTCATCATCTTGGGCAGGTAGGAGGTCTTGGATCCCGAGTACACCGCCATCTTGGAATTCAAGCGCCGGCCCGTGAAGCCCTGGTCATCCTCCTCCGGAGACGCAAGAGGCACTGAGGAGAGAGGAGAGAGCTTTAACACTGAGAACGCCTAGAACCAGGGGGCAGGGGGTAGAGGGCAGAGGGGCTCACCTTTGCGTCTCTGGGGTGACAGGGGCGTGGGGTCCAGCGAGGGGAGGGGCCGGTAGTTGGGCTGGATGGCTGGCAGGGGAATATCCGGCAGCACTGGGATGATGTCACTGATCTGAATCTGAGAGAGAGGGAGAGAAACATGAATGCAGCGCTGCGAGTTCACCATGTGAACTCCCCAGGGCAAGTGCTGTCCAGACTCATGCAAACATGCTACACTGCATCCTCCACAAACTGTCAATCTGTATTCATTACAACAACTCTGAGGAGCCGCGTTCATCCAAACACTGCAGCTGAACTCTGAGGAGCCGCGCTGATCCAAACACTGCAGCTCAACTCTGAGGAGCCGCGCTCATCCAAACACTGCAGCTCAACTCTGAGGAGCCGAACTCATCCAAACACTGCAGCTCAACTCCGAGCTCATCCAAACACTGCAGCTCAACTCTGAGCTCATCCAAACACTGCAGCTCAACTCTGAGGAGCCGCGCTCATCCAAACTGCAGCTCAACTCCGAGGAGCCGTGCTCATCCAAACACTGCAGCTCAACTCCGAGCTCATCCAAACACTGCAGCTCAACTCTGAGCTCATCCAAACACTGCAGCTCAACTCCGAGCTCATCCAAACACTGCAGCTCAACTCCGAGGAGCCAAGCTCATCCAAACACTGCAGCTCAACTCCGAGCTCATCCAAACACTGCAGCTCAACTCCGAGGAGCCACGCTCATCCAAACACTGCAGCTCAACTCCGAGGAGCCGCGCTCATCCAAACACTGCAGCTCAACTCCGAGGAGCCGCGCTCATCCAAACACTGCAGCTCAACTCCGAGGAGCCGCGCTCATCCAAACACTGCAGCTCAACTCTGAGGAGCCGTGTGTGTGTGTGTATGTGTGTGTGTCAGGGCCTCTCTCCGTTACCTTTCTGCTCTTCTCTCGCTGGTTCTTGGGCGGCTCCTGGCTGGCTCTCTTGGTTGGCTGCGTCTTGTTTGTTTTGGGGGGGTTGTGGGGGCCCGGGGGGGGGGCGGCTGGGGTTCTTCTTCTTCCTCTTCACCTGCGGGATGTCGTAGCTGAGGTATGACTCAAAGGACATGGCGGTCTGGTCCCCCTCCGCCTCCCTCTCCTTCTCCTTCTCCTTCTCCACCCCTAGCCCCTCCTCCTCCTCCTCCTCCGGCACCCCTCGAGATTTACCTGGAGAAGAATCAGAAAGCGCTGGAATCTCTACAATAATCTAGGTACAGTAAAAACAAAGACACAGTATTGCTAAACAGAAGTCATTTCCATCTGATACATCTAGACAGAATATTACTGCTGCATATTACACAGAAACAAGCTGGCTGGATCGCATCAATATCAGGGTCTAGTGCTATATATTATAAAGACTTTTCAGAGGGCTGGATCGCATCAATATCAGGGTCTAGTGCTATATATTATAAAGACTTTTCAGAGGGCTGGATCGCATTAATATCAGGGTCTAGTGCTATATATTATAAAGACATGTCAGAGGGCTGGATCGCATCAATATCAGGGTCTAGTGCTATATATTATAAAGACATGTCAGAGGGCTGGATCGCATCAATATCAGGGTCTAGTGCTATATATTATAAAGACATGTCAGAGGGCTGGATCACATCAATATCAGGGTCTAGTGCTATATATTATAAAGACATTTCAGAGGGCTGGATCACATCAATATCAGGGTCTAGTGCTATATATTATAAAGACATGTCAGAGGGCTGGATCGCATCAATATCAGGCTCCAGTGCTATATATTATAAAGACATGTCAGAGGGCTGGATCACATCAATATCAGGGTCTAGTGCTATATATTATAAAGACATGTCAGAGGGCTGGATCACATCAATATCAGGGTCTAGTGCTATATATTATAAAGACATGTCAGAGGGCTGGATCGCATCAATATCAGGGTCTAGTGCTATATATTATAAAGACATGTCAGAGGGCTGGATCGCATCACTATCAGGGTCTAGTGCTGTATATTATAAAGACATGTCAGAGGGCTGGATCGCATCAATATCAGGCTCCAGTGCTGTATATTATAAAGACATGTCAGAGGGCTGCATTGCTCCACTCACCCGTG
>CM072687.1:28499680-28552180 GCA_036884735.1 Huso huso
TGCTGAAGAGAGACCCCGGGGTGCAGAGGGTGGAGCTGGACTCCCTGTCCCCGCTCGGGCTGGCCAGCGTCATCACCTACGCCTACATGGGCAAAGTCAACCTGTCCCTGTACACCATCGGCTGCACCGTGGCCACAGCCACCACCCTCCAGATCCCACAGCTGGTGCAGATGTGCAGCGACTTCCTGCTGCAGGAGATGAGCGTTGAGAACTGCATGTACATCTCCAACATCGCGGCGGCGTACGGGCTGAACGGAGCCGGGGAGGCGGCCCGCGGCTTCATCCGGGCCTCCTTCATGGAGTTCTCCCAGTCCGACCACTTCCTGCGGCTCACCCTGGAGCAGATCCGCGAGCTGCTGAGCGACGACGCCCTGCTGCTCCCCTCCGAGCTGGACGCCTTCCACAGCGCCCTCCGCTGGCTGGAGTTCGACCCGCCCCGGAGCCGCCACGCCGGCGAGCTGCTGAGCCACGTGCGCTTCGGCACCATCCCCGCCCAGGAGCTGGTGAGCCACGTGCAGCCCGTGCCGCGCATGATGCAGGACCCCGAGTGCCACCGGCTGCTCGTGGAGGCCATGAACTACCACCTCCTGCCCTTCCAGCAGAACGGGCTGCAGTCACAGCGCACCAGGAGCAGGGCCGGCCGGTCCGCGCTGGTGGCCGTGGGGGGCCGGCCCTCGCTCACGGAGAAGGCCCTGAGCAGGGAGGTGCTCTGCAGGGACCCCGACTCCCTCGCGTGGCACAAACTCTCCGAGATGCCGGCCAAGAGCTTCAACCAGTGCTCCGAGATGGCCGCCAAGAGCTTCAGGACCAGTGCGTGGCAACCAGGTGATGGACAGCAACCTCTGCAGGTGTGTGTGTGGCGGGCGTCTGGGGAGGATGTCTGCAACCAGGCCAAGCATGCCGTCAGCAACCTCTGCAGGTACTGTGTGTGTGTGCACGGTGCTGTCTGCAGTGTGTGTGTGTGTGCACGGTGCTGTCTGCAGTGTGTGTGTGTGTGCATGGTGCTGTCTGCAGTGTCTGTGTGTGTGTCTGCAGTGTCTGTGTGTGTGCACGGTGCTGTCTGCAGCACGGCGCTGTCTGCAGTGTGTGTGTGTGCTGTCTGCAGTGTCTGCTGTCTGCAGTGTCAGTGTGTGTGTGTGTGTGTGCTGTGCTGTCTGCAGTGTCTGTGTGTGTGCACGGTGCTGTCCAGTGTCTGTCTGTCTGTCTGCAGTGTCTGTGTGTGTGCACGGTGCTGTCTGCAGTGTGTGTGTGCACGGTGCTGTCTGCAGTGTGTGTGCATGGTGCTGTCTGCAGTGTCTGTGTGTGTGCACGGTGCTGTCTGCAGTGTCTGTGTGTGTGTGTGTGTGCACGGTGCTGTCTGCAGTGTGTGTGTGTGTGCATGGTGCTGTCTGCAGTGTCTGTGTGTGTGCACGGCGCTGTCTGCAGTGTCTGTGTGTGTGCACGGCGCTGTCTGCAGTGTCTGTGTGTGTGCACGGCGCTGTCTGCAGTGTCTGTGTGTGTGCACGGTACTGTCTGCAGTGTCTGTGTCACACTGGGCTCTGACACTGTCTGCTTGAAAAGCTTTGATAGAATGCCCTGTGTTTGCTCCTCCCTCTCCTCTGCAGGTATGACCCGCGCTTCAACACCTGGCTGCACCTGGCCAGCATGCGCCAGCGCCGCACCCACTTCAGCCTGAGCGCCCTCGACGGGCAGCTGTTTGCGATCGGGGGCCGCAGCGCCGAGGGGATCCTGTCCACCGTCGAGTGCTACGTGCCGTCCAGCAATGCCTGGCAGCCACGGGCGGTCATGGAGATGCCACGGTGCTGCCACGCCTCGGCCACGGTCAACGGGACCATCCTGGTGACCGGCGGCTACATCAACAGCGCCTACTCCCGCACAGTGAGCCGCTACGACCCAACCACGGACAGCTGGGCGCGGGCCGCGGATCTCAGCACCCCCCGTGGCTGGCACTGCGCCGCCTCCCTCGGGGACAGAGCCTACGTGGTGGGGGGCAGCCAGCTGGGGCCGCGGGGCGAGCGAGTGGACGTGCTGCCCGTGGAGAGCTTCAACCCGGCCACGGGCCAGTGGAGCTACGTGGCGCCCCTCCCCGTGGGGGTGAGCACGGCCGGCCTCACCTCTGTGGAGGGCAGGCTGTACCTGCTGGGGGGCTGGAACGAGAGCGAGAAGCGCTACAAGAAGAGCGTGCAGACCTTCGACCCCGCGCTCAACGAGTGGGGGGAGGACCACGAGCTGCCCGAGGCCACCGTCGGTGTGTCCTGCTGCACCCTGACCCTGCCACGCAGCGCCACGGCCACGCAGCGCCACGGCAACACAGAGTCCAGAGCTAGCAGCGCCGTGTCCTCCGAGCCAGCCCGCGTGTAACACGGGAGTGAGGAGTCTCACGGCTGGTTTCACAGACCCCCCCCCCACCCCATCAGCACCGGTCTCGGGCTTAACAACATGGAAACGCTCAAGCACAATTCTCAGGTAGAACTATAAGAAACTGAGTCAAGCAGACAAAAGCGTTTCTGCACTTTAGTTTCACCTGGTAGAATTCTGATTGCGCGTTTACCCCTGTTCATTTAAAACACTCAAGAGCAATCATAATAATAATAATAATAATATTAATAATAATAATAATAAAAACTCAACTTGGGTCTGTGAAACCAGCCTGTTGCTGTATGCGGTGAAAGATGAGTGAAACCGGCCCACAGCAGGCTCTGGCAGTGCGACCTGGAAACAGAAGCACAGAGAAGCCGGAGACGCTGAGAAACCTCAGCAGGCGTCTCCGGGTGATTTCTTTTAGTATTCGTTTGTCTGTTTTTGATAGAGTGTGAATTAGGAAGAGCATGAGAAGCACACGACTCAGACTAGACCAGGAGCCTGTAGCCTCTCATCTCCAGCAGGGCTTCAGCAGCTCCCAGCAGCTCCCAGCGGCTCCTGGGATTGGGGGGGTTTGGTAACAGGATGAAAAGAGAAACGAGGATAAGCAAAAAAAAAAAAAAAAAAACACTGGTGGTTTAGTTCAATGTTTTTAACATTTTTTTTTAAAAAATTTCTAAAAAGACAGCTGTAGGATTTTCGTGTAGCTGACAAGAAAAGTGTAGTTTTCACTTGAAGCAAATCCATTTTTTTTATTAGTTTTTATTATTAAAGGAGAAACAGAGATAAGTTATTATAATGAAAAAATAAAGTTTCATATTTTATAGAACTAAAGATCTACCGCAACTAAAGAAAGAAAGGCTAGTAGAAATGCAAACGAAGGAGAGAGAGATGGATTAGTGGAGCAAAGAGATTTGAAGAAGAATCAAGTTTTAAAACTTGCTGGAGACTCCCGAGACTCAGGGAAGAAACCCGTCACAAAACACCATGAAGCGAGGAGGCAGGCACACAGCGGCCCTGCATGGATTATTTCTGATCTTCATCACCGTGTCGCTGCAGCTGCTTCTCTCGGTGCAGGATTTACGAGGCCGGCGCGGAGCACCAAAAAAGGCAAAGCTGAGGAGAGAGAGTGAGATCTGGAGACAGGTGCGAGGGGGGCGGGAGGAAGCAGAGTCATGCCAGCCAGGACAGCTGCTGCCTGCCCTGAGCCAGACACTGAGAGCACAAGTGCGAGGGGGGGGGGCTTACTGGAGCAAAGAGGAAAAATAAACGATTCTGAAAAGAGTTACCGAGCACAGCCAGTATGATTTAAAAAGTTAGAAAAAGAGGGTAACAGCCTTCGTTTATTCTAAAGTATTCATCTCAGGTTAATACATTACAAAACATATTCTCCAATAGAAATGCACGAGGGCTGGACACACAGGACAGTGAATCTGATGCACGAGGGCTGGACACACAGGACAGTGAATCTGATGCACGAGGGATGGACACACAGGACAGTGAATCTGATGCACGAGGGACGGACACACAGGACAGTGAATCTGATGCAGGAGGGATGGACACACAGGACAGTGAATCTGATGCACGAGGGTTGGACACACGGGACAGTGAATCTGATGCACGAGGGTTGGACACATTTTCCAGGACAGTGAATCTGATGCACGAGGGTTGGACACACGGGACAGTGAATCTGATGCACGAGGGTTGGACACACAGGACAGTGAATCTGATGCACGAGGGTTGGACACCTCACACAGGACACTGTGGAGTTATGGAGGTTATTCTGCAAGGAGGGTTTGGTTTAGTTTGATTTTCCAAAGGGACAAAGTAAGAACTTGGACACACGCGGGTATTAACCCTTTAATGCATGAAGTACTGAAAATAGTTCTGGACACAGATATATTGAATTAGCAGTTTTCTTTTTTTAATTAGTTTCCAGTGCTTTATATGTGTAAAACATGTCACCCTCCTCCTGTGAGCTCAGCATGCAAAACAAGACAACACACTATCATCTCCCAGCCTCACAGGAGCTCAGCATGCAAAACAAGGCAACACACGATCATCTCCCAGCCTCACAGGAGCTCGGCATGCAAAACAAGACAACACACGATCATCTCCCAGCTTCACAGGAGCTCAGCATGCAAAACAAGGTAACACACGATCATCTCCCAGCCTCACAGGAGCTCAGCATGCAAAACAAGGCAACACACGATCATCTCCCAGCCTCACAGGAGCTCAGCATGTAAAACAAGGTAACACACGATCATCTCCCAGCCTCACAGGAGCTCAGCATGCAAAACAAGACAACACACGATCAGCTCCCAGCCTCACAGGAGCTCAGCATGCAAAACAAGACAACACACGATCATCTCCCAGCCTCACAGGAGCTCAGCATGCAAAACAAGGTAACACACGATCATCTCCCAGCCTCACAGGAGCTCAGCATGCAAAACAAGGTAACACACGATCATCTCCCAGCCTCACAGGAGCTCAGCATGCAAAACAAGGTAACACACGATCATCTCCCAGCCTCACAGGAGCTCAGCATGCAAAACAAGACAACACACGATCATCTCCCAGCCTCACAGGATCTCAGCATGCAAAACAAGGTAACACACGATCATCTCCCAGCCTCACAGGAGCTCAGCATGCAAAACAAGGCAACACACGATCATCTCCCAGCCTCACAGGAGCTCAGCATGCAAAACAAGGCAACACACGATCATCTCCCAGCCTCACAGGAGCTCAGCATGCATTTGCATCTTCCACAAGTCCTCATATAAAGACTGCACTTCCCAGCAGTGTGTTTGTAAAGGCCGATGAAGGACGTGGCACACAGACCCGAGCCTCCTTCCAAAGGGAAGCTGAAACAGGAAGGCAGTGTGAAGACGGGCCGCTCACACCAGCACTGGCACCGACCGGAACCAGAGACCCGATCGCATTCGGAGAGTCCAGCGAGTGTGACAGCAGGAAAAGCTTGTAAAGAGAGACCCCAAAAATAAAGAAATATGATTTGTACCCCAACACTACAGCCTCAGAGCCTTTTATTTACTGAAGATTTTACAGGAGTGCAATTAACTCAATACTGCAAAACATGAAGCGCTTACAAGAGATAGATGCCAGCGTGTACCGCAAGCAGCCTCGTGCGAGACGAGGTCTGCGTATACAGACGCCAGCGTGTACCGCACGCAGCCTCGTGCGAGACGGGGTCTGCGTATACAGACGCCAGCGTGTACCGCACGCAGCCTCGTGCGAGACGAGGTCTGCGTATACAGACGCCAGCGTGTACCGCACGCAGCCTCGTGCGAGACGGGGTCTGCGTATACAGACGCCAGCGTGTACCGCACGCAGCCTCGTGCGAGACGGGGTCTGCGTATACAGACAGGTGATTTTACAGCTGTCATGGAGTGGGGACTAATCTATAATAGAATATGACTGGACCATTCAAACCACACATCCATGCAGCCAATCACAGCACAGCTGCCTGTTCTGAAACCCCCCCCCCCACACACAATTAACAGAAGAGCAGTCACAATTTGAAAAATTTTTTTTTATTTTTTATTCTCAAATCAAAAATTACAAATAGAGCTGTTTATTTGCCAGGGAGGATGATGCCATCGTACTGAAACAAAGAAAGAAAAAACTAGTTAGTTGGTTAAAACACTGGTTAAAACACACACAACTTTGTTTTACCCAGCAAGCCCCCCCCCCCCCCACCCCGACACTCACCTTCTGCTGGAACCAGCGCATGGCCTCCTCCTTTCCGATCCTGTGCTTGGATCCGATGCGGCCCCTCTTCTGCTTCTTATCTGAAGCGCCCCAGGACCTGAAGACTTCACTGCACTGCACTGCTCACAGGACTGCACTGCTCACACACACGGAGGTGCACTGCAGGAACGCCTCCCTGGTGCACTGCTCACACACACGCTCCCTGGTGCACTGCACTGCTCACACACACGCTCCCTGGTGCACTGCTCACACACACACGCTCCCTCCCTCCCTGGTGCTCTGTACTGCTCACACACACACACAGACGCTCCCTCCCTGGTGCTCTGTACTGCCCACACACACACGCTCCCTCCCTGGTGCTCTGTACTGCTCGCTCACACACACGCTCCCTCCCTGGTGCTCTGTACTGCTCACACACACACGCTCCCTCCCTGGTGCTCTGTACTGCTCGCTCACACGCGCTTCCTCCCTGGTGCTGTGTGCCCCTGCGCGGGGAGGGGTACTCACCACGTAGAAGTCCAGCCCGTAGATTCCGATGCCCGGGTCGTACTTGATCCCCAGGTCGATGTGTTCCTGGATGCCGAAGCCAAAGTTGCCTGTGTCGGAGAAGTTGTTCTTCCTCAACTCGTACTCCCGGACCTGCGGAGCCAGACAGACAGACAGAGACACACAGACAGACACAGGTCAGAGCGGCTCACCCCTTAACTATGCAAACGCTACTCCAGTCTGGGTATTGTGCATCTCTACATGGGAGAGGAAGGGGTGCACCAGTGCAGGCGTCAGCAGTAACATCGCTGTCCACGTGGCTCTTCTGTTCTGTGATGACATGTCTGTAGTGTTGGATGAATAAGCGTTCCCTGCTTCACACACACAGACTGCTCGCTCCCCATCGGCTAGCTGCTCTATGCCCCGTAGTTCAACCATTCCCAATTCTGTGAATACCCCCCCCCGATCAACCTTCACAAATCCCACGCTGGCTCCCAGGATGAGCAGTCCAGCACCCCCTCACCTTGAGCCCCACACTGGCCCCCAGAATGAGCAGTCCAGCACCCCCCTCACCTTGAGCCCCTTCTCCAGGATCTCCTCTGCCTTGGCTCCGCGGACGGTGCAGTGCACTGCGATCTTCTCATTCCTCCGGATTCCAAAAGAGCGCACCGTGTAGCGAGCTGACAGGAGACGAGAGGAGACGAGAGGGTTACAATTCACACAGTGTAGCTAGCTGAGAGGAGACGAGAGGGGAGGGGAGGGTTACAATTCACACAGTGTAGCTAGCTGAGAGGAGACGAGGGGGGAGGGGAGGGTTACAATTCATACACAGTGTAGCGAGCTGAGAGGAGACGAGAGGGGAGGGGAGGGTTACAATTCACACAGTGTAGCGAGCTGAGAGGAGAGGAGACGAGAGGGTTACAATTCACACAGTGTAGCGAGCTGAGAGGAGGAGATTCACAGAGGAGAGAGGAGAGGGTTACAATTCACACAGTGTAGCTAGCTGAGAGGAGACGAGGGGAGGAGAGGAGGGTTACAATTCATACACAGTGTAGCGAGCTGAGAGGAGACGAGAGGGGAGGAGAGGGTTACAATTCATACACAGTGTAGCGAGCCGAGAGGAGAGGAGAGAGGTTACAATTCATACAGTGTAGCGAGCCGAGAGGAGAGGAGAGAGGGTTACAATTCATACACAGTGTAGCGAGCCGAGAGGAGAGGAGAGAGGTTACAATTCACACAGTGTAGCGAGCTGAGAGGAGAGGAGAGGAGAGGAGAGAGGTTACAATTCACACACAGTGTAGCGAGCTGAGAGGAGAGGAGAGAGGTTACAATTCATACACAGTGTAGCGAGCTGAGAGGAGAGGAGAGATGAGACGAGACGGTTACAGTTCATACACAGTGTAGAGCTGGGAGGAGACCCCTCCACCCCCAGGGTTCGGTTCTGATCCACTCACCCTTGGAGAAGACGGGGGTCTGCCCGGTGAGCTGCTCCAGCACCTTGGCAGCCCGGGTCAGCCTGTCTCCACTCTCCCCCACGCAGATGTTCAGGCACAGCTTGCGGATTCGCAGCTCACGCATCGGGTTCTCCTTTTTCTCACCCTGATCCTGTGAGGCAAACAGAGGGGCCGGGTTACACACAGATACACCCCAAGAACCCTGCACCCAGAGACACACACACCCCCCTGAACCCAGAGACACACACACCCCCCTGAACCCAGAGACACAGACCCCTGCAACACAGAGATATAGACACACACCCCTGCACAGAGATACACACACCTGCACACAGATAGCAAGGTCCATGGCTATTCACTGCACATACAGGAACACACGGTTACACACAGATACATAGCCCTGCACACACAGTAATGTACACTTTAACACACACAAATGCACAAACAACTTACACTACACGCGACCTTGCACATGCAAGAGGAAACACACACACACGTGTGATCATGCAGGCACACCACACTGAACACAGGGCCAGACACACACTACAGAATGGGATGACAGCGAGGACTTCAGTTTGAAAACACGATGATAAAACAGGGACACGTCAAACCAATATTAAAGACCTGACCACAAGATACACGTCGCTAGCAGGTCCTCTAGTACAGTCCGCTACTCTGCCCAGGGGTTATGGGATCACTGCAGACGCGAGTCCGCTTATGTGACGAGGCCTGCTTCAAAAGCAACACATTCCTATCCATGAAGCACTCCGGTTTCGAGTTAAGATTCCCATACAAGCCCGGTTCAAAACTTCACATTACTTTAAAACCAGTCCAAACTGAACGAAACCTCCAAGTGACACGTGCACACATCACGACTAGCTTCCACTTGTATCTTCGAAACACGTCCGAACTTTAACTAGCGACGCTAAACCGAACCGGTTCCGAAACCGCTGACCGAAAACACACGACTGACCCGGAAGCCTCGACACCGCCCTGATTATATAAGCGCCAGATTGAATTCTCCAGCGGGTTAGACGCGCGTTCACAAACCGGTGTTGAAGAGGCCAGCATGCCTGGACATATCCCATCCGCACACAACACAACACACACACCCAGGCGGAACACAAACTGGAATGTACAGATTACGAGAAACACAGCTCCCACCGTCCACACCCTCCCAGCTACCACACTGACCGAGCCGAGACGCTCCTTTAGAAACACCCCGCCCGGTACCGACAGGCCCGGGGGAGCGAGCGAGCAGTGCGGGGGTACCGATTATCACTGTTGTTATGTTTGTTTTTTACATCCCCTGGTCCCAGCAGGTCCATACGGCCTGGGTTTAACGTATCGTGGTCACGTCGTTAGCTACCAGGGGTTATGTGTAAGCGGAAAGGCGCCGCCGAGGCCGATGGAAACAGATTTATAAACAGTAAACCGACGCCATTAGGCCGTCTCCCCGCTGCTCCTCAGCTACTCACCGCCATGTTGGTGCACTGGAAGAGATCGCGAGATTTCCGGGACTCGCTCTTATACCCGGAGCGGGCGCGCGCCGGCCGGGAGCGCGTGCAAGCAGGCTGTCAATCATGAATCATCAACGCCCTTATCGGTGTTTATTATTGAACAGGTGATTTATATGGAAGTTATATTACCGTGTTCATTAACTCAGGGCTGCAGTTAGGAGGAGGCTGTGAGAGCGACATATATATATATATATATATATATATATATATATATATATAGTTTTGATTTGTTTTAAATAAAGTGTGTAAAGCTACTCCACTACTCCGCTCTCTCCACTGGCTCCAACATCCAGTTCAAGACTCTTGCATGGATTGACCAGACTGCACCCAGCTACCTCCAGACCCTCACTCCCTACAATACCATGACGCACTAGAAGGGTTCAGTGCCTCCAGAGCCGCTCCTTCTCCAAAGCAACAGTGGTGGAATGAATCGATGCATCATCTCACTGTTCTATTATAGAACTCCTCTGTTTGATGATTATTTAAATGTGCGGATTTTGCTCTTATTGCCCCCTATTTTACTGCATTTGTGTATGTAAAAGTAATTTGAGTGTTTTTGTATTTTTAAATCATAAGATGTAACTATCACTATTTAATCATATCCTGATCACTATTATCCATAGCACTTGAACAAAATCAGAATGCAGACAAACGTTCTGACCAGTGCCTTCTTCAGTAAATAATTAATAATCAAGTCTCAATCAAAATGCAGACAAACGTTTTGACCAGTGCCTTCTTCAGTGTACTTCATCAAGTCTACACACACGCACACACACAAGCACAGAGGCAGGTAAGTTATCAGTTTAACTGTTTATTCATCAACCAAGTCTGGTCAGTTTATTTATTTATTGGAAAGAAAGAAAGAAAAAAAACTTAACCATGCAACAAGTTAACAGATGCAAAAGAGCCGTGATACAAATATAGACAGATATTACATATTATTATTATTATTTATTTCTTAGCAGACGCCCTTATCCAGGGCGACTTACAATTGTTACAAAATATCACATTATTTTTACATACAATTACCCATTTATACAGTTGGGTTTTTACTGGAGCAATCTAGGTAAAGTACCTTGCTCAAGGCTACACCTGGGATTGAACCCACGACCCTCCGGTCAAGAGTCCAGAGCCCTAAACACTACTCCACACTGCTTAAAACTTAACCATGCAACAAATTAACAGATGCAAAAGAGCTGTGATACAAATATAGACAGATATTACATAGCGATAGAAGTGAAGTCATTTTAATAAACAATGCATGGGGAGGTGCGGGGGGGGGGGGGGGGGGGGCATGTCAGATACTGTCTCTCTATACTGGCCCCTGCAGGGGGAGGCTGGCTACTGCAGCTAGGAAAACCCCCAGGAGAAGCAGTATGCCGAAGAGGAGGGTGTTGGACAGCGCCTGCTGAGGGGCTGGAGCTGCTGGGATGAGGGCTGGTTCCTCTTCGGCACAGGGGAGCTGGAACACAGTCAGGCCCAGCCTCCTCTGCTCCAGCAGCTCCTCCCGCAGCAGCTCCAGGCTTCGCTTGGGGAAGCACCGTGGGCTGAACAGGTTGCAGTTGCTGATGAAGAAGTGCGGCAGGTCCGCTTTCTCCACGTGGGTGATGAAGTCGTCGAGCAGCTGCATGAAGCAGAGGTCGAGTTGCCCCTGCCAGAGCGAGTCGAGGCAGCGCCGGCTCAGCGAGTGCAGGAAGGCCGTCTTGCCGTGGTAGGAGCAGAGATGCGAGAGCTCCGCGGGGTAACGCTCCTTCAGGGACTGGATTAGACACTTCAGCAGCCGCAGACACATCTTCCTGAGGGGGGGGGAGGGAGGGGGGGGGCACACACACACACACACTGCAACAACACACGCATGCACATAACCAGGGCAGAGAGACGGTGGGGTTTCATCACTATACTGCAACAAGCTGCTTGCCATAGATAATGTACATGTAACCAGGGCTAGATCCGCCAACAAAGGGTCTTTGCAGAAGTAAAACCGGCGCCATCTAGTTATTTACCACTGTGGAGACAAGGTTATGTTTTGCTGCACAATGCATGGCTGTGCACTAGGTGTCGCTGCCTGGCCCTTGCTAATATAAAGACACATCATGGCTTGTAAAGCGCACTCCAGATCACAGTCTGATTGAATGGCACGGAAGAGCTGCACCTGGCTGGGTCAAGAGGCACCGCAATACAAACTTTATATTAAAATCACATCACTGAGGAAACTGGAGCCACTCACAGTGACTACAAGAATCCGAAACAAGAAAAGGGAAAAGACTGAAGCTACTTTAAACTGCTACTCCTTTATCACCATCACTACCGGCTGTGTTAGACACAGCCTTTAGATGTGCAGCTGAATGGTTTACCTATTTCACATCGCTTGTGACTTATTAACCTTACAGCAACACATACAGCAATACATACATAAATACAAACTGGGGTGCAAATAATGGTTCGTGCATCCAGCGAGTGAATTCCCATTCAATTCAATGGGGTAAGATGCTAGCTCGTGCCAATTCATTACAACTATACATAGATACAGGCTCGTGATGCGTCTGATGTTCCATAGCCGGCAAGCACGCGCCACTCGCGCGTTTTTCGAACTAAAATGTGAAATTCCATTTCCATCCCTCAGTTAAACCGCTCCCTTGTTACGCGACTAACCGTCATATTAAATATAGAGGGCACACCATGTTTTTAATTTTTTTTTATAATTCATAAATAAATGTTTGTTTTTTTTATTTAATATCGATTTGTAGTGCGGCGTGCTGTCATTTTGGTGTGAATGGTTTGATATCGGTGACACGGACGTCGTTGGAGATCATCGCTTGATTTCTGTGCGTCAGAAAAGGTAAGGAAATTAGATGTATTATTTAATTCGTTTTAACTGTATTTGATATAGTTAGTTAATCGTGTTTAACAGCTGAGGCAGAGTTACTGCTGTATTGCTAATTTACAATTTGAATGAAACATATTTTAAAACGTATAGGCTATGAGAAGTGTACCAGCGGGTTGGGTCAAACCTGTCAGAAAAACGGAAACCATAGATAATTACACAATGAAACAAGAGAGAAGTTTACAGGCTTGAGATTATCATGTCGATATTAATATTTTAAACCACACTTTGGGCTGAACATTATAACAGACTGAGCTGGTGTCTTTTTTTACTGTGTGATTCTATGACTTGATGATGACACCTCTATAAATCTGTTTCATAATAATAAAAATAAAATAAAAAAAATAGTTAAAAAATGTGTTTCATGGATTTTGGTGGAGCCAAACGTTATTGTAACCGACATTTCCCACAACATCGCTGACATATATAGCCTATACATAACCTGTGAGCAAATTTTTCAACTGGATCATTCCCATAAAAACGGCGGGAAGCACGCGCTCGTTAACACCAGCAACAGAGCGGAAAGCAGCGCGAGCTGTCAAACTGAAAGCGATTTCCACAGCAAGCAACACAACTTTACAACAACGGCAGGGAAAAAAATGCTCGCCAGAGATTATAAAAAACAAAAAGGGCGTGGGGTAGTTAGTGATAAATGAGTATTTAATGCCCAACTTCAGGATGGGATGCTTGGGGAGGGGGGTTTATGTCACATCCCTCTATATATGGAATTGGATTTATTTATGGGGGGGGGGTGGGTGTGCATTAAATTATCATATCACTAAAATGAGAAGTTCCATTTCCAACCTGTTGTATTATTCTCTATATATGGAATTTTTATTTATTTATTTATTTATTTATTTATTTATTTATTTATATTTTTTAATTTTTGCAGGGATTTAGATTTTATTTAATTCGTTTTTATGTTTAATCGTGTTTAAGACTGGGCAGAGTTGTATTTTTTTACAATTTGAATGTTTTTTTTCAACTAAAATGAGAAGTTCCATTTCCAACTGTCAGTTACACGCTCCCTTAATATTACCATGAACCATTTTATTAAATATAGAGGACACACAATGTATTCCGTAAAAAAATAATAAATAAAAATAAACACACGTTATTTTATTATTTAATATCGATTTGTAACGCGGCGTGCTGTCATTTTGGTGTGAATGATTTGATATCGGTGACACGGAGGTCGTTGGACTCCCTCGCTTCATTTCTGTGCGTCAGAAAAGGTAACAATGTGATGTATTATTTAGTTCGTTTTAGTTAGTTGATCGTGTTTAACAGTTGAGAGGCAGTTATGCTGTATTGTACATTTACAATTTGAGTAAAAAAACATTTCAAATGTGTAGGCTATGCTAGTTATATTACCAGCTCAGAGAAGTGTACCAGCGGATTGAGTCAAACCTGTCACACACTTATGGAAAAACATAAACCATAGATAATCACACAGAGAAACAAGAGGGACATTTTCAGGTTTGAGGTTATCCATATCTGGTAGATATTTTTAAATTTTGGGCTGTGAGCTAAAAATTCTATGACACCTCTATAAATCGGTTTCATAATAACAAAAATAAAATAAACATATATACATATAGGAAAAAAAAATATGTTTAATGTATTATTACACCTATGCTGACCCCCGTCCCCCAATCCACTAGCTATCTATCTGAGCACGACCATCTGAGCGTGCACATTTGCCCTTATTTGCTGCCTAAGCTTAGGCGTTCTAGGTGAGATGATTTACCCCTGTAGTGACGTACCTATAACAGGTGGTAGCAGGAGTCTCACAGCATGTCTTGTTCTTGCCATGGTTCTTTATCATTTGCTTTTCAATGTGAGAGAACGAGATCCTCCAGCTTTCTGGAAAAACAACAGGGATGGGGATAGAGGGTCTTGGTCAGAAACAGTAACTGCTTCAAATCAACTGTGCTGATTGTGGGCTAAGTACTTCTACTGGTGTACAATAGAAAGTTTATTATTATTATTATTATTATTATTATTATTATTATTATTTATTTCTTAGCAGACGCCCTTATCCAGCGTGACGTAAACAAAAATACATTTCAAGAATCACAGTACAAGTATTAATACAATTAAGAGCAAGATAAAATACAATTACTTCGGTTCTAGCAAGTACAAGTATATGACAAAATACGATTCAGATACGATGCAGATAACAGTGTCAGTGATAGTTACATCAGGATATAATTAAATACAAAATATGTTTAAATACATTTATGTTTCATTAAAAGCCTAGTAAGTGTAAACCATAGGAAGCGAGGGGAGAGCAGTAAAACAATTTGAAAGCATGTGGAAGAATGGTAAAAAAGTGCACTTGAGTTATCGTCTTTCCTTTCCCTTCTTACCCTTGGCTTCCTCGCTGAGACCCCTGCCCTTTGGTTTTTTGGGTACAAAGTAGAAGCTCTGGCTGGTGTAGGCTTGTCTACTTTTCTTGCCAAGCCAGTCCTCAATTTTTAGCCCCTTCTTGGTGGCCTCGGGCCAGCCCTGACAGGAGGGGACCTCCAGGGCAGGAACCAGATCGAGAGAGATATCCACCTCAGCCTTGTTATTGAGCAGAGACAGGGTGATGGCAGGGCAGCCCGGATTCTGCCTCTCCAGGGACCAGTGCCAGCCAGGGACAGAAACTGTGGAATGAATTAGAGTCACACTCACCTTCAACACAAAACAAAACAGGAGGTCGCTTTGGTTTAAAAAAAAAGAAGTGTTTTGTGCTCTGTGTTGAATGGACAGAATCCAGCTATTAATTCAAAAAACAATCTGCTTTGGTGTTTATTTTCTTTCTCTATAGCTGTGCAGATTAAGTCTCAAGCCACAGGCTGTACAGAAATTAAATATGTCTGTGGCACACGTATAAAAGGAAGGAGGAAGCCTTTGTCTGAACAATATCTTTGTCTTTGTCTGGTGGAGGAGTTTGTGCTGTGATTTTTGTATTGGTTTGTATCTGTAGTGAAGGCTAATGCCCAGCCTGCAAGAGATTTATTCTTTTCTTTGAACCTTTTATTTTGGCCCTGTTTTTGTGTTTGTTTTGTTAATAAACGTGTGCACCAGCGCTTAAACTGTAGCTTTCTGTCTCTGGGTCTCTGTCCTGCCGGTAACAGCTTGGGCCTTGATGCTACCCTGTGGTGTCGGAAGTGAGATAGTGCCCCTTGTGACCCAGAGCAGGACTGCAGTTTAAAAAAGGACAATTGGATCTGCTGCAACCCCAACGCATCCCAGGTTGGTACCTTGTGTGCGGGGAGTTCAGGCACAAGGTGGTATGCTGCCCCCTCCGAGAGGAAGAGGAGGAGCTGCCTGCCGAAGGCTGGAGAAGACCAAACTGCCTGCCCCAAAACGAAAGATGGGGAGCAGAGGAAAGGAGCTGGTGCCATCTCCAGAGAGGGAGGTGCTGCCAGCCCCAAAATGACAAGAAGGGGAGGAGAGGAAAGGAGCTGGTGCCATCTCCAGAGAGGGAGGTGCTGCCTGCCCCAAAATGCAAGAAGGGGAGGAGAGGAAATGAGCTGGTGCCATCTCCAGCGCCAGAGAGGGAGGTGCTGCCTGCCCCAAAACGAAAGAAGGGGAGGAGAGGCTGTTCCTGGAGGTGAGGAAGCTGGGATCTCCAGAGAGTCTGATTATTTAATTCTTGTTTCCAGTTTGCCCCAAATGAAAGCTTGCTCACCTTTGGAAATGAGCTTTAATGGTTGCCATGTCCTCCAGGAGACTGCAGAGATGGTGAGACCATCCTCCAAAATCCAAGAAGGGGAGGGGGGCCTACACACAGACACCCTGTAGAACAGTCCTGATAATCCACACACCTCCGTCCAGGTAATCCGGGGAGTAGGCAGGATCAGCATCACATCAAACTCGTCCGGGTTGTTAGTCTGGAACATAGAGGGGAGGTGAGTCTTCAAAGGAGGAACAACTCGGACCCACACCTGTCACAGTCTGATTATTTAAATTCTTGTTTTCATTTCTTTTGTCTCAAAGTAAGAAAAAATCATATTACAGGTTTTGCTGCATTAACATTTTTTTTTTTTTAATTCCAGTGATTCCAGTATGAACTTTGAGGTTCCTCATGTCCAGTAGGATTTTTGGACTGCTTAATAGTGATTGGTGAAACCATATATTCCAGCAGGAAGTTCCTTTAAAGGGGGTAGCTGCCGGTGGTGAGCACACAGACACCCTGTAGAACAGTCCTCCTTGTTCCAGATATTCCATCCGTCCAGGTTTAATCCGGGACCAATTCTTGGCAGGATCAGCATCAGACTCAATCCTCCTCCTCAGGTTGTTAGTCTGGATTGCTCCCACTGGGAGAGGGAAGGCTGGATCTCAGTCTTCAAGAGTCATAGGAGGAACACGGACCCTGCAGTTATTCATAAGCACAGGAGGTTGTAAATAAATCATCTAATATGTTTCAATTCCCATGTTTGTCTTGTTTGCAGTGTTCTTTTGTCTCAAAGCACCAAAAATGCATGTTTAGCTCAGGTTTTGATTGTGCATTAACATTTTTTTTTTTTTAATTCCAGTGATTCTCAATAAGAGTTGCTTAACTTTTGGTCAAAATGTGTTTTTGTAAAACTTTCCTTTCAGTTCATCTTCCTCCATAACCATATATTGTTTCTCTGTTTCCCTCTTGGTGGTTTACCTTTACACTCTAACAAGAACTCCGGTGATCCAGTCAGCACCTTCACTGGAAGCCAAGGCTCCTCCTTGTTCTCTTTTAGATATTCCATCAGCTTTGCCACAGAGGCCAGTTCATTTATCTCCACGGGGAAGGACTGCCACCGGACCCTCTTAGTTGGGGCAGCAGGGCTGCTTTCCGGATCGGACTCCTGTTTCTTTAGCTTGATCCTCCTCCTCAGCTCCCTGTCCAGACACTGGGGTCTCACCCTTGCATAGATGGGGTCTGCCCACTAAAAAGAAAAAGAAACCAGGAATAAGTTATCTTCGTTAATTAACATTTTTATCCTGGTTTATGATCTTGGATCAGTCAAGCCAACAAAGGCCTTATCAACATATCTCTCCTCTGCCTGCTTCTTATTTTGAAACCTGGCACCTGCTTGCTGTCCCATCCTACAGCTTCTCAGTAATTAAAAGCAAATTAGTTTTCCCTGTAGAAGCACATATACACTGAGCTTCAGGGCAAGTCATCAATTGTTTCATCCTGAATTTTAACTTATTTCTTGCAGAGCCCTGGCTTCTTGACAGGCTTTCACATGCCATTGCCTTTTGTAGGCGCGCTTTAGAGAAATAAAATGATATAACATTTTTAATTGTTTTCCAAACAAACACCAAAGGTTCCTGGGCTCAATGCCATACCAACCGCTGCACTGTTAACTACAATAGTTATAATAGAGATGATCAGGAAGCTCTCAATATAGCAGGAATAAAACATCTTCACATCTCATTGGAAATTGTTCAGTGACAGTTTACACATCTGCTTTGCTTGTAGCCATTTCCCAGTCATTCAAATTGCCTCTAATCAAGCGATGTAAAGTATTGTGAAATCTTGTTTTGTATTTTACGTTTTGGTACTGAATGTTGCATAAGTTCAGTTTCACAGTTACACATTTCAATGTCCTTTTTAATTAGTTTTAAATTAACTTTAAACAAGTTGAATTATTAGGTGGAACACTGTTAGAATCAAATTCATACTAATCTTACTTAGAGTAAACATATGCATCGTGAAATTATCTTAACCAAACAAAATGTCGAAAGCATGACACTTACCCTATAAAAGTTTACCCATTTTGCAGTTTTCCTATGCTTTTACTATGCATTTACCATAGTTTACCAAGTTTTTAAATGTGTTTTTATCTCTCTGGGGTTTGTGCTTTTACTACAGTACATTTTTATAAAGGCTAAACCCTACCAAGTAAAGTGTTTACTCACCTGTGATCTGAATTATCTGCAGACTGCTTAGTGTTCACTGCTGATGTCAGTGTAGCATTGATTCACTTCCTCAACTCCTTCTCGTTGGTCCAGGGGATCCTTTATAGCTGCATCCGGGTTTACTCAAGCTAATTCCCAGAAATGACATCACAGTTGTAGAAATGAAACTCCTGGAGGCAGTGAGATCTGCCAGCTCTCAAACCCAGCAGCATGTCTGGTAACGACAATGTGTTAGTTCTGTGATCTAATAGGACTGGCTGTAGGTGGGGGTACATGAGGGGTAACGTCTTATATGCACCTGGAGGCTCCTTGCATTGTACCCAATTCCAGGATCATAAGAGGGTTATTAACTTTGGCTCCGTAATTCGTAGCTACAGCCTTCCCTGGTGAATGTCACTGTAACACAACTTAAAGGTTCCTTAGGGGCTGGTTTCACAGAGCCCCAGTTAGACAAAAAGTCTAACTGAATTTTACTTTAGGTAAGGTAGTCCAAGAGTGAAACGAGCATTACATGTTACAGCATGATGAACTCTGTAAAACTACATTCTTAACCGTAAAAAAAACCACCCTAAAAATAGATATTGCACAATGCTCAGCTCATTTAAAGATTTGAGAATTTAATAATGAAGTGTAATGAATGTGAAGTAAGACTACTACTTGGTAAAATTACTGCCACAGAAAGGTGAATTGTTCTTGTGTGATAGATAATCCATTATTGAGCTTGACCGTAAGAATCAGTACCAAAAACTCACAGGATCCCAGTATGGCAGCCATGTTAGATCACAGGTCAAAGCGAAAGATACCCACAACATTTCCATAATGAATAAGCTCAGTAATGGAGAACAGGAGATCCACTGGAAACGAGTAAGTAGCAGGGTTCTGAAAAATATACCGTTACACGTCTCCAGGTGTTGCTACAACTGCTTAAATAACATACCTGTAATTATTCTTTTCACTGTTAACATCCACTCATAACTTTAAAGTCTGTTTCAAAGATCTTTTCAAACGATCCATGATGTGGTACGGAACAGAGAACTTGTTATGGTTTTTTTAAATCACTCTTCTTGGACTTAGAGGACAGATCTCAAACTCCAGTGCACTAGAGCGCCAATTTTGAAAAGAGCTTTAAAACAGACTTTAGTTTTAAGTGTAAAAAGGATGTTAACAATAAAGTGAGACATTACAGGTACATTATTTAAACAGTAAACGTAAAACGTTGTATTACTCTTTTAAGTAAACACAGTGCCGAAGGTAGTGTGTTTCAGTACTGGTGGGTGGGATACATGGACTGGACACCGCTTTGGTGTAGAACACTACAAAGCAGCTGAACTATGGGATATATTGCTGTAATTCGTATTATCCCTCGCTGGAGATGCAATCCCCTGCGATGGGGGTCTAGTAGAGATGGACTGTATGCAATACATCTGAAGAACCACTAATCCAATTGTCATCATGAAACATATGGTGGATATATGGGGGAGTCTGTCTGTCTGTCTGTACATCGATCTGTTTGTCACTTACACTTGTGGATCTATCCGGAGCACCGCTTATCCAATGTCAAGTTATTGAGAATATCAAAACGCATTTTATTGCTTATTTTCACTATTCTGAAATGCTGTTGATATACCTGAAGGCTCTGATGCTGTGGTTGCATGTTGCTTACCTACTGGTTTAACTATTTTTTTATTCAGTTTAAGTTGCTTAATTTGTTTTCTCTTTGTTACGGTGTGCTTCTTGAAATAGTTCAGTGCTGTAATTTGAGATTCTCTTGACTGTTTCAAAGATAGTATGAGGTCTGCTGGTTTAACTGGGCTGATTAAGAGGGTAGATACACTCTATGTAACATGAAATCCAACTTTTAATTGAAACCATTCCTAGTGCAGATTTTTTAGATCAAAAATTGTAATTAGGCTCAGTGTAATGTGACTTCCATGATATGCAATCACGAGACATGCTTTCACTCAGCTGTGAGTACTGTACCTACAAATGCATGTTGATCCTTACCACCCCCTTGTGAATTTGTGTTACAGTGTGGTAGACCATAAAACTGTACAGCTCCCACTCAAACCCAATAACAGACACCAGGGTTCAGTCTGATTTCTGGACATTTACGTACCAATTCAAAGTTTGGGATAAATTAAGTAACCAGCTTTCACATCCTAGCTGGGACGTTTACCTGGTGAATTTACCCCGCTGTATAAATTCCATTAACCACCTGTCCTCAAACTTCAACACAAAATGGATAGAAAAAAAATACTACATACAGTTAGTGTGCTCATTTTTATTCGTTTCCAAGTTCTTGTAGAAAACTGAATGGTTCCTTACAACTAATCCAATTTTTTAGAAACAAAAAACCCTAATTTTTGCGATTCGTTTCACAGTGTGTTGGTATTGAAGGAACAGAATGGCACTTTTTTCCCCCCCTTAATTAATTAGGTCTGAACTGTCCTTTCCTGCGAAAACTCTTCCGATGGGTTTTAATCAGCATTAGCCAGTCCTTAATGAGAGAGAACAGGGTCCAAGAGGAGGTTTCCGGCTGCGATTGAGACCCAGAACGAAATCGGACAGTCCAGGGGATGGTGGTTCATTTCTTTTTGGCGGCCTTCTCAGCAGACTTGGTGACTTTGCCTGTGCTGGGTGCCTTCTTTTCGACGGACTTGATGACACCGACAGCGACTGTCTGCCTCATGTCACGCACAGCAAAACGACCTGCGAGGGGAGAGAATGTTTCATATTCTTAAATTTGTGAAAATACTCTCCTGTCTTTTACTATATATATATATATATATATATATATTTTTTTTTTACATACAATGAGCGTTTTCAAAAGTATGTCACTTGCGTGCTGTTGGGGGTTTTATCCCAATATACTCAAAAGCTGTTACAATGAACTCTAGTGTCCCAAGAAATTGTTCACAGTTCAATACCTCATTCTTCCTCAACAGAAAGGTCTTGACCGTGTCAGAGCACAGCTTTGTACATTCAGTCATTCTGACCTTAATAAATGTTTATGTAAGTATTTTTGCAATGCTCTACTTCTGTTGCCTCTTAATAGTATTAGTAAGATCTCTGTTAAAAAAAAAATAAATAGGGTTCAGATAAACACATTTGCATTGTTATGTATTTATTTATTTCTCAAACTTAATGCAAGGGTGCACTGCAGAACCCACAACTGCTGCGAAGGGTTCAGTACCTTTGCCCCATTGCACAGCCACAAATACATAAAAATACGTTTGCGCTGGCACTGCTCAGTCAATGCAAGACTCACCGAGGGGAGGGTAGCTGGAGAAGCTCTCCACACACATGGGTTTCCCAGGGACCATGTTCACAATGGCAGCGTCTCCAGACTTGACAAACTTGGGGTTGTCTTCCAGCTTCTTACCGGAACGACGGTCAATCTTCTCCCTGAGCTCAGCGAACTTGCAGGCAATGTGAGCAGTGTGGCAATCCAACACTGGAGCATAACCAGCGGCGATCTGACCAGGGTGGTTCAAAATGATAACCTGGAGACAGAGAGAAGGGGGAAGGGGACAGGAGGCTTAATGGACTGCAAACTAACTGTTCAACTCTATCCAGTCACTCTCTGGGTGCATTTCTTTGACTTGTGTATTTATTCAGATAAATAATTTAGAATATAGGTTGTTTTTTTGTTATGCTTTAAACATTTAGACCACTGTTGGACCATTTCAAGTTTCAGTCCATACAACCGCTGTGTTTCCTTACCTGGGCAAGGAAGCTGCCAGCCTCACCAGGTGGATCGTTCTTGCTGTCTCCGGCCACGTTGCCACGACGGATGTCCTTGACAGACACGTTCTTGACGTTAAAGCCAACGTTGTCTCCGGGAAGAGCCTCGACCAGGGTCTCGTGGTGCATTTCCACAGACTTCACTTCAGTGGTCACATTGGCAGGGGCAAAGGTGACGATCATGCCAGGCTTCAGGGTGCCAGTCTCCACACGGCCCACGGGTACAGTTCCAATACCTGGGGAGAACAGGAAGACAGAAGTCAGACTACACTTGAAAAACTGTGTGTGTGACGAGGACCTTAACCTGGGACAACACATTTTGACGCTTATTACAATACAGTACACGTTTTTTTGTTTTTTTTTGTATAGCCTACAATAGTATTATTTTAGTATACAAGACCACTTCCTTTAGCCCACACTGAAAACTGTGTGTGTGGCCTGGCTGTAATTCAATGAAACTGCGGCTGTGTTTTACGTGACAGCTCCTGGATGTAAACAAACCGGGATTATTTTTTTTTATATATAGACAATGTCATGGATTAGTTTTCGCCAAATCTTGAGATGTTTGCGTTTTGATTTTTTGAGATAAATTAGAAGCATTTGCTCTGGCAACAAGGATTTGCCACAACAATGGAGGTGCTGGTGTTTCCACAGAAGCGCTGTGCTGCAGGGTCACGCAATACAATAGGTAATGTTGTTGTTATTATTATGATGCCCCTCCATAGCGTTCATGCTGCAGCCGGTCATCACAATCAGTAAATATAGGCTTTTACTATAAATTATATATCGGTTCATATTTTTGCTTGTGTATTAGTCGACTGCCCCAACTTCAGGATTGTGTTTTGGGTTTAAATTTCTCGACTTATACTCGCGCAAATACAGTACATTTAAAAGTTTACTTACCTCCTATCTTGTAGACATCCTGCAGGGGCAGACGCAGGGGCTTGTCTGTGGGGCGCACGGGAGGGAGGATGGAGTCCAGCGCCTCTAGCAGGGTGGTGCCGTTGGCATTGCCCTCCTTACGCTCAACCTTCCATCCCTTGAACCAGGGCATCTACAGGGCAGAAGAAAGGGCCAATGATCAACTCGCTTGACGTCTGTAAATTATCCTGTTATGTTGAGGTTTGACTGCTGAGCACAACGTAGATCAAATGACTAGCAAGTTATAGTTCACCCTCAGATACTCACATTTGCGCTGGGCTCCAGCATGTTGTCTCCATGCCAGCCAGAGATGGGCACAAAGGCCACAGTGGCGGGGTTGTAGCCGATCTTCTTGATGTAGGTGCTGACTTCCTTGGTGATTTCCTCGTAACGTTTCTGGCTGTAGGGTGGCTCAGTGGAGTCCATCTTGTTGACGCCGATGATGAGCTGCTTCACACCCAGAGTGTAGGCCAGGAGGGCGTGTTCACGGGTCTGTCCGTTCTTAGAGATACCGGCTTCAAACTCACCAACACCTCCAGCAACAATCAGCACAGCACAGTCAGCCTGGGGAGGGAGAAGGGGAGAGACACTCTTAGGACATGGACAGGTCAGGGAGAGAATTACAGTTGCAATTCAGACTTTAATGACTAAACTGATTTAGTCATGGCGTTTTATTTTTTAAAATAACTACTATTTAACATAGAAACATGGCCTCTTATTAATAACACAGAACATGTCAATCGATCACAGTGCTAATATTACACTTTGTATTTATTTTAAACGAGTTACTGCCATTCTATAACACAGTAGTTGTCATAGGGAATGAAATGAAATGTACTATTACAACCTAGCACCTTGAGTAATAAGATTTGAATGTTAAGTTAATATTTGGTTAGATCTGGTTTCACTGTAGTTACAGAATATCCCCTTCATCATGAAATTCAAACAAATACAAGCTCAGCCCTCATGTAACCCTTGCCTGTGCCTCTTACCTGCGAGGTCCCGGTGATCATGTTCTTGATGAAATCTCTGTGGCCAGGAGCATCAATGATGGTGACGTAATATTTGCTGGTCTCAAACTTCCAGAGGGAGATGTCAATGGTGATGCCACGCTCACGCTCAGCCTTCAGCTTGTCCAACACCCAGGCATACTTGAAGGAGCCTTTCCCCATCTGAATGAACCAATCAGGGCAGACTGGATATGTATTTATTGCATGCACACTGTTACACAATTCAAAGTTATCAAATTATCTTCCCAGATGTTGCAGCAGGTGGCGCTCCTGCTCTATAAAACTCAACGCGGTTAGCTCACTCACTCTGTTGTAGTGACACAGACTCTCCACCATTGCAGTCTGATGTCGCACATTTTCTCCGTTTGTCAGACACATTTTCATATTGAAACATTATCTGCACGCACTAGTTAGATAAAGCCGAAAACCTACCTCAGCGGCCTCCTTCTCGAATTTCTCGATGGTTCGCTTGTCGATACCCCCGCATTTGTAGATGAGGTGGCCGGTAGTGGTGGATTTACCGGAGTCGACGTGTCCGATAACGACGATGTTGATGTGGGTCTTTTCCTTTCCCATGGTGGTTGATTTTCACTACTAAAAAATGTAAACCTCGATGTCAAAATACACCACCAATTCCCACAGCCTAATCCATACAATACAGCGGTAGCAGCTATTCATAAAACAGACTTGCGAACTCATAAAACCCTCAAACCCACTGTGTGTGATTTATCGTTGCGTTTTAATCTATACCGTATACAACAAATATACTATACGTGAGATTATATACACGGCCAAAGCAGACAAATACAGCAAAGGCCAGTGAACGACTGAAAAGCCCTAGGATAGGTTATTTTGCTGAAGGTTTTCTCCCCACTACCCTCCATGTTGAGACGCAGTGCCAGTGCTGTGGCAGACCTCCATGTTGAGACAGCGAGCCCGCTGACTCAGCGCAGCACACCCCGGCTTCACTCGCACACTGACCGGCATTTTATAAATCCTCTACTACAGCACACACTCTGCTAATTCAAGGCTGCTCCGCCCCATTTAACAGACATGAACACAACCTCTATATTAAAATGTGCTGTAATGTCACGGTATAAGGTCTATGCATGTATTTTTAACCGAAATGAAGCGAGGCCCCCATGCGGCAGGCACTGGAGACAATGGAATTACCAAACTTCCACCAGCTGCGCGGTGCGGCCGCACTCGAGCCGATTAAAATATATTCACAGAGAGTGGTGAAAAGATGAAACACTTCAAGCCATATCTCTAAACAAAAAAAAAAATCTACAACAGATGTTTAATTTTACACGGAGAGTGACTGGGGTGCGAGGATGGATTTGGATTCTTAAAGACAAAAAGCCCTTTCACAATCCAGGAACTTTACTCGGGAAAGAAATATACTGAACTAGCGCCCTTGTATATACAGTATATAATAAAGCTTTTTTTAATGCGTATGTATGGACAAAAAAAAACAAAAAAAACGTTTTATTAAAAACAAAAGCCTGCACAATTACATCGCCAACCACTCCCTCAATTAAAATAGATTAAAAAAAGGTAAATATTGTATTTTTTTAATGGTTCCCCTATGTATCTCTCCCCCACCCACCACAAAAAATAAAAAAAATCGTCAAAGCCAGGAGCCTAATCCTTCCCCCTTTTTTCAAAATGGCTGAAATAGAAATGGCGATTTCTGTCGTTTATTAAATCTCACTCAAATGAAACAAGACGGTAAAACCACACCAACCTCTATACTTAAGTACATTAAAATAGTTCCTGATCGAAGCTAGCACACCAGAAATGCCTTGCCTAAAATAAATGTCATACCCACCAGTTGAAGTTAACAGTAAGCTGCAGTTTGTCTCTGGGTCAGAGCCGGGGATAAAAGGACCGGATTCAGGCCCGCAACGTGCTTTTATACCGGTACTGTTGGGGCGTGGCTTAGAGATCAATTTGTTTAACGGTGGAACAGTCTTGTATTAAACATGAGTTGTTTTTGTATATAAATAAACCATTGGTTAAGAAGCCTGAAACCCAGCCCACTTGCAGAAAGGCAGGCTGGAGTATACAGGCGTCAGCATTGCCGTCGCTGCCTTGGGCAGCACAGATACGTGGGGATGATGTAGTTTAGCTGCAATGCCTCAGTAATCATGAGCTGTTTGTGCGCACACAGAGACTGCGCCAGTTCAGTTTCTAAAAGCAGCAACACACAGCCCCACTAGCATTTAAATACTGTATTAAAATGAATAGATTTTACATTTAAGCAACCAGTTCAATTAAAACAGAAGGTAAATGTAGTTTGTTAGACATGTCTGCCAACAGCATGAATTTACAAACCAATACACACCATATTAACAGGGAAGCTTCAAATTCATTTAACCCAATTCTGCCAGTCTAGCGTGTTTATGCTGCTCTATCAAGACAAGAGAAACTATTAGTTCAAGAACAAGACATTTTATTGGTTCACAGCAGCTTCTTCAATCCAATTATAAATTACAGAGTAGCGCTAAAGTTTACAGGTGCAGAATTAAACAAAAAACTCCCAAAACACTGAATAGGCACCTCAATCTTTCAAAACGTTCACAAAGCCACAAAAGAAATTTAACATTTGTCTTGTTCCTTTCCTGCGGAAATTTTTACGATGGGTTTTAATCAGCATTAGCCAATCCTTAATGAGAGAGATCAGGGTCTTTGAGGTGGTTTCCGGCTGCAAGCGAGACCCTGAACAAAGATGGACAGTCCAGGGGATGGTGGTTCATTTCTTGGCAGCCTTCACCGCAGCCTTGGTGACCTTGCCAGCTCCAGCAGCCTTCTTGTCAACAGCCTTGATAACACCGACAGCGACCGTCTGCCTCATGTCACGCACGGCAAAACGACCTGCAAGTGAATATAGCAAGTTAAATAGGAGGGCTCCATACATTACTGAAGGACGAGACTACCAGGCTTAGGAGGAACAGCTTGATCCTGTGACATTGCAGATCCTGGACAGAAATACTCACCGAGGGGAGGGTAGTCAGAGAAGCTCTCCACACACATGGGTTTCCCAGGGACCATGTTCACAATGGCAGCGTCTCCAGACTTGACAAACTTGGGGTTGTCTTCCAGCTTCTTACCGGAACGACGGTCAATCTTTTCCTTGAGCTCAGCGAACTTGCAGGCAATGTGAGCGGTGTGGCAATCCAACACTGGAGCATAACCAGCATTGATCTGGCCAGGGTGGTTCAGGACAATAACCTGGGGAGAAGCGGGAAGACAGGCCAGTTACTGGACTGCCCAACATGGAACAGTAACAGCGCAAGGAGAAAACAAGGCCATAGAAAGCATGAGGGCCCCTTCATACCTGGGCAGTGAAGGAGCCGGCCTCCATGGGTGGGTCGTTCTTGCTGTCTCCAGCCACGTTGCCACGACGAATGTCCTTGACAGACACGTTCTTGATGTTGAAGCCAACGTTGTCTCCAGGAAGAGCCTCGACCAGGGTCTCGTGGTGCATTTCCACAGACTTCACTTCAGTGGTCACATTGGCAGGGGCAAAGGTGACAATCATGCCAGCCTTCAGGGTGCCAGTCTCCACACGACCCACGGGTACAGTTCCAATACCTGGGGAGAACACAGGTCAGCCACAGCTCTACAAGTGCAGTTCTACAACTTAAGAAACAAGACTACATTGAGTGTACCTCCGATCTTGTAGACATCCTGCAGGGGCAGACGCAGGGGCTTGTTTGTGGGGCGCTGGGGAGGGATGATGGAGTCCAGCGCCTCTAGCAGGGTGGTGCCGTTGGCATTGCCCTCCTTACGCTCAACCTTCCATCCCTTGAACCAGGGCATCTACACAGAGGAATAGGAACAGTTACTTCTAGCTAAAGCAATGCACTGGAACATCATCCACTTGAATTCAGAGACTCACGTTTGAGCTGGGCTCCAGCATGTTGTCTCCATGCCAGCCAGAGATGGGCACAAAGGCCACAGTGGCGGGGTTGTAGCCGATCTTCTTGATGTAGGTGCTGACTTCCTTGGTGATTTCCTCGTAACGTTTCTGGCTGTAGGGTGGCTCAGTGGAGTCCATCTTGTTGACGCCAATGATGAGCTGCTTCACACCCAGAGTGTAGGCCAGGAGGGCGTGTTCACGGGTCTGTCCGTTCTTAGAGATACCGGCTTCAAACTCACCAACACCTCCAGCAACAATCAGCACAGCACAGTCAGCCTGGGGAGGGAGAAGGGGAGAGACACTTAGGACATGGACAGGTCAGGGTAGCAGGGAAGACAGAAGCATTACTGCAGATTAGGACAGACTTTGCTATTGTACACATCTCCTTGGTGTGACTGGGGCACGGAGCAAAGCTGTTGAAGTGAATGATAATGCCACAACACTCCTACCAAGATAGACAAGGACCAACAAAGCCATGTTGTGGCATTAGCTCTGGTGTCAACCCAAAACCTGCCCTGTACCCACCCCCACCATGCCAGCAACTGCCTCTTACCTGCGAGGTCCCGGTGATCATGTTCTTGATGAAATCTCTGTGGCCGGGAGCATCAATGATGGTGACGTAATATTTTGTGGTTTCGAACTTCCAGAGGGAGATGTCAATGGTGATACCACGCTCACGCTCAGCCTTCAGCTTGTCCAACACCCAGGCATACTTGAAGGAGCCTTTCCCCATCTGGAAAAATCAAGAGAGAGAGAGAGACAGTGAAATCACTGCTGGGCATCTTTAGAGAAAAAAACCACACATTTCAGTAATATATATATATATATATATATATATATATATATATATTATATATATGCAATAAAGTGCTTACACTGCATATTTGCTTTTAAATGCAATTTATTTCACGTGCAACACCAACATTAGTGCTAACCTACAGTAAAAAGTTGTAAAGTGGGTCAGTTCAAAGAACTTCATGACGTATTTGACCTGGGTACTACAGCGCCGCCTGCTGTTCACAAATTAGGTAGTCACTTCTGGAAGTGGTGACGTGTCATGTCGTCGGGTTGAGGAAACGGGGTGGTGGAGGGTGGAATTCCAGGACGGGTCACAAACGCGATTTGTAAACGGGATTTCATTAACAGTTTAACATTAACAGTTAAGAATGTTTAACAGTCTAGTCTCTTAATAAACTCGCTTTTAATTGCTTTAACACGTCTAGCGTTTGTAACCATGCTTCATAACTACAGCCAGCACATGTTCAGCGTTGTCGGCCATCTTTATACGCTCCAGTCCTGTAGGCCTAACCAGCACCCCTGTTGAGATCTTCAACTGCTTACCTCAGCGGCCTCCTTCTCGAATTTCTCGATGGCTCGCTTGTCGATACCCCCGCATTTGTAGATGAGGTGGCCGGTAGTGGTGGATTTACCGGAGTCGACGTGTCCGATAACGACGATGTTGATGTGGGTCTTTTCCTTTCCCATGGTTGCCTGATTGGTTTTATATCTGTAGAAGTTAAGTCTTCATAAACACTCTGCACATAACATAGTATCAACACAAATAAATTCCGTCCCCCCAATTAAACTTGAGGAGAATCGTCACACTCAAAAAAAATTTTTTTATCTTGGCCTAATAACCAGAACCGCGTTTCAGTTCTGTATGAAAAAGTAACTTAGGCCAGGAAGGCAACTGCGATTTTGATGGCCATTTTACACCATGTGTACCAGGATACTGAAACAATTCGCTTACGGGCCTGAAGTCAATTATACAACTCAAACAAAGCCCACACCCATGTGCTCGACAAAAAATAAAAAAATAATATAAAATAAATAAATACGCCTACCGTAATGGATTGTTTATTAATGTCACAACTTTAAAATGTGAACACCACGTTTAAAAGACAGCAACATGTGTTAATTATTAAAACCTCCCAACTCTGAAAACAGCGCGCAAAATCCCATGGACATCACCAGCATGCTACAGGCCGCCGGTAACATACAGCAGCCGGCGCCGAGCCAACACCACAGCTGTGTCAAAGACACGTACAAAAGTACCGGAGGTTTTTAAAACCAACCTTTCCAAAAACGAAACCGATTACCGAAATACAAAAACAAACAAAATATTATTTAAACAATTCAAAAAGTGCGTTTATTATAACCAAACAAAATGCGGTGGAATTGTTTCCGCTCAGCAGTGTAGAAGGGGAAACGTTCTTTTTGTACTAATTAAAACGACGGTAAAAAAAAACAAACAAAAGAAAAGAAAAGCAAGCAAGCCCCAGCCTTCACTCCCAACGCGTTTAAACCGCACCAGGCCTGCCACTTACCGGATTGAGAAGAACGCCTGCTGCTCCTCGGTGAGGTGTCGGACAGAAAGACAGAATTTTAGGTTTTCAGAGTTTTTATAGTGGAAAAAAAGAGGCGGTATGTAAAAAAATTCAGGACCCACCCTCATTTATTGTTAACAGAAATTACCCACCCACACAAAAAAACGCCCCTTTTATCTGAACTTCGGAAGCCCGAAGAGAATTTCTATACCGTGACTATTTAAAGTAAAATTGCATCTATCTGGACAACTTTTATTTTTTTCAGTATTTTGATTTTGTATACACACAGTGTATGTATTTATACACACAGTGTATGTATTTATACACACTTCTAATACATTCAACAATCTGAGAACTTCACTTTCTTTGATTTAATAATAAACCAAATATATACTCTTTGTACTACAATGCGTTATAACATTGGAAAGCAAAACAACAAAAGCTTTGGAGAAAAGTGACTTTTAGCCAGACTACGTTTTGTGCTTTGTTTTCAGTGCAATGAAAGTAATCAAACACCAAGGAATTGTTTCATGTATTAAAACACTATATAATAACAGTATGCTTTAATGAAAACATGCGCGGCTTTTGTAAACAAAATATACAATCATTTAGTACTTTATAAATCCTTGACAAGTCTTTCGACAATAAGTAGTTGCCAATGTCTCAAATGCTTTGTCAAAGAAAAGTTTATTTTAGTATTGCAGGGCCACTCCAGCCCTGCTCCTTGCAGTCTGTTTCTGGGGCGGGATGGTGTGATGATGCTGATGATAATTCCTGCTGGGATTGAGCTGGTTAACAGACGTCAATCTGACAATGAAGTTCGGGGTCTGGGACATTACCATACGGAGTGTTCTTCTCCTGGGTGGAGACTGGGGTGATTAGACCTGGGTGTGGGGGAGTGTTCTTTGTCTCACTCATGGGGGAAGGGGATATCTTGTTCATTATACTCTTGTAAGAGATCTGCTGGCATTTCACATCTATATGAATTGTTACCCTTTCAAATGTCCAATTACATTTAAATGCACAGTAAGTAGCCAAAAATAATGTGTACCACTTCTAATCCAGTTTTCTGTAATGAGTTTAACTTTGTTTGCTCCATGTTGTTTGAAGTAGGTGATCAGTGTTATATTGAATTTTGAAGAGCAACTATTTTACATATTGTTTTTTTATTTTTGCTGAATTTTGTACAATAAATAACATTTTAAATAATTTCTAGAACAAAAAAACACACAATATAGCCATTTTAATGCAACCAAAAGGTAAGCATGTTAACATCTGTTACAGTTAAGTTTTTCTTTTCATGCATGTCGCAATTTACAAGGCTTCACAGATCTGAGCAAATATTTTCTCCACTTTTGTACAGCAGTCATTTTGGAGGCCTGCAAACTGAGCACTGCAGTGTAGGCCTCAATGCACCCTCACTGTGTTGCCGTGGTTACAAGGCCTGTGTGCCCGGGAAGCTGCTCCCTCTCCGAGTCCCGGAGCTGGAATGTGTCTCTGCGAGATTCGCAGCAACTCCACATCTCTCACTGCTAAACTGAGCGTATTTTAATAAAACCAAACTGTAAAAAACGGTGAAACAAAACAGTTAACCAGAAGCTGAAATGGCTGAAAGTCTTGCAGCTGATAGAGGCTGTTCCAAAGACTGCATGCTGAGGATACAGGGCCAGCTTCCTAGTCACATGACACAAATGATTCACTCTGTGGTCGTGATTCTTCAGAACCTCCCAGGCAACACAATGCAGTCTAAAACATGAATCCCGGGCCATAGCTAATGTCTGGTCTGTCGATTAGTGGCAAAGTAACTGACTTCTAAGATCAAGAAGATGCTATAATGGCACATATTCATATTGCATTGCAGTAGTATAGTTTCCTTTAAGTATAAAATGTAAGATATAGGCCTAAAACACAGAAAAGGTCATTTTTTCTCCAGCAGCAAATCTTTCTGGGTGGGGCAGGAGTTTAGCTGGATAGGGATCCTGGCCTGGAGACAGGCAGTGAAAGCAGGTGATTAGGAGAGATACATTAGAGCCTGGCTTAGCACCAGGAAGCTTCAGAAACAAGATACCTCTGCCAGGAAGTTTACCAACAAAACTTACTACAGTGAATGAAATGATGCCTATATATATATATATATATATTTTAAAGCAACTAGTTTGAAAATTCCTGGTGTTCTAGAATAGAAGAAATACAGCTACGGTGAAAAGAACGCAATACAAGCACAATGGCATATTTATAGGACTACTGAGTCAAAATGAGGTAGTTTTGGATTCACATGCTACTTTAATGCACAGCAGATGTACTACAGGGACACAGCTGAAAGCATTAACCCAAATGGCATGCCACACCACCACATGGGACAGCTAAAAAAGGACAAGGCAATAGAAAAGGAATAATGTGAAAAAAGCAACATTTATTCAATACAGTAGTGACACTTTTGGCACGCAAAATGGAGTAAAACAAAGAATTTATGAGGTTAACCCAGAATAACTCGGGTTAATGAAATGTTGCATTGCATAACAAAATAAGACTGCAGCACAGTAACATGCTGGTGAAGCTTAAGACAGGTTACATGTTCCCCATTTCAGTCCCTTAACTGCTTGGAAGCAGCAGAGACTTCAAACCAATTGAATTCTTGTTCCTTTCCTGCGAACACTCTTCCGATGGGTTTTAATCAGCATTAGCCAGTCCTTAATGAGAGACATCAGGGTCTTTGAGGAGGTTTCCAGCAGCAAGCGAGACCCTGAACAAAGGTGGAAAGTCCAGGGGATGGTGGTTCATTTCTTGGCAGCCTTCACCGCAGCCTTGGTGACCTTGCCAGCTCCAGCAGCCTTCTTGTCAACAGCCTTGATTACACCGACAGCGACCGTCTGCCTCATGTCACGCACGGCAAAACGACCTGCAAGTGGAATACTGCAAGTTAAATAGGAGGGCTCCATACATTACTGAAGGACGAGACTGCCAGGAGTCACAGGATCAAGCTGTTCCATTATAGATCCTGGACAGAAATACTTACCGAGGGGAGGGTAGTCAGAGAAGCTCTCCACACACATGGGTTTCCCAGGGATCATGTTCACAATGGCAGCGTCTCCAGACTTGACAAACTTGGGGTTGTCTTCCAGCTTCTTACCGGAACGACGGTCAATCTTTTCCTTGAGCTCAGCGAACTTGCAGGCAATGTGAGCGGTGTGGCAATCCAGCACTGGAGCGTAACCAGCATTGATCTGGCCAGGGTGGTTCAGGACAATAACCTGGGGAGAAGCGGGAAGACAGGCCAGTTACTGGACTGCCCAACATGGAACAGTAACAGAGCAAGGAGAAAACAAGGCCATAGAAAACATGAGGGCCCCTTCATACCTGGGCAGTGAAGGAGCCGGCCTCCATGGGTGGGTCGTTCTTGCTGTCTCCAGCCACGTTGCCACGACGAATGTCCTTGACAGACACATTCTTGATGTTGAAGCCAACGTTGTCTCCAGGAAGAGCCTCAACCAGGGTCTCGTGGTGCATTTCCACAGACTTCACTTCAGTGGTCACATTGGCAGGGGCAAAGGTGACGATCATGCCAGCCTTCAGGGTGCCAGTCTCCACACGGCCCACGGGTACAGTTCCAATACCTGGGGAGAACACAGGTCAGCCACAGCTCTACAAGTGCAGTTCTACAACTTAAGAAACAAGACTACATTGAGTGTACCTCCGATCTTGTAGACATCCTGCAGGGGCAGACGCAGGGGCTTGTTTGTGGGGCGCACGGGAGGGAGGATGGAGTCCAGCGCCTCTAGCAGGGTGGTGCCGTTGGCATTGCCCTCCTTACGCTCAACCTTCCATCCCTTGAACCAGGGCATCTACACAGAGGAATAGGAACAGTTACTTCTAGCTACAGCAATGCACTGGAACATAGGACACATCAAAACATCATCCACTTGAATTCAGATACTCACGTTTGAGCTGGGCTCCAGCATGTTGTCTCCATGCCAGCCAGAGATGGGCACAAAGGCCACAGTGGCGGGGTTGTAGCCGATCTTCTTGATGTAGGTGCCGACTTCCTTGGTGATTTCCTCATAACGTTTCTGGCTGTAGGGTGGCTCAGTGGAGTCCATCTTGTTAACGCCGATGATGAGCTGCTTCACACCCAGAGTGTAGGCCAGGAGGGCGTGTTCACGGGTCTGTCCGTTCTTAGAGATACCGGCTTCAAACTCACCAACACCTCCGGCAACAATCAGCACAGCACAGTCAGCCTGGGGAGGGAGAAGGGGAGAGACACTTAGGACATGGACAGGTCAGGGTAGCAGGGAAGACAGAAGCATTACTGCAGATTAGGACAGACTTCGCTATTGTACACATCTCCTTGGTGTGACTGGGGCACGGAGCAAAGCTGTTGAAGTGAATGATAATGCCACAACACTCCTACCAAGATAGACAAGGACCAACAAAGCCATGTTGTGACATTAGCTCTGGTGTCAACCCAAAACCTGCCCTGTACCCACCCCCACCATGCCAGCAACTGCCTCTTACCTGCGAGGTCCCGGTGATCATGTTCTTGATGAAATCTCTGTGGCCGGGAGCATCAATGATGGTGACGTAATATTTTGTCGTTTCAAACTTCCAGAGGGAGATGTCAATGGTGATGCCACGCTCACGCTCAGCCTTCAGCTTGTCCAACACCCAGGCATACTTGAAGGAGCCTTTCCCCATCTGGGGGAAAAAAAAAACACAACGAGGAGATGGTGAAATCACTGCAGGGCATCGGATCAACTGAAGTCATTCACATTTGATGACGACTTTGTCCCCTTACGTAGAACAGTCTGCAAATCTTTAGCGTTTACCTCAGCGGCCTCCTTCTCGAATTTCTCGATGGCTCGCTTGTCGATACCCCCGCATTTGTAGATGAGGTGGCCGGTAGTGGTGGATTTACCGGAGTCGACGTGTCCGATAACGACGATGTTGATGTGGGTCTTTTCCTTTCCCATGGTTGATTTTGTTGTAGGTTTTGTTTCTGTGCAAATAAATAAATAAATAAAGTCTCCATTAAAACTATCTGCTGTAACCATTACTATAGTTAGAACTACAGGACTAGAAACACAGTTACGAGATAATACTGCAGGACGCGAGGGAGAAATAAATCACGTCAATGTTAATGCAGCTACGCGAGTTCACCAGGTGCTGGATACCAATAGACGTTTGTGTCTCCTTTTGTTCAGCTGCAAACAAGGCTTTTGTTAAAAGGGCCACTCATCTATCAAATTAACTAACGAAACAAATTGAACTTTGCTCAAGCCCTGACTTAAACCGAGCACTGCATTTAAAAAAACACACCCACACACACTGGCAAACCAACAATGAACTGATTAAAACAAATTACACTTCGTGTAGTGGTTTGAGCTGCGTTGTACGATTAACAATTCATTATTCTGGACAACTCAGACGAGATTGTCCTCGTACAGATACAAGCAGTGTTACTAATACAGCACCGGGCCTAACCATTCATCCTGTGCAAGCCTGAGGCCTGGGCTCCCAGCCAAGCCACACATGTGCACAGACACGCAGTGTAAAAAATCACAAGCACGCTGGCTTTCCGTAAACCATTCAATAAAACACACTACCCGCGTCGCTGTTTCTAATTGCTTAAGTAGAAACAACGGCAAAACATTCTGAAGAGAAAACTATAAGAGATATACATAACGCCGCTTCAGCAAAATGCATTTCTGAATCTGTCCAGTCTTAAGTGTAGATTCGGGGTTTCTTTATTCATGTATTTAAATATCACTGAATTCCACTGACTAACAATTAAAAGAAACACGGCCTTTCTAGAAATTGAAAGGGAGATCAGACACTTACCGGCTTGAGAAGAACGATCACTAGCACACAATCTGCCGTCGCTTTGTGCAGGATGGTGTTTGGGCGATTGAGGGTTTTATAGGGTAAGAAAGCAGCTTGTTAGCCAACAAGCCCCTCCCTCTGTATTGTTAAGAAGGAAATCCAGCACCGAGAGAGGGGGAGGGGGCTCTGGGAGACCGTTTTCTCTCTTTCTTTGTGTTAAAACAATAATGACACTGTGTATACACGCGTTACAGAGTGAGTGAGTGAGGGTGGGTGTCTGCTTGTGGAACCAAAGTGTGGGAATCTTATAAAAAGAAATTCTTTAAACGGTATAGGACCGCCTTTCAATAGAGAGAGAAAGCTTTTTGCTAAACCTTTGCCCAGCAGTGTGGAGTAAAGTTTAAACTTCGGAGGGTCATGGGTTCAATCGGTCGGAGAAACTGTTGTACCCTTGAGCAAGGTACTTTATAATGTAACTGTATAAACTGGTATTGTAAAAATAATGTGTTATCTTGTAACAATTGTAAGTCGGGATAAGCTAATAATGCAGGGAAGCTATTAGAGGCTGTGTGGTCCAGTGGTTAAAGAAAAGGGTTTGTAACCAGGAGGTCCCCGGTTCAAATCCCACCTCAGCCACTGACTCATTGCGTGACCCTGAGCAAATCACTGAACCTCCTTGTGCTCCGTCTTTCGGGTGAGACGTAGTTATAAGTGACTCTGCAGCTGATGCATAGTTCACACACCCTAGTCTCTGTAAGTCGCCTTGGATAAAGGCGTCTGCTAAATAAACAAATAATAATAATAATAATATAGAGTATAATACTGTTCGTGCCTCTTACCTTAGCAAAGATATCGGTGCTACTACTCAGCAGCTCTAAGGACAGGAGCTCCTGCAGCAACAGTATTCCGGAAAACATCCCTAACTATACAGAGCTACATTTGGAATTACTGAAAGAAACCACATTCACTGACAAACATATCCCTAGACACTTTTACATTCTGAACTTTGAACAGCGTGCTGAGTTTATGTGCCCAATGTGCTGCCAATGTACCTTTACTCTGCTAAAGTGACAGTAAGTGTAAAAAGGGTTTACTGAATGAGTAAATAATCTAACAGGTTCAATAATGCTTAGTATATATCAAAAACCTTTACCAGACTTTCTTGAATACATTAAAACAGACTTTGGAAAAGTCTCCTCACTAATAGTTCTGTGTTTTTATGAAATTCAAACTTCTGTTCTGCCCCAAGCTGGACTCTTTCGTTAAGCTGTTTACCTCACTGTCTCTGTTTACTGTTAGAGAAATCAGCATATGGACGGCCCTTCTCCTGTGTGGGGAGGGAGGGGGACCTTTTGTCTTCAGCAGGAGTGTGAACTGCCCATTTACCTGCGCGCATATTCAGGTGATAGTCTCTGTGTGCGCTCGGATTTCTGCTCTGTTTGTGATGGGAAGGTGCTCAGCCTCACAGCCAGGTGCCCTGATAGCTGAGCTTGCTGGTGTTAGGTGAGAAACCGGGGGGAGCCTCTATCCTTCTACAACTTTTCACAGATAAATTGCAAGTGGCACTTCTACAAACCCTTTGTTGTTAATTTAATACTTCATACCCGGGGCGGGGGTGGCATTTAACAGCATTTAAAATCCTCATGCTGTACTCCAAGATAAAACTCAATAAAAAGTGTATGTACATGCATAACATGAAAATGTCATACTTTGACAAAAGTATTTGGGCAATCAACATATTTCATATGAATATAAATTCATAATCATGAAGTGCTTAAAAATAAATTGGAAATTTGTGATTAAAAAAAGCAACAAAAATGATTAAAACTAAAGCGTACAGCAAAAAGAGTACAGCGGCGATCTCAAAAGAGCAGTGATACAACTAAACAAAAAGGGAGAAACTACCAGAAAAATAGCAGAAACACTCAGTTTACCGAAAAGCACTGTGTGGCTATTATTGACAAACACAGGAGGACAGGAACTACTGCAACTAGCTCCAGGTGTGGAAGACCAAGAAAGAGTTCTGCAAAATCTGGAAGAAGAAGAATCGATTTGACACAAGAATTCAAGAAATTCATGAGTGAGCAATTCAACGATACCTTAACAAGATGAATGTCCATGTAAGCCAACAAGCAAACCTTTGTTAAAAACAATACACAAAAAGAAAGGACTACTGCTTGAAAAACCAAATTTTTTTGAAAGCAACAATATGTTTGGAAGAAAGAAAGAAGTAAAGAAAATTTCATCATGAGTGAGAAATGCAACGATGAGGGTCTGGAAACATGAGCAAGTGGGATCCTTCCTCTGTGATTCTGGGATTTTTCATGGCTGGATGAGCAGGTGATATTTACTGCCCAGTATACTAGCGCTGGCAATTGGCATTTCAACAACCATACACTTTACAAGCACAATCAATAGAGAGTTTACATTGTGTAATAATACACTATTTGTAGCCTGCATAAAAACACACTGTTGTTGTTGTTGCTTTTTGTTTGCTTTGTCACAGCATGAAGCTAGGTGGATTTGAACTGTAGTTCTCACTCAGTGCTGGCTGTGTACAGTAGTCCTGCAAACTGTAAGCATTGCAGTGTAGGCCTCAATGCACCCTCACTGTGTTGCCGTGGTTACAAGGCCTGTGTGCCCGGAACCCTGGAGCTGGAATGTGTCTCTGCGAGATTCACACAGCAACCCCACATCTCTCACTGCTAAACTGAGCGTATTTTAATAAAACCAAACTGTAAAAAACAGTGAAACAAAACAGTTAACCAGAAGCTGAAATGGCTGAAAGTCTTCCAGCTGATAGAGGCTGTTCCAAAGACTGCATGCTGAGGATACAGGGCCAGCTTCCTAGTCACATGACACGCTAATGATTCACTCGGTGGTCGTGATTCTTCCAGGCAACACAATACTGTAACAGCAGCTGGATCCAACCTTCAATGAAACAGAGTTAGTGATGCGGGTGTGCTGTAGCGAGGCCCACTCTGAAGGCACAGACACAATACTGCAGTCCTGTCACTGTAACTCACCATGCTGCTATAATCAGAGTGCTGTATTAGCCAGCAGATACAGTGTGTGCGGTACTTTGTGTTTATTTAACCAGGACTAATCCTGTTTAAACGAACAAACGTCCTTGGAGATGGAAATGACACTACATTTTCTTTTTTTATTTACCAGGAAAATAAAAAAAACCCTCGAGTGATTGCAACGTCAGCACAGAATGGACCAGAGTTCTCAAGGTCATTACACCGATCGTACAAGACTAGAAACAAACCACCCAGGCTCAGTCAATACATAAACCTCCTTGGGAGTTGCATTTGATTAGTTTTGCAACGTTTACAGCTGCGTTCACAAATTGCGAAGACATTGATAAAACTGGCACATTCAGTTAAATCGAGATGACTCTGGGATGTTAAATCCCTACAGTCCAAACCCACTCAACAAACTGAATAAGAACTCAATACAAAGCCCCTGATCAGATTAAAGACATATCACTAATGGGCAGGCTTGGATAGAATGAAGGATGGTAGCAGCATTCCCACTGCAGAGCAGTTTGACCCAGTCCAGTTTTTCCTGTGTGCTCAATTGTAGTTAATAACTACAAAGAGGAAAAACTCAGGGTTGCCTGTTTGTCTTCAATAACACCTGTAGTGGACCAAACTGCTCTGCAATGGGAGTCTTTGTTCAAACTGCTTATTCCCATTAAACATCAAAGGACTGTGAGCCTTAAGAGGCATATTATACAAATGATCTCATGTGTCTGTGTGTGTCATATTTCACTGGCCTGCTAGCTGCTTTAACACAGTGTGTGAGATGTGACTTGTGTTTTATGCTTTGAAGACTAAGAGATTGATTTTCTGATGTTGCTAATAAAGAAGCAGCAAGTTCGTGCCATGGAGATGTGTTGCATGAAGGAGAAGGAGGGGTCAAGAATAACACCTTGTTTTTTAGCAGAAGGAGATGGAGTGAGAGTGATAGTCAAGGGATAGAGAAGTCAGAGGAGAGAGAGGAAGCAGAAGGAACGTAGAGGTCAGACTTAGAGAGGTTGAGGTGGTGAGAATGCGTCCAAGTTGAGACAGTCTGAGATGCGGGAGGAGATGTGGGAGTCAAAAGAGGAAGGGGAAGGAGAGGAAGATCTGGGCAATATCAGCATAAAGGTGGTAGGAGAAGCCAAAAGAGGAGATGAGAGTGCCAGGCGAGCGGGTGTAGAGTGAGAAGAGGAGGGGGCCCAGGACAGATCCTCGAGGTAGAGAGGGGGCCAGGAGAAGAGACAGAGCCAGGAAACCTGGAAGGAGCAGTTAGACAGATAGGAGGAAAACCAGGCAACAGCAGTGCCTGAGATCCCCAGGTCAGAAAGAGAGGAGAGGAGAAGAGCATGATCGACAGTGTCAAAGGCAGAGGAGAAGTCAAGGAGAACGAGAATTGATAGGAGGGAGTCAGTTACAGAGAGAAGGGTGGTTTCTGTGGAGTGTGCAGGATGGAGCTCGGATTGAAGAGAGTCAAGCAGAGAGTGCTCGCCGAGGAAGGATGCCAGCTGGCTCGAGAGTAGAAGCTCGCTTGAGAGTTTGAGAGAGGAAAGGGAGAGAGACAGGGCCATAATTCTGGGCGAAGGGTCAGGAGATTTCTTAATAATGGGGATGACACAAGCAGTTTTGAAGGCTGAGGAAAAGGAGACAGAGAGCAGAGAGGTGTTAATGAGGGAGGAGATAAAAGGATGAAGAGCAGCAGGGCAATGGAGTGGAAGAAGCGAGTAGGAAGGGGATCCAGGATGCAGGTAGGTGGCCTGGTGCTCAGCCACACCTTGAAGTCTGGCACAGTGGCACTGGAGGGCGGATGAAGTGTCGTCTGTGAGCTCGAGGCACCGGGACAGACGGTTCAGAGGAGTCCTGGATTGGAGACAGGCAGTGACAGCAGGCTACAATCAGGTTATTAGGAGGGGATGCACTAGAGCCTGGCTCAGCACCAGGGAACTTCAGGAATAAAGGCCAGGTAGTTTACCAACAAATCAAACTCGCTGCAGATTGAAATAATCCCCAAATCTTTTTAAAGTAAGCCCTGCTTGAGTAATAAGTGGATCACAGGCACATTAAAGCATCTTAAGACAGAGCTGAGGAATCCTGGTGAACAAAACATGTCTGATTCACTTGCTGAGTCTCTGTGCAAAAAGAAAGAAAGATCACTTTTTTAATAAAATAATATTGCGTGTTAATTCTTCAGTGCTGGCTCTTTGAACTATTGTGATTCTTTTGCAGGGTTTATTCCAGCCCTTGGCCAGTGAAACTTTATAAGCTTTGTGTATTTTTCTATTGCTGACTGTTCCCGAGACTTTTCTGCAAATGATAATTCAGTTTCTCAAGGGCTTTCTTACTGTATAAATAAACAAACAACAGATTGGTTCTAATTAAAATAACAGCTGTTTGGGAACCCTTAGCCAGAGCGTTTACACTGTCAGAGGTGAAAGATCCGGGGCTGAAGCCAGGAGCCAGCCAGCTCTCCACAATAAGAAGGTAGAGGATTTAAGACATGTGTTCCCCCCGACCCCCCGACCCAGGCCCTACCTCGCACTCACATGCCATCAGCACCTGTGCTATGTGAACCTGCCATGAGACCATTGTAGCTTTAACTTTAGAGAGACTTCAGTATGGCCTTGGTATTCTTGCAGTCTGTTTCAGCGTGGCTGGGCTGGGCTGTCTTGCTGAGCTCTCAAGTTTAATGTCATGTGAGCTGTTTGTTCTGTACAATCCTACAATATAACCTCGCCCTGACCTACATTCACAGTTTGTGGAAAAACTTGTTTTAACAAACGTTCACGCTGTCTCATCATGTTAAAGGTACAGCTTTTTACAGGTGAATCAGACGTCAGAAACCAAGACTCTGATAGCTTCTGGACCCTGGAATAAGGAATGTCCGTACCAAGTTTCATCACAGTGCACAAAATATGAGTAAAAGTAAGAATGTGACCACCATCCGCATCCCCATCAGCAACATAAACCAGCAAGGACTGGCACATGCACACGCACACACACACGTGAACACACACAAACACACACAGGCAAACACACACACACACAATAGTATGCAAAGAGACTGTCTGTATTGAAAACATGTTTAATCCATTAGAAATTCCCTGAAATTAAAAGTATAAAATAATGTCCTAATAAAAACAAACGATACAAAAGCATACATGAGAAGGCGTTGACTGCCGGATTTGAGCACATATTTGTCATTTTTAATGCAGAGAATCTTTTTATACTTTCTGTCTGGCTGAATAAAATAATACATTCCCTTTTTTTATTTAAAAATAAAACACATTCCTGCTCCCATGTACAGGGACACTGCTGCTGTACCCTTGAGCAAGGTACTTTACCTAGATTGCTCCAGTAAAAACCCAACTGTATAAATGGGTAATTGTATGTAAAAATAATGTGATATCTTGTAACAATTGTAAGTCTGCTAAGAAATAAATTGATTAAATTGAGAACACAGTAAAAGATCTAAAGCACTCAATAATAACACCGCTATTTCAGAGGGGTGTTGCCATGACAGCACACACACTGCAGCAGCCCCCGTTTCCTGTTCTAGGATGTTTGCTTCCTGAGTTGTACCCGTGTTGTGCAATAGCTGGCAAGTTCACCTCTCAGAAAGACCCAAAACATCACAGCGCTGTACAGCTTCAAGATGGAGCGCACACTCCACGCCCCTCATTACATTTCCTGTCTCAAAACCCTGCCGTGTGGAAGGCACTGCCCCCATGTGGCCACTCAGGAACCACTTGTTAAAATGAATGCTCTGATTTTAGTTTTTTACTGTTTTTTTTTTTTTTTTTAAATGCATTTTAAAAAGCTAGTTTAATCTGGGCTTTAATTCCCCACCTTTTTTGTATCAGAATCAGCTTCTTTTACACATTTAATACATTTTTTAAAAAAAAGGAAATGCCTTTACTTGTATTCAATTAAAATGTTCCTGATCGACGTGTAATTAAATACCCTTGATTTACACTGACTGCACAACATTAACAGAAGGATCTGTCATCTCCATTCAGGAGGTAGCAATCAGGGAATCCCGTCCTGTTCTGTCCCTTTGAGGTCAGGGATAGGAGGCAGCTCTTAATTGTTTAATTAAAGCAGTTTATTATTTAATGATTCCTATTAAAACTTGGTGCAGATGGCCTTCAGAAAGCATGCCTACAGTGGCTGCTCATACCGTGTCCCTTTAACCCCTGTTAATAAGCAAGGCATTAAAAAAATCCCTTGAAAATCTCCACCTTTTAAAGTATCATGTAGCTTCCACATGATCTGTTTTCAATTGTGTAGGTTTTGTGCAGAATACAAAGACGTGATTATTCCTGTGAGTGTTTCTGTTTCACTGCAGAGAGACAGACAGACAGTCGCTCGAACAGGCTGGTCCCCTCATCCCTGTTCAGTCTGGCTCGATGGAAACAGGAGATATATTAAGGGGAGGGGGGTGTCCCGAGAGACTCCCACAGTATCCCCTGCAAGAGAGGATGGGACCCCTGCAGTTCCAGAGTGAAGCAGCTCTCCTGTTAGAATTACTCTGATATTAACACACATTCACATCTGCAGTTTAAACACAGAGCTGAGACGCACAATCCTGTTCCTGATTCAGACAGAATCATCCATACCTAACCAACACTCAATACTGCTGGGTTTAGAAGTGCTCAAAGAAACTGAATACATTCAATGACAAACGTTTCGACATTGAGAAAGACTTCGAGTCGAAGCGTTTGCAATGGAATTTATTTCTGAACCTGAAAGAAGATGAAGGGAGGGATGAAGGGACCTGTCTGTCTGTCTGCGTGTCTGCCAGCCTGCCTGTCTGTGTGTCTGTAAGTTAGCCCACTGGAATGTTTACTGGTCTGTGAGTCTGTCCTTTCAATCGGTTTTCTGTCTGCTTGTCCGTCTGTCTGTCTGTTGAATACAGACCCTCCCTGGAGTCTGTCTCAGGGAATGTGTCCTGGTCTGTGCGTCTGTCCCTCAGCAGTCTCCTGCCCACCTGTCCTTGTGTCCCTCGCCCGGTCTCTGCTCCTCTCTCGCCCAGCTCTGGAGCTGCCCGGTCCCGCAGACGCAGTAGAACAGTGCTCCGAACACGTTGATCCCGGCAGAGATGAAAAACACCAACCTCCACCCGGAGAGAGAGTGCTGCAGGGAAACACAGAGAGTGAGACTGCAGAGAAACACAGGGAGAGAGACTGCAGAGAAACACAGAGAGTGAGACTGCAGAGAAACACAGAGAGAGAGACTGCAGAGAAACACAGAGAGTGAGACTGCAGAGAAACACAGAGAGTGAGACTGCAGAGAAACACAGAGTGAGACTGCAGAGACTGCAGAGAAACACAGAGAGTGAGACTGCAGAGAAACACGGAGTGAGACTGCAGAGAAACACAGAGAGTGAGACTGCAGAGAAACACGGAGTGAGACTGCAGAGAAACACAGAGACTGCAGAGAAACACAGAGTGAGAGAGAGAAACACAGAGACTGCAGAGAAAACACAGAGAAACACAGAGAGTGAGACTGCAGAGAAACACAGAGACTGCAGAGAAACACAGAGAGAGAAACACAGAGAATGAGACAGAGAAAAACAGAGTGAGACTGCAGAGAAACAGAGAGACTGCAGAGAAACACAGAGAGTGAGACTGCAGAGAAAAACAGAGTGAGACTGCAGAGAAAACAGAGAGAGACTGAGACAGAGAGAGAGACTGCAGAGAAAACAGAGTGAGACTGCAGAGAGAAACAGAGACTGCAGAGCAGAGAGAGAGACTGCAGAGAAAACAGAGAGTGAGACTGCAGAGAAAACAGAGAGTGAGACTGCAGAGAAACACAGAGAGTGAGACTGCAGAGAAAACAGAGAAACAGAGAAACACAGAGTGAGACTGCAGAGAAACACAGAAACAGAGAGTGAGACTGCAGAGAAACACAGAGAGAGACTGCAGAGAAACACAGAGAGAGAGACTGCAGAGAAAACAGAGAGAGACTGCAGAGAAACACAGAGAGACTGCAGAGAAACATAGAGTGAGACTGCAGAGAAACACAGAGTGAGACTGCAGAGAAACACAGAGAGTGAGACTGCAGAGAAACACGGAGTGAGACTGCAGAGAAACACAGAGACTGCAGAGAAACACAGAGTGAGACTGCAGACAAACACAGAGAATGAGACTACAGAGAAACACAGAGTGAGACTGCAGAGAAACAGAGAGAGCAGAGACTGAAACACAGAGAGAGAGACTGCAGAGAAACACAGAGAGAAACACAGAGAGAGACTGCAGAGAAACACAGAGAGAGAGACTGCAGAGAAACAGAGTGAGAGAGAAACAGAGAGAGAGACCGCAGAGAAACACAGAGAGTGAGACTGCAGAGAAACACAGAGAGAGAGACTGCAGAGAAACACAGAGAGAGAGACTGCAGAGAAACACAGAGAGAGACTGCAGAGAAACAGAGAGTGAGACTGCAGAGAAACACAGAGAGAGAGACTGCAGAGAAACAGAGAGTGAGACTGCAGAGAAACACAGAGAGAGAGACTGCAGAGAAACACAGAGAGAGAGACTGCAGAGAAACAGAGAGAGTGAGACTGCAGAGAAACACAGACTGCAGAGAAACACAGAGAGTGAGACTGCAGAGAAACACAGAGTGAGACTGCAGAGAAACACAGAGAGTGAGACTGCAGAGAAACACAGACTGCAGAGAAACACAGAGAGAGAGACTGCAGAGAAACACAGAGAGAGAGACTGCAGAGAAACACAGAGAGTGAGACTGCAGAGAAACACAGAGAGTGAGACTGCAGAGAAACACAGAGAGAGAGACTGCAGAGAAACACAGAGAGTGAGACTGCAGAGAGAAGACAGAGAAACATAGAGTGAGACTGCAGAGAAACACAGACTGCAGAGAAACACAGAGAAACACAGAGAGAGACTGCAGAGAAACACAGAAGAGAGACTGCAGAGAAACAGAGAGAGACCAGAGAAACACAGAGAGTGAGACTGCAGAGAAACAGTGAGAGAGAGAGAGTGAGACAGAGAAACACAGAGAGAGAGACTGCAGAGAAACACAGAGAGAGAGACTGCAGAGAAACACAGAGAGTGAGACTGCAGAGAAACAGAGAGTGAGACTGCAGAGAAACACAGAGAGTGAGACTGCAGAGAAACACAGACTGCAGAGAAACACAGAGTGAGACTGCAGAGAAACACAGAGAGAGAGACTGCAGAGAAACACAGAGAGAGACTGCAGAGAAACAGAGAAACACAGAGAGTGAGACTGCAGAGAGAAACAGAGAGAGACTGCAGAGAAACACTGCAGAGAAACACAGAGAGAGACTGCAGAGAAACACAGAGAGAGACTGAAACACAGAGAGTGAGAGAGAGAAACACAGAGAGAGAGACTGCAGAGAAACATAGAGAGAGACTGCAGAGAAACACAGAAAGAGAGACTGCAGAGAAACACAGAGAGAGAGACTGCAGAGAAACAGAGAGAGAGACTGCAGAGAAACACAGAGAGACTGCAGAGAAACACAGAGAGAGAGACTGCAGAGAAACAGAGAGTGCTGTCATTGAATGTATTACGTTTCTTTTAGTATTTCTAAATTTAGCACTATTGAGAGTTTAGTAGTTATGGATGAGGCTAGTCTGCAGTTCACACAGGGACAGGGGGTCAGACTGCAGGGAAACACAGAAGGAGGGGGTTAGACTGTAGCATAGAACTTACCTGTGCAGTGAGGCAGTGTGTGTTTACCTGTGCAGTGTAGTGTGTGTTTACCTGTGCAGTGAGGCAGTGTGTGTTTACCTGTGCAGTGAGGCAGTGTGTGTTTACCTGTGCAGTGTAGTGTGTGTTTACCTGTGCAGTGAGGCAGTGTAGTGTGTGGTTACCTGTGCAGTGAGGCAGTGTAGTGTATGGTTACCTGTGCAGTGAGGCAGTGTAGTGTGTGTTTACCTGTGCAGTGAGGTATCCCACCACAGTGGGGGCGGCGATCCCAGGGATGGTCCCGAAAGAGTTTGTGATTCCCAGCAGGATCCCGGCATACCTGTGAGGGAAACAGAGAGGGAACACAGACTGCATCACAGGAACAGCGAGAGCCGCTGCATGACTCATTACGAGCCCCTGGCAGAGCAGCACCGGAAACTGATCCTGAACAACACCCCCCCTCTGACCTGGGCGCGATGTCGAGGTGGTTCATGCTGAAGCCGGCGCTGATTATCCCGCTCAGGGCGGAGGACACGGTGAGGAACGCGACGGCCCAGCGGTAATCACAGCCAATAAACGCCGTGGCAACCAGGAACACTGCCGGGAACACCATGCCTGGGAGAGAGGGAGGGAAACAGGAATGAGGAATCACGACTGGAGCCTCCCCCTCCCCCTGTCCCCTGTCCCCTGTCCACCCCGGTACCTGAGACGGTAAATATCTTGCGCACTGCAGTGGTGCTCAGGAGGCGTCTCTCCTGCAGGAAATCAGCCAGCACACCGGACAGCAAACCAACCGGGAAGCAGCACAGATAGGGCAGAGCAGAGAGGAACCCATTCTGAGAGAGAGGAGAGAGGGGAGAGGGTGAGGAGAGGAGGAGAGGAGAGGGGGAGAGAGGAAGAAAGAGGGGGAAAGGGGAGAGGGGGAGGAGATGGTGAGGAGAGGGGGAGAGAGAGGGGAGAGGGGAGAGAGAGGAGAGGGGAAACGTTCACTCTCACTCACACACACTCTCACCTCCTTGATGTTGAAGCGCAGCACTTGGTCCATGTAGGTGGGCAGTGTGGTCAGCAGGGTGTAGTAGGACCAGTTTGCAGAGAAGTGAGCCACAACGATGGACCAGAGAGGCAGGGAGCCCAGCATGGAGAGAGCAGGCACTGACCAGCCCTGAGCACTGCCCTGAGAGAGAGGAGAGCATGATCATTACACTGCAACACAGAGAGAGGAGAGGAGAGGACGCTGTGTCAATACACACCATATAGAGAGAGAGGCAGGGAGATAAGGAGAGAGGGAAGGAGACAGAGGAAACATTGTGATCAATAAATACACTGTGATTGGGTACCTGTGAGCCGATGGAGTCAGTGATGTAATTTAGCTCGGACTTGCTGATTCGTGGGTGAGAGCGAGGCTCGTCGGACACCAGAGTGAACCAGAACACAGACCAGACACAGCCAGCAGCACCTGAGAGGGGAGAGAGGAGAGAGGGTGTAGAGGGGGGAGAGAGAGGGTCAGTGGAACTGCATTATGAGGAGTTCCAGCTCTTTTAAAGCAGGTTTGTCTCGGGGAGCTGACTGAGCAGCGCTGGGACTCACCGAAGATGTAGAAGACAGAGGGCCAGCCCAGGGACTGACACAAGAAGCCTGTCAGAGGCAGAGCCACAAAGGTACCGAAACTAACACCTGAGAGAGGGAGTGAGAAAGTTACAACACTGAGCAGCACTCTGTTACATACACACTGTACTCCAATTCACAGCTTTAAAACACAGAATCATTTCTCTAAACAGTTTGTATTGTAAAATCTACACAATGTGCTGAACAGCCATTTACATGAGAGGTTAGAAAGCTGAATGTGTTGAAACTGGATTTGCAGCTGTAATACAAGCCCAGCAGAGCTGAAGGTCCGGTACCTGCTGCAGAGAAGGTCACGAGGCGACTGCGCTCCAGGGGCGGGGCCCAGCGTGCCCACATGGCATTCATCGCAGGGAAGGATACGCCCTGCAGGAGAGGAGAGCACACCGTCACCACACTGATACCACACTGACACACACACACAATGACACACACTCACACACTGACCCAAACACACACCGTCACCACACTGACACACACACACAGTGACACACGCACACAGTGACACACACACACACACTGACACACACACACACACTGATACCACACTGACACACGCACACAGTGACACACACACACACACTCACAGACACACACACTGATACCACACTGACACGCACACAGTGACACACACACACACACACTGATACACACACACTCACACACTGACACACGCACACACACACACACCGATACACCACGCTGATGTGTCACCACATTAACACACATAATCATATAGACACACACAATGACACAATTCACTCTCACACTGAGACACTCACTCTCTCACACACTCCTTACTTCTCCGACGCCCTCGGCTGCTCTCAGTGCGATGAGGTAGGGGACCCCCAGACTGGCTGCCAGCGGGGTGAGCAGAGTCAGCACTGCCGTGCACAGCACCCCTAAACCCAGGAACAGCTTCCCTCCAAACCGGTCCGACACGTACCCCCCCACAACCTGGGTCAGGATGTACCCATAGAAGAAGGAGCTGAGGATCACACCCTGCGTCTCAGAGCTCCAGTCATACTGAGGCACCTGGGGAGAGAGGAGAGTCAATACACTGCCCAGAGATTCACAGCAACACAGAGAGAGAGAGGAGAGGAGAGTGGAGAGAGCGGGAGAGAGGAGAGAGTGGGAGAGGATCACCCAGGGTCTCAGTCCCAAATATTATGACGAGAGACAGGGGAGACTATGCACTAAGCAGGGATATCAGAGAGGGGTCAGAGGGGGAGAGGAGAGTTACTGGCACTGCAGTATCGAGCCAGTGTTACTGATAACCTACCCCTGGGGGCCCCTTATTGGTCGAGTTGCCCTCAGGGCTGGAATGTTTCGGACACACCTCCGCCTGGGAGCTGTTGCCGATTGGCTGTGTCACTGTTCCGTTGACCATGGCTACCATGACGACGCTGAGATTGACACGCAGGGCGTAGACCATGCAGAAGCCCAGGAACATGAGAAATGCGAGGTTAAAACGAGCGGAGCAACATTGTGCTGAGCCTGAGGGGGGCGACAGAGAGAGCACAGGAACAAGGTTAGAGCAACACTCCTCTCTCTCCCCTCTCCCACCCTCTTCTCTCTTGTATCTCAGTCGCGACTCACCTCTCCCTTTCCTTCCCTTCCCTTCCTTCCCTTCTGTCCTTGTCTCGTAATTCGATAGACTGGGTCTCCCTCTCCCCTCCCCTCAACTGTATGTCAAAAGGAACTGGTTCCCTCTCTTCCCCATTCTCACCCTCCTCTGTGCTCAGCAGGGGTTGGGTCTCCCCTGATTCAGGCCCCTCCTCCTCTTCACTGTCACGGAGGGCGGAGTTTATGGAAGGTCGATCGTACAGCGCCATGGCAACCAGCCAGACACACCTGAGGAGACCAAAAATTTTCATGCACACACACACACACAGAGGCAGAGTTAGTGCGTCAGGAGGGGAAGCCAGGGTTTAGAAAACTCCCCTGTCAGCACTTTACCAGCAGCCAGTTTGAGCATCATTGTATCTGGAGGGGAGCCAAACTCCTCTCGTGACACAGTGCATTACAGCCCTCCCTCCCTCTCTCCCTCCCTCCCCCATCACACCCCCTTTCTCTCCTCACCCTCACAAACTAAAGAAAACGACTTTCTGTTGAATTGTTTAATTTGACAGCGACAGGGTTTACATGTCACTTGTTATGTTATTTATGTTGTGGTATTTACAGACTAGAAGCAGGCAGCCTTCTTTTCAGGGCTCCTTATTACAGTGTCCTCAATACAAATCCTACTGCCAGTAAGAAACCCCCCAAAAAGACTTGAGAGTAGTTTAACATGTGGAAAGAGAAACAGCTCTATTTACATTGGATTTACAATGGGTATTAACAAGGGTTTGTACAGCTGCTGGCAGTAATATGTGCATCTGTAATACTTTTTAAACGGGCTCTCGCTGTCCGTCCTGCGCAGTCCTGTCAGTAATCCCTGCTGTCAGAGTTAACCATGAAGATGACTCACAGACTCACCCGATTCAATACATTCACTTCAAACAAAACACGGACGAGGCAAAGGGATAGACCACCATCATCATCATCACCATCATCATCATCATCACCATCATCATCACCATCATCATGATCATAAAAACAGTATTTAGCTTTAAAAGCAAAGTGAACATCCAACCTGTCTGTATTTAATAAGGATGATGCTATGCTTTACAAAAACACGGCACAGTGACTGCACTATGCATGACATTTTAATAAAAACATCTGATTTTAGTTTTTCAATCAATGATTCACACCTTTGCCGTGTCTCTCTCCGCCGGTGTGCCGGTGACAGCAGTTCTCTCTCTTCCCCGGTGCCGTTTCTTTGTTAATGTTATTGCTGCTTCGGGTGTGACTATATAATAATAATTACATAGAAATCAATAACTCTGTGAGGGTGCTGCTATTGAACTGCTGTTCCCCGGCGATACCTCGGTGTCTGCCTCTGTCTCTTTGTGACACAGAACCCGCTTCACTGTTCTCTGTCTCATATTAAACGCACTCCGACTGACAGCAGTCAAGTTCTTCTTGTTGTTGCGGCTCCACCGTCACATGACACACCCAGGCGGTTAAGAATCACCAGACCGGATTCTGCCATGGCTCCTCCCGGCCCGCAGTCTCCTGTCATGTGACCGTGGCAGTGCCCGAATGTAAAGATGTTCTATAACAGATATACATTCCACATGATATTATATATATAGAATCACACTTCCCTGATACAATACAACTCAGCTAAATGAAGTCAAATACCCCCTGACACAATGAAACAAGACAATCTGAACAACAGTTTAATATCGTTTTACTTTCCACACTGCCTTTTTTCAGCATTGTCGGGTGTCTCATTCACTGTAATATAATACCATGTGCAGGAATGTAAGTCTACTTGTATATAGGGTTAGTGAAAAGTGTAATTCTAAAAAAATCTCAAAAACTTTATTCGTTCTCTGTCTCTGCTCAGCCGGGCTCCCTCGACACGTGATGAGTTGCGATCACCCGGACCACGTGGTTCGACCCCGTGTGTTTATATTTATTTTTCCGTCTCAGTCTCAGGTGATTCGGGTGAAGTCGCTGTCAAGCTGTCTGTCTGAACATGTCTGCTTCCGACCTGCAGCTTCTCCTCGCCTCATGTTTGTTTTTCGCCGTGTTCGGCTCGGTTCGGGGATCGAACGGGACGGTGCCGCTGGTTCTGTGGCATGGAATGGGTGAGACGCACAATATTTATATTATTGTTCAAGGACTGATCAACTAAAATGAGGAAGTCACTGCTGTGATGTCAGAATGGATTCCGTAGAGTTCGTGGTGGTGTGAATTCTGTCATGCAATTAATTAAATGATTTAATTTATATCTCAGTTAATATACATGTTTTTTTTAAAGGAATAAAACTACCGTACAATGCAGTGCAGTGCAGTGCAGTACAGTACAGTGCAGTACAGTACTGGCACACTGCAGTTTGACCGGGATGAGAAGTCGTGCTGTTATATCCCCAGCAAGCGGAAAGTACCGCCGCACACACACAGGAAGACAGTTTGTTTTGAGGAATCGATACTGACTCGCGCATGTAAACCACCTTTAAATCCACTTACCTATTACAAAGCATGGTGCATCCCAGAGCTGCTGAA
>CM072687.1:28557180-28614680 GCA_036884735.1 Huso huso
CTCCTCCTCCAATGATTATTTCAGGGCAAAAAATTATACAAAGAAGAAGTTAAAACTGAAGCAAAACAGAGAGAGAGAGAGAGAGAGAGGGGGGCGTTAATGCAGCTCAGCGCTGGAACTATAACAGAAAAATCAACTGAATATAAAAAAAAAACCACGAGAGTCCCTATAAACCTGCCCCCCACCTCCCTCCCAGTACAGTAGGAGAAGAAGAGCCCTGCAGAGATGGAGAGGAAGAGAGACTAGCACTGGGGATGGTAAGATCAGTTCCAATGTACATTTTAGTTTATTTTATTAATGAACGTCTGTGTACTAAATGCTTCCACTACCTGTCTCTTCCCTTCTCTCTCTCCAATTCCGCTCTATTTTAATACAGTAAAGGCATGTTAAGTGATTGGTAAGTAATGATAAATAATAAAAGCGCTCCGGCCCCTCGATTTCAAACTCAATCTCTCCTCGGTCACCTACCTCGCTACAAACTTTCTGAAGGCAAACAGACCTGAACTGCAAACCGTTATTTAAACGAACACCCTCTAGACCAGATCTAACCCAATCGAATCACACGGGAGCTCCCCCCGCTGTCGGAGTGTGGAGGAACCCACACAAACAGACAAGCTGCATTTATATTATTAATATCACTATCACCTCCATCTCCTCAAACCTCTCTCTAAAGCTGCGTTTACGCTATCTCAAACCTCTCTAAACGGAGGAACCCACACAAACAGACAAGATGCATTTATATTATTAATATCACTATCACCTCCATCTCCTCAAACCTCTCTCTAAACGTTCACGCTATCCCTGCGGAGGAACCCACACAAACAGACAAGCTGCATTTATATTATTAATATCACTATCACCTCCATCTCAAACCTCTCTCTAAACGTTCACGCTATCCCTGCGGAGGAACCCACACAAACAGACAAGATGCATTTGTTATTATTAATATCACTATCACCTCCATCTCTAAACGCACGCTTATCCTCGAAACCAGATACATTTATATTCCACAAACCTCCGCTCTGAAAACTCCTTGCCTCTCTAAACGTCTCTAAACAAAAACTGAAACCCACCATTTTATTTCTGCTTTTAAGAAGCTAAACAAAAAAGATAAGGAATGACGGAGGAACCCACAAACAGCATGCATATCGCTGAGATTCAACCGGACTCTGAAATCAAAGAAGAGCAGAAACACAGAGCAGGCACAGTCCAGGCTGCATCTGTTATAGGAACCGCCAAGCCAGTCTCCCTCCCGCAGAAACGAGACTAAAATCACACAGAAAACCCACTCGAGTCCGGGGAGACCAAGGCCATGGGAGATTTCATTTATTCATTTTTATATATAAACAAAAAACATGAAACTAGCATTTTATTTATTATTATTCTTCTAATGAAGGAATGAATAGATTAATGATTGTAAAGGAATGACAGGTGAGGTGTAATGTGCAGTTGCATATCTGAGTACACATGTCCTCCCCTCGCCCCCTGGCACAGAGGCAGCAGATTGGATAGTATACCTCCCAGTCCTCACCCCCCACCCCCCAAAGAGAGAGAAATCTGTGATTGGATTTAGGAATGCCCATTAGAGAAAGTTGCTTTTTGATTGGATGAAGGAATGCAGATTAAAAAGCAAGCTGTTCTCCGATTTGATGATGGAAGCCAATGGATGCTGTGCCACTCTGTGATTGGGTGCTTGGGGAAGGGGGGAGGGGTGGTCCCCCTCTATCCTGCGATCTCTGTCGCCGTGGTGACCAGCTTGCTGCCGTTCCACACCGTCTTGAACTGCTCCGGAACCGGCAGCTCCGTCTGCAAAAAAATAAAATAAATAGATCAAACATAACAGAGAACACGAATAAATTAGAAATGTTCATCCGTCTGTTTCTCCTGGGCACAAGAACTTTCATCTCGGTGTGTATATAAAACGGGGCACACTCACAAACTCCCCGCCCTCGCTGGGCACCAGCACGTTCATCTCGGAGCTGTGTGTGTGTGTGTGTGTGTGTGTGTGTGTGTCTCTCGGTGTGTATATAAAAGGGGGTACACTCACAAACTCCCCGCCCTCGCTGGGCACCAGCACGCTCATCTCGGAGCTGTGTGTGTGTGTGTGTGTGTGTCTCTCGGTGTGTATATAAAAGGGGGTACACTCACAAACTCCCCGCCCTCGCTGGGCACCAGCACGTTCATCTCGGAGCTGTGTGTGTGTGTGTGTGTGTGTCTCTCTCTCGGTGTGTATATAAAAGGGGGTACACTCACAAACTCCCCGCCCTCGCTGGGCACCAGCACGTTCATCTCGGAGCTGTGTGTGTGTGTGTGTGTGTCTCTCTCTCGGTGTGTATATAAAAGGGGGTACACTCACAAACTCTCCGCCCTTGCTGGGCACCAGCACGTTCATCTCGGAGCTCTCTGTGTGTGTGTGTGTGTGTCTCTCTCGGTGTGTATATAAAAGGGGGTACACTCACGAAATCCCCGCCCTCGCCGGGCACCAGCACGTTCATCTCGGAGCTCTGTGTGTGTGTGTGTGTGTGTGTGTGTGTGTGTCTCTCTCTCTCTCTCGGTGTGTATATAAAAGGGGTACACTCACGAAATCCCCGCCCTCGCTGGGCACCAGCACGTTCATCTCAGAGCTGTGTGTGTGTGTGTCTGTCTCTCGGTGTGTATATAAAAGGGGGTACACTCACGAAATCCCCGCCCTCGCCGGGCACCAGCACGTTCATCTCGGAGCTCTTGGCGCTCACCACCTCGCAGCTCAGGGAGGTGGGGCTCAGGTACACGTGGCAGCCGTCCGTCTTGTTGATGGAGATGGTGGGGACCTTCCCCAGGACCTGAGGGGAGCAGAGAAGGGGTTACAGCAGGGACCAGAGACCAGGGGATTACAGTAGGGACCAGAGACCAGGGGGTTACAGCAGGGACCAGAGACCAGGGGGTTACAGCAGGGACCAGAGACCAGGGGGTTACAGCAGGGACCAGAGACCAGGGGGTTACAGCAGGGACCAGAGACCAGGGGGTTACAGCAGGGACCAGAGACCAGGGGGTTACAACAGGGACCAGGTGGTTACAGCAGGGAACAGAGACCAGAGACCAGGGACCAGGGGGTTACAGTAGGGCACTGAGAACGGGGTACAGCAGGGTTACAGTGGTGTAGCAGTGTAGTTATACAGTATTAGCTGTGCAGTTCTTTTTGTGTACCTGGATCTTCACGTCCTTGCAGTTGATCACCTCCACAATCCCGACCACGTCATCAAACACCAGCCCCACCTTCTTACAGTTATCTGCAGAGTAAGGGAGAGTGAGAGTGACACAGAGAGGAGTGAGTCACAGAAGGAGTGAGAGGGAGACACAGAGACAGACACTAGACCCCCTGTCCCCCTGCTCACCCAGGGTGATAGAGTTGATCTTGCCCTTGATCTGCAGGGTGCTGCCGGTGCACTTGAAGGCGTAGACCACCTGCTTGAGCTCCGTGTCGCTGATCACCAGCCCCTGCGCATTCTCCTGGTGCTCCTGAGAGAGAGAGACGGGGTTAGAGACAGTGGGAATACCAGCACAGCCCATATCTACAGTACAGGTATATCTACAGCTATCTGTATCGAAACTGTGCAGCTCCTGAAAACAGAGACAGAGAGACGAGTCAATATCTATATCTATCTGTATGGACACGACACACACAGAGGTAGCAAAGCTCCTCTCGACTATCCTGAACAGCTCTCTGCTGCTCAGCTTCCTAAAGTGTCCTCTGCTCTTTCTCTCTGTGCAAAAGTTTTTAACAGTGATAAGCTGACTAACACCCTGTGGCAGGATGGCTCGCAGTGGTGAGGTGTGATGACGTCACAACCAGGAAGTACAGAAACCAAACAATGGATGGGCGGGTGAAGCTGAGTGCAATGGCACTCAGCGTGTTTAATAAACAAAACAAATGATTTTAACAAAACAACAAAACACAAAACAAAAGGGCACGAGGGCCAAACGAATAAACAAACAAACAAGTAAGTGTCGTGCTGGCTAATCCAGCACGTTTTAGCAATTGTTATCGTCTGCTCGCTCTCTGCTCTCTCCACTCTCCGTACTCTCCTCTGTACACACACCACCCCGCAGAACGGACAGCTGCAGGTTCTTATACTCTGGCCGAGGGGTTAACTAGTTGTTAATTATCTTATTACCCCTCGGCCAGAGTCTGCACGTGTTTGGTAAGGATGCATGACTGTCAGCTAGTTAAATAATCAGTAGCTAATCAGTCATGCATCCTCACAGGGTTTTAAATATAAATAATAAAAGACGCGGCGCTTTTACCCGCGCCGCAAACAAAAACACAAATAATAATAAATAGGGGCGGGACACTCCGCCACACCCCCCCCTCACTCACCACTCTCCACTTCTTCCCATCCAGCTCCAGCACGGGTGGCTCTTTCTTGGCCGCCGGTTTGTTCGTGGCGACGGCTGGTTTGGAGGTGCTGAAGGGCTTGGGGCCGCTGCGGACCGGAGTCCCCTGGGCTTTCAGAGTCGGGTTCTTGTGGGTCTTCTGATCATCGGCGACGTGCTTCAGACCTGGGGGGGAAACAATGATTAATACTGACCCAAAAGCAAGGCAGTCTGTGAGGGAATGGCTGTACCAAGTCTCCACTCACCCTTGGTGATGTTGGCGCCCTTGTTGATCTCAGCGAAGAGGGAGGAGCGGTCCTCACTGGCTCCGGATGAGGATTGGACGGGAGCAGGAGGGGGGGGCGGGCCAGGAGGGGGCGGGGCTCCACAAGCAGATGGAGGAGCAGGAGAGGCCTTGGGACCCTGCGACACAGAGAAACACAGACAGGTTAATCACAGTAATTATCTAATGTATGGGGCCTTTGTAAATACTCCTTGATGTAAGGGTGCAGTGGGTAGGGTATAGAGGGAGGGCGCAGTGTGTAGGGGATAGGGTGTAGTGGAGCAGTGTGTAGGGCACTGAATACTCACTGTCTTGCTCCAGGCCAGGCCCGTGGTGTGGTGCTCCTTGATGTAAGCCTGCAGTCCAGACCAGATGCTCAGGTAAGCCTTCACCCAGTCCACATGCTTCTTATCCCTGCGGAGCGAGAGAGAGAGACGGGTTAGAGACACAGAGACAGGCAGACACACAGACAGGGGTTAGAGACACAGACAGGCAGACACACAGACGAAACCCAGGCAGAAAGAAACACTGAGACAGACGGAGGGACTCACGTGTCTTTGAACTCCTTGAGGACGCGGTTGGTGTAGAACATGGCAGCGTCGTTCATCTCCTTCACAAAGGGGCTGGGCTTGGGGCTCTGACAGAGAGAGGGAGGGAGGGAGGGAGTCAGCCTGGTTTAGGAATTCATCTCTGCGTACTCCGGTTCTGGTCTCTCACCATGGCGACCCAGCCCATCGCGGGGATGCTCTCTAACCCCTCCCCTCCCTCCGGTTCTGGTCTCTCACCATGGCAACCCAGCTCTCCTAACCCCTCCCCTACCCCAGCCCTAACCCCTCCCTCCCCTCCCTCCCTGGGGATGTCTCTCAACATGGCGACCCAGCCCAGCTGGGATGCTCTCTAACCTAACCCCCCCTCCCCTCCCCTGGCTCCGGTTCTGGTCTCTCACCATGGCAACCCAGCCCAGCGCGGGGATGCTCTCTAACCCCTCCCCTCCCCTGGTTCCGGTTCTGGTCTCTCACCATGGCGACCCAGCCCAGCGCGGGGATGCTCTCGCTCACAGCTGACAGGTGGTTGAACTGCTTGCTGCTCCGGTTCTGCTCCCGGAACTCCTGGATCTGCTGGATCTGAGTGGAGGCGGGTTTGAGCAGCGCAGCCAGCTCGCTCTGAGAGGGGGAGAGGAGGGCAGTGTTAATACAGAGAGAGGGGGAGAGGAGGGAGCAGCTAATAGAGATTGTGTCTCCGATAGGTGTGACTGCAGGCACTGACATGATGCAACTGATGTTAATAATTCATCAGTGGGACTGTGCTCCATTACCCTCCCCCTCCCTATTGTCCTGCACACAATGGCACAGACTTGTTGAGCAGTTCAGCTTCACTGATCTCAGACTCTCACACACACTGATCCCTGATTAACACTCAGCCACCGAGACAGAGAGGCGAGAGGGTAGCTATAGAAAGCAGGACTAGGGGCTGGCACAGGGTTTATAAAGCAGGGCTCAGAATGGGTATACAAGACAGGGTGGGGTTCGGGAAGCTGGGGGGTGGGGAGCAGGGCTGGGGGGCGGGGAGCAGGGCTGGGGGGCGGGGTGACTCACCTCGGACGGTTTCTGGCATCGCGAGGCCTTCAGCAGGAGCGCTCTCTGTGAGGTCAGAGCCAGCTTCACCATGTCAGCCTGCAGGAGGGGGAGAGAGAGACAGAGAGAGAGGACACACAGTTAATACACACAGGTAATACAGCCACACACCCAGGTAACACAGGCACATTGTTAATAGAGTCTGACTCACGTGTTTCAGGACATCACCCCCTATCTGCTGGCTGTGGGAGTAGTACTCAGCCACGGGGCCTGACAGCAGGCAGTCATAACTCTCCACGAACGCAGCCACGTCTGAGGGGGAGGGAGAGACTGCTGTTAACTGCAGGCTTGTACACAGGTGTAGGGCTCTCACAAATGCTAAGAGAATCTGGAGTGTCATTTACTTTCCTTTAGTGAAACTATCGAGTGTTTAATAGTTGCGGATTGCATATTGAAGGCGAAGGAAATGGTGTTTATTGTTTTATTTTTAGTACAAGACCTCAGTTATGCCAGGGCAGCGATGGCTGAGGAAATGACTTACTTTAGAAAGTGACTTCATTGAGTTTATTTAGCGTTGCTGCAGGTTGTGGATCTGCATCAAGGACAGGCGAGCGGAATTCAAACCTCAAAATACAGGAAATGCTCTTCCAGAAATAGACACACAGAGGGACTCTGTTTCACTTTGAGACAGCCAACAGACTGAGTCTGTCTTCGCATTAAACCAAGGGCTAGACAGACCCACCATTTAAAACATGCACACAAACACACCAACACTAACCCCCCCTACACACACAAGCACTAAATATATCGCTCTCACACACACACACAGGAAGTGTGACGGTACAGACATGCATCACTCTAACCCCAGCTTCCTGTTCCTGCAGCAGCAGCTTTCTGTAACAGAGCTGCTGTGATCAACCAGTACATGCATGTGTGTGACAGGAACACCAGACTGCACATCCCTGCAGGTGAAACCCTGTCCATATCACTGTGTGTGCGACTCGGTCTCCAATCCAATTCAATCCAATCCAGTCCAATCCCTCCCTCCCTCCTTCCTTACCTCCAGACGCAGCAGAATCTCCTGCCTCGCCATGCCCAGAACCGGCCACAGTCTCCAGCCGACTCACGACCCGCTCCAAGCGCTCCACTAGTGCCTGCATCTCAGCCATGATCCTGTGGAGAGGTACAGGAGAGGACAGTGAGACTCGGAGACAGAGACAGACAGTGACTGGGGTCCCTGTGGGGGGCCTCGAGGAGATATTCCTGTTGTTTTTCCAGTTTCTGGGGGGGGGCAGTCTGGCACACACTCACACCTCCCAGCTCTGATTCGCTGTTTAACACAGTAACCTGGCCTATTGTAAAGCCTGTTTTCATATTTTTAGTTCTGGAACCGTTCTCGCATGAAATACTACAAACCAAATAAGCTGCAAACAAACGCAATGTGCATGCAAATCCAGCAGGAGGCGACATCACTTTGCATTGCAAAGCGTGCGTGAAACACACACAACCCCCCCCTCCTCTCTCAGTGTACAGACCCCTCCTCAGGTAAGCATGTTTATTTATTTATACAGGGCCTTTCATACTGCAGGATCTCAAAGCACTTCACACGTCAATAAAAACAAAAGATTACAATAAACTGAACTGAAAAACATGAACATGAAATAGTTCTAGAAAAATGTATCAAAACAAAAGAGGAATAAAAAGAGAAGAACACAGAACACATTTTAAAAATCCTCCTCCTCAAGCGAGTCACAGGTACAGACCTGCCTGCACAGGAATGCAGCCTCACCCGATGCTCTCTGAACACAGCGGCCCTGAAAACAATCACGACTGGGAGGACTTCGAACCGGCATGAGCCCGGCTGCACCCAGAGCTGGGGTTCAGAGCTCCCCTCAGTGAAGTCTAGTATTATTATTAAAATTGAAATGATCAGGAGCCAGGAGTTTGAGCAGGGTTACAAACTCACACTAGCCCTGCTGCTGCTACACCCAGTCCTGGGGTTCAGAGCTCCCCTCAGTGAAGTCTAGTATTATTATTAATATTGAAATGATCAGGAGCCAGGAGTGTGAGCAGGGTTACAAACTCACACTAGCCCTGCTGCTGCACCCAGAGCTGGGGTTCAGAACTCCCCTCAGTGAAGTCTAGTATTATTATTAATATTGAAATGATCAGGAGCCAGGAGTGTGAGCAGGGTTACAAACTCACACTAGCCCTGCTGCTGCTGCACCCAGTCCTGGGGTTCAGAGCTCCCCTCAATGAAGTCTAGTATTATTATTGAAATGATCAGGAGCCAATATTGCCCTGCTGCTGCTGCAAATGATCAGGAGCCAGGAGTGTGAGCAGGGTTACAAACTCACACTAGCCCTGCTGCTGCTGCACCCAGAGTTGGGGTTCAGAACTCCCCTCAATGAAGTCTATTACAGAAGTGTCTGTGTGCTAGTGTCAGTGTGCGAGTGTCTGTGTGTGAGTGAGTCTGTGTGTGTGCGTGTGCGTCAGTGTGTGATGCAGGGTGTGGTGTGTGTGTGTGTGCTTCTGCCACCCAGATGCCTCTCTTACCCTGTGTTTGACACACCTCCTGGAATGACACAAGCACACTGAGCTCAGCTGCAAACAGGGGGCTCATCATTGAGGGATGCAAATGTTTACCCGCCGATCGAGTTTCCTCCTAATCCTGTGCGGCTCTGTGTTGTAGCAGCTGCTGTGTTTCAGGCAGGACCTTCTAGAATCTGAACAAACAGCGCTGGAGAGCCAAGCATTAATACAACCAGACTGTTCATTGTGATCATCGCTTGCACGAGGCAAACATTCAGTATTACACAGCTCAGAACCAGAGATGTCTGTGTCTGTCATATGTCTGTCTGTCTGTCTGTGTGTGTGTGTGTGTGTGTTAGAGTGTGTGTGTGTGTGTGTGTGTGTGTGTGTCTGTCTGTCAGGGTGTGTGTGTGTCTGTCTGTCAGAGTGTGTGTGTGTCTGTCTGTCTGTCTGTCTGTTTTGATTTTATTGTTTGAGGGGCAGGGTTAGAAGTTCTTTCTTGCTGTTTAAACAGAGACGATGTTGGTAAACACGAGAGTGGAAGGAACCGATTAGTCGACTCTTCTGATCTCTGCTCTCCACGGGAGGGTGATTGCTGTGGATCAGGCTGGTTTATATTCCCAGTGAAGCAACAACAGCAGCTGCTTGGGTTTGTGTGTGAAAGCAGCCATCACCACAAACCCAAGCAGCTGTTTCTTCAGGTGTTTCACTCTGAAAGGTGAATCAGCATCTCCAACGACCCTCCCCTGATTTCTGTATGGAGTAATGCAATAACGGGTTTGAGCAGCTCTAGTAAACACGCTTCAATGGGATTCTGGTGTAGCCGCGTCCGCACACTCAGCACAGTGCCCAGTCCGTGTAGCAGCCTGATCCAGCGCAGTCTAAAGAAGAAACAAGGTCAGGAGCTTAAGAGAGGATTCATTCGTGCCTCACAGAGACACGCTGATAACAGGGAGCTGAACACAGTGTGGCGCAGAGAAATATCTCCCACACTGAGAGAACCCAGACCCGTTTACTCATCTAATCGTGTCCATAACCACAGAACACACAACAATAGCACATCTGGAAACTGCTAACAGACACGCTTGTAAATATACAAACTTTCCTGTAAGTATGTATGGATCTAATGCTATAAATACAAACGCACGTTTCTATTTCACTACGAGACGCTTACTGATGAGGGGGTGCGGGGTTCCATTCAGGGGGGGCGGGGTTTTCTGTTTTTATATAAAATTAGTTTGAGTTTTCTTGAGAAACTCACCCGCCGCTTACCGTGTCCGCATTGCACAACACACAGGAAATAAGCGAGGAGGAGATCAGAACTAGAGGGAATAGAGTCGAACACGACACTCCTCTCATATAACATATAACGCGGCGCACACCGACCAAGAAAACACACCGGTGCAGATGATTATTATTATTATTATTATTATCCACACTGCAGTGCATAGACCGAAAACCTGCCACTGCGTTACACGAGCACCGCTGTATAAACAGGCGTGTCGGGCATTGCAAACCCGGTAGTGGGCTAGTCATTGCACAGCGATTTTTTTTTTTCCGGAAAATAATAAGGAAGGGCCTACAAGTTTTAGAAACGTTATTAATGTAACTTTTGAGCCCATATCTTACAAACTGGCTCACGGTACCGACCCCTCGTTACTTCGTATAAGGAAAAAAAACTTTCACTTGAATCGAATATATATATATATATAGGCCTGGACGTGTTTTTATTTAGTTTGTTGCAAAATGAATTGGGCGCTTCCGCTCCACATCCGAGCTAACTGACTGACAGAGTCACCGACACCAGGCAGTTCAACTGCCACACTCATGAGAGCACGTTTCAGGACACGTTTAACATCTGCAGCGAGCTTCTTCATTAAAATAAAAAGCAGACTGTTGAAGCTCGCCTGTCCGTGTAGCCGGCGAGACTTCACTGACATCGATCGGGTCGGGAGCGTGAATCAGGAGGTCTAACTGCCGGACAGTACGAGTACTGTGCAGTTCTTGACTTTAACTGAAGTTTAATCAAATCCACATTGTCAAAGTGCCTGCAAGACATCGTAAACCACATCAAACCCAACTCCCAGTGCCCGGGAAGCAGCGCCTGTTTGTGCATTGCCCGGTGGTACTGTAACTAACCCGACGCAATATAACCGGCCCCGCGTCGAATGATTAGGGACGCTGCTGCAACAGAAATGGGTCAACACAGGACTGCACACAAATACGTCAGCCTTCCCCCTTCCCTATCTCTCCGTGCATCACTTCATTCAGCCCGCCACACTGTAGAGTACACTGATCTCTAACAAGATTTAACAACATTACATACCTATACTGTGCTGTGCTGTGCTGTGCTGTGCTGCACGCCACGACCACCGGCCTTACACACAACAGCAAATCAACCATATAAACCGGGCTTCTTGTTTCGAGTAATGAGCCTAGCGATGCAGCTCCAATCAGACACCGCCTCTCTCAAGTTATGCCACAGTTGCAAAAATAAAACTAAGTTTGTTTTTTGCCTAGTTCAAATTCTGCATATTATTCTAACACACTTCCAATATATTACAGGGTGAAGTGAATCAAATCCCCCCTTACTATACAGCGATTATTAAATAGGACACGGTTTTACAGAGTATTTATAAATAACTGGGCTGCAGCGTGCTTAGTAATTCACTGGACCCGCATTCTCAATGTAGGATAAACATCGACTCCCAGCTCACTATCCCCGAGTTTGGGGCTCTTTTTCCGGACCCCACCCCGCTGCTGCTTACCTTTTCTTGCGCTCCGGTAGTTCTCTATTTCAATCTCTCTCTTTCTACCCCCCTCTCTCTCTCTCCTCCCTCTTTCTTCCTGTGTAGCCCAGGGTACTCCCAGCTGTCACCGCGGCGGCGCAGCTTCTTCCGCCCATTTTCAGTCCAGTACTTCACCTTATAAGGCGAGCCCGCTGCCTGTCTGCAGGCTCTGGTTTTCATTAACAGTGGAACATTGCACGGATTTCTCAGTTGTATAACTGATGCATATCGAAAGTGGGGTGTATTGTACCGGCCACTGTGTCGGCTGTTTGCTAGTCATACCGAATGCCTCGATAACAGTCCCTAAAGCAGCCCAGTGATATGATTGTGTTTCTGATAATGCCCCGCCACACCCAGTACAGTGTCTGTCGAGGCTCAGGGCGAGGTACGCGTACTTCGTTTTGTTAGTATGTCATATTGTTAGATTTGCAAATATTGACTGTACAGAAGAGAAGCATTAAACACGTATCTAATGACACGCGTTTTTACCGAAGAGAGAGACAACTTCCCGAGGTTTCGGTGTGTGCTTAACGCGCCTTTGTCAAGGGAAAGCACGTTTGAAAACGTAGTTATAACGTGTGTATATATATATATATATATATATATATGTGAGGCTGTGTGGTCCAGTGGTTAAAGAAACGGGCTTGTAACCAGGAGGCAACACAGAGTTTCATTTCTTACCCTGAGCAAGAACCTTTGAATCCGTCTTTCAGGTGAGACGTAGTTGAAGTTACTCTGCAGCCAATGAAGTTCCACAGTCTCTGTGTCCCCAGGTAAAGGCGTCTGCTAAATAAACAAATAATAATAATATATTAATATCAGAGGTTATATTAGCGCATTGAGAACGCAAACGTCAGAAGCATTTGGCTCTGACGTCACTAGTATTAGGAGCCTTGTGTATTTAATAGAAACAAGCAATACAAACGCTGTCCTTGTGGGGAGCTGCTTGAGTCCCTTCTGAAGAGCCTGCGCTAGAGGCGGGACTGTGTTTGTGGCGCGTTGCGCACCAGAGTGCCAGTTTGCACTCCGAGGTAAGAGGCTCTGATTAACTCTGATAAGAACGTTAATCACCAGACATCTTTCATAAATCTCACCCACACGTTTATTCAGAAGATGAAAGACCGACACGCTTTTTGGTGGTAGTCATTTGTATTGTGCATTAGAGAACACGTCGTTGACTCTCCAGTTTGCTTACATTTTTAACTGCTGCTTGTGAAGTATGGATTTCTAAGAACTCTGGACATTGAACTTGTATTGGGGCGGGGCGGGCGTGGGGGTTACAGGCAACACAGAGTTTCATTTCTTATAGAGGCTTTGAATCCAGTTGAAGTTACCAATGAAACCACAGCGTGTCCCCAGGTCCACATCACACAATGTTAGGAGCCTGTGCTTTCATTTTCAAAGACTTTGCCCTTTTTGATAGACTAGGTTTTAGAAGACAGGACAAGGTGTGAGTGGTCTTGAGCATCATAATACTAATATAAAGAGGCGGATATAAGATCTTCTCAGCCGTGCTGGACTCTCCCATGGAGCTGAGTGGTGCAGTGTGATGATTCACTAGCATGCTGTGCTGCTCACCTGGCAGGACTGGCTCCTTCCATTCTTAAATACTTTGTTTATTTCCTATGTGGACAACGATAATGGAAGTGAGGTGGTACAGTGGGTTAATTGAGGAAAGAGGCTAACCCTAACCTTTCTCCACAGGTGTCTTAATTAACACTGTGTCAATGATGCTGTAGTTTGTTTATTTCTTTACGTATTTTTGCCAAAAAACAAAAAATTATATTTTCAGGAAAAACAAAATACTTAAAAAAAAAGGTAAAAACCGCGCCCTCCAGTGGAATAATGAGGTATTGCATGCCAAGGATTTCACACAAGACTGAGCTGCTATCGACCGTGTATTTCTCCCTTTGCGTGCATTACCTGTTTCTGCTGCTGGGCGGGGTCATGCGCGCGCACGTTCTGCAGTCGGAGTCCATGACATTTCAGAACCCATAACCTCCTGCTGCTGCAAGTATGCCAAGTCGTTTTTCAGTGGATTTGCTTGTGTGTTAATGTTAAATTCATGTCCTGATTGGACTCTGATTCCCAGGGCTGTTGGTTGAAACCCTGCTCAAGGTACAAGTTGTTTTTTGGTTTTTTCCCCAAGCTGGTTCCTTGACCTTGTAGGCAATGCAAAGCAAACACACAGGAAAGCTGCTTGGTGGTGCAGTGGGATAGAGCAGGATGCTGGACTGTTCTTCACCCTGCGAGACTGGGTTCAAATCCAGGCTGCAGCTTGAAATGTTCTGTTTTCACAGCGCCTTGTAGTTTGAATCTGTCAAAGACACAATCGAAGTGACTCTTTTATTGGATATTTCCAATGAAGGGATCACTACACAGTGTACTAATCAGGAGTTAAAGCACTGGAGGGATGTGACAGCGCAGCGCTCTGATTTAGTAACTGGTTCCAGACCCATATGGGGGACAAGTGTGTTTTATTTTACCTCTAAGACCTATCCTGGGCTTGGGTTTGAATGCAGTGCCAAGGGGCTGGGTAGCTCGCTTGGTAGAGTGTGGGACTGCCCGCTCTCAGGGTGGGGGTTCAAACCCCCCAAGTTGGTTGTGTTTAATTTCTTTTCCCCAAAAAACGTTGTACTCATTGATAAACCAAGTATGAGCAAAGCAGCACAGTCGTCTGATCTGGTGTCCTTGGATGCAATGAGACCCAGTATATTATACACAGAATTAACTGAAACAATGCTGTGCTGCTGAGGGGACACTCAGCAGCTGTCTGGCTGGCTCAGTTGATAGAGTCGTGGTCTTTGATTCCCAGAGTTGTTGGTTCAAATCCTGCATGAGGCAGAAGTGTTAATCTCTGAATTTCAAAAGTGTTGTTTAATTTACCTTTTTATCAATAAGGTTTGGTATTGAATCCAGTTGAAGTCACAAATGAAACCAAGCTGAGAATCGCAGCGTGTCCCCAGGTCCACATCACACAATGTAATAATGTGTTTCACGCAGCAGGAGAGCCAGCTGGCTGCTTGCTCTGCTGGTAGAGCGTGGGACTCTGATGCTCAGGTTAGTGTCTTCAAACCCCATGTTAGGAGCCTGTGCTTTCATTTCATTTTCAAACACTTGGTCTTTTTGTAAAATCAAGTCTATCAAGGGGTTGGTGGTCTTAAGCTTAAAAATAATATGAAGAGGCTGATATAAGATCTTCTCTGCAATGCTACCCTCACACAAGGAGACAGGTAGTGCAGTGGGCTAGTTCACAAGCATGCTGTGGTGTTCCTCCTTGGACTACCGGGTTCAAATCCAGGTGAGTGCTTTGTTTTCAAATACTTTGTTCATTTCTCATATAGACAATGAATTGTATACTTTCCTATATAGAGAATGATAACGCAAGCTGTGAGGCGGCACAGGGGGCTGATTCACTAGCATGCTGTGTTGTGCTCCTTGGAGTACTGGGTTCAAATCCTGTTAATTTCTTCCTTTATTTTCAAAAAACGGGTTCATTGACCTCATAGTCAGCGTGCAACACAGCTTTCCTGTGGGAGCTTGTGGTGCAGTGGGTTACACCCACAGCCTCCTCTTCCTGAAGATGATGGTTCAAATCCCGGTCCTGGAGGTGAGTTCCTGAAGGTAAGTAATGATGTTGGTTGTGTTTCCACAGGAGGAGGAGGAGGAGAAGAAGAAGAAGAAGAAGACCTGACCTGTAGAGGGAGGAGGAGAAGATGAATAGAAGGTAGGAGAGGATAGAAAGGGGGGGGTCTGGCCCCTCCACCTTGGAGGAGAATGTCAGGTGGCAGTGTTGCTGCCTGAGACAAGCTGAACTTTTGAGTTACATCAAAGTCTCTACTCATTAAGATACTTACTAAGTCTCTTCTTTCGAAGTCATAAATAAATAAAATGTAAACATATAGACGCAATACCCATTGTTTTAGTATCTTGGACTTAATAAGTATCTTACTAAATAGACTTATATTCAGCTTGTCTCAAGCTGCAACACTGCCACCTGACTTTCTCCTCCCAGGCAGGGAGGGCCAGACCCCCCTTTCTATCTCCATCCTCCATCTTCCATCTCCTACCTCCTCCTTCTTCTTCTCCTCCTCCATCTGTGGAAACACAACCAACATCATTACTTACCTTCAGGAACTCACCTCCAGGACCGGGATTTGAACTGTCGTCTTCAGGGAGAGGAGGCTGTGGGTGTAACCCACTGCACCACAAGCTCCCACAGGAAAGCTGTGTTGCATGCTGGCTATGAGGTCAATGAACCCGTTTTTTGACAAAGGAAGAAATTAACCAGATTTGAACCCGGTACTCCAAGGAGCACAGCACAGCATGCTAGTGAACTAGCCCACTGCACCACCCGTCTCCTTGTGACAGCCTAACAGTCTAACCTTGTATAAGAGATGAGCTTCCCTTTTCAGAGCTCACACTGCTGGAGTTGAGAATCCTGGATCTTACTGCAGAGTTTCATGCCACTGAAGAGAGGCGGGATTATGACACACCCTCCTATTACACAGCAGGGCTCTGAGGTAAACACCAGGGATACCAGGGGCAGGACTGTGACTGTTAATACTTATATCTATATATAATAACTGTGTGGCTTCCATAGGAAAATGTGTTTTTAATATTGTGTCCCTCGTCAAGCTGTAGAAACTGACTTATTTCCATAAAATGAACGTTCATATTTTTTAATTTTTTCAAAGCCAATCTTGAAACACATTAACAACCCATGGTGGTTTTTTTTATCTGTTTCTTCAGTTTCATCGCGCTGTCTCGTTTATCTGTTTCTTCAGTTTCATCGCGCTCTCGTTTATCTGTTTCTTCAGTTTCATGGCGCTCTGTCTCGTTTATCTGTTTCTTCAGTTTCATGGCGCTCTGTCTCGTTTATCTGTTTCTTCAGTTTCATCGCGCTGTCTCGTTTATCTGTTTCTTCAGTTTCATGGTTTATCTGTCTCGTTTATCTGTTTCTTCAGTTTCTTGGCGCTCTGTCTCTCGTTTTATGTTTCTTCAGTTTCATGGCGTTCTGTCTCGTTTATCTGTTTCTTCAGTTTCATCGCGTTTATCTGTCTCAGTTTCATTTATCTGTTTCTTCAGTTTCATGGCGCTCTGTCTCGTTTATCTGTTTCTTCAGTTTCATGGCGCTCTGTCTCGTTTATCTGTTTCTTCAGTTTCATCTGTCTCGTTTATCTGTTTCTTCAGTTTTCGCTCTGTCTCGTTTATCTGTTTCTTCAGTTGTCTGTCTCGTTTATCTGTTTCTTCAGTTTTCATGGCGCTCTGTCTCGTTTATCTGTTTCTTCAGTTTCATGGCGCTCTGTCTGTTATCTGTTTCTTCTGTTTCTTCAGTTTCATCGCTCTGTCTCGTTTATCTGTTTCTTCAGTTTCATGGCGCTCTGTCTCGTTTATCTGTTTCTTCAGTTTCATCGCGCTCTGTCTCGTTTATCTGTTTCTTCAGTTTTATCTGTTCTTCAGTTTCATTGCGTTCTGTCTCGTTTATCTGTTTCTTCAGTTTCATCCGTTTCTGTCTCGTTTATCTGTTTCTTCAATTTCATCACGCTCTGTCTCGTTTATCTGTTTCTTCAGTTTCATGGCGCCTGTGTTTATCTGTTTCTTCACTTTATCTGTTTCTTCAGTTTCATGGCGCTCTGTCTCGTTTATCTGTTTCTTCAGTTTCTTTTGTTTCTTCATTGCACCAGGTTTTATCTGGTTCAATTTACCGGCGCTCTTTATGATTTCAGTTTACAATCTGTGTGAAAATCTGTTTCTTCAAAAAGCATCTGTCCTGATCACTGATCACACAGGAATATTTCTACTGTTACTGTCCCTGAGTGAAGCGGTCGTTATGTTATGAACTCCTAATAAGTCTTATAAACTCACACCAGGCTGTCTGTTTAAAATGGTTAATTTATTTCATTATTTTCTATTACAATGAATAAAGAAAAACTAACAAAAAGCATCTTCCACGGTCGTTATGTTATGAACTCACAATTTTGTACCAAAGCTGTCTGTTTAAAATGGTTAATTTTTACCAGCAGTGCCTTCCTCACCCTCAGTGTACAAAGTCTTCCAGTCTTTTTACCTGATGCCCCCTCAGTGCGCTCCCCCCTCTGCTCCCCCTCTCTGATGCCCCCCTCCGTGCCACTCCCCCCTCTCTCTGATGCCCCCCTAAGTGCCGCTCCCCCCTCTCTCTGATGCCCCCCTCAGTGCCGCTCCCCCCTCTCTCTGATGCCCCCCCTCAGTGCCGCTCCCCCCTCTCTCTGATGCCCCCCTCTCTCTGATGCCCCCTCTTAAGAGTTACCCCCTCGCTCACTCTGCTCTTTCTCCCCTCTCCTCACTCCCTCTCTCCCTCTCAGTGGTGCTGCCCCCTAGTGCTCTGCTCTGGTACAGCTTGTGCAGTCTCTCCCCCCACTCCTCTGCGTCCTGCTCCCCCTCACAGCAGCGTTGCCACGACGCTGGGACTTGCTCCATCCCATAGTGTGCCCCGGCGATGGCCCCGGCCATAGTGGCGATGGTGTCGGTGTCCCCCCCGAGCGCCAGGCTGAACGCCAGCGTCCGCTGAACCCCGCTGTAGTGGGGGGGGCAGGCTGGGGCGCGCGGAGAGGCAGTGCAGAGCACAGAATATCGCCGTGGGGACTGAGTGCAGAGCAGCTATACCGTTACCTGAGAGAGGAGAATACTGTCATACACTGGGACACAGACAGAGAGAGACATATAGAGACACAGTGAGACACACAGAGCTACAGAGACACAGGGAGAGACACAGAGATGCACACACATACACTGAAACACATTGAGACACACAGTGATCCACACACACAGACACAGGGACCCTCTCACCTAGCTCCATCACCACCTCCTCCACGCTCACGTCACTCCTCTCCAGCATCTCCTTCACCTTCCTCAGCCGAGTGCAGTACGGGAAGTCAGCTTCATTCAGCCTGCGGTGAGAGAGCGAGAGCGTGAGAACATACACTCCTCCTCCTCCTCCTCCCCCTCCTCCTCCTCCTCTTCCTCACTCACTCTCTGGCGTCGCTCAGTGCTTTCTCCTCTCTCTCCAGACTCTCCATCTCTCCGATCAGCAGCTCCAGGTACTGCCCCCCTGAGCACAGCACCCCCCGCAGGGCAAAGTGCACCGCCAGCGCCTGTAGCACGGCTCCGTTATATCCCAAAGAGGAGGCGTGAGTGAGCAGGGCACAGCGTCGGGAGAACTGGAGAGAGAAGAGAGGAGAGAGGGGTTAGAGAGGAGAGGAGAGAGGGGTTAGAGAGGAGAGGAGAGGAGAGAGGGGTTACAGAGGAGAGGAGAGAGGGGTTAGAGAGGAGAGGGGAGAGAGGAGAGAGGGGTTAGAGAGGAGAGGGGAGAGAGGAGAGAGGTTAGAGAGGAGAGGAGTTAGAGAGAAGAGAGAGGAGAGAGGGGTTAGAGAGGGGAGAGAGGAGAGAGCAGGGCACAGTGTGGGGAGAACTGGGGAGAGGAGAGAGGGCTTAGAGAGGAGAGGGGAGAGAGGGGTTAGAGAGGAGAGAGGAGAGAGGGGTTAGAGAGGAGAGAGGGGTTAGAGAGGAGAGGGGAGTGAGCAGGGCACAGAGTGAGGAGAACTGGGGAGAGGAGAGAGGAGAGAGGGGGTTAGAGAGGGTTAGACAGGAGAGGAGAGGAGAGAGGAGTTAGAGAGGGAGAAAGGGAGTGAGGTTAGGGGAGTGCAGAGGGAGTTGGGGTGTCAGTGCCTCACCTCAATCACGTCCTGTGTTTGGGGGTACGCCAGCGCGATGGGGGCGGCCCGCATGGCCCCCCCGTTCCCGAAGGACCCCCTCCCGCCGAACTGCTCCCTGGCGGGCTGGAGCACGTCCGCACATCGGGGGCTGAGCAGCTTCTTAAACACCTGGACCACCCCCGCCCCATACCCCCGGAGAGGAGCCCTGCGATACTCCTCCGCAAACCTGCGCCCCAAATCAGAGACATCGAACTCACTTCGAGAGAGCAGGGACTGAACCACACAGCGAGTCATAGCCGTGTCATCAGAGTACTGCAGAATACCTGAGAGAGAGAGAGAGAGAGAGAGAGAGAAGGGACTGAACCACACAGCGAGTCATAGCCGTGTCATCAGAGTACTGCAGAATACCTGAGAGAGAGAGAGAGAGAGAGAGAGAGAGAGAGAAGCTTTATATAAAACTCCCCATGAGAATTTGGCTCAAAATTTTGAAAGTGTTATCAAACCCATCTGCCCTCTATGGCAGTGAAGTGTGGGGTGAGCTCACAGAGCAGGATTCTAAATGGGATAAACACCCAATAGAAGCCCTGCTTTCAGAGTTCTGCAAAAACATCCTGCAAATACAGAAAAAACACCAAACAACGCGTGCAGGGCAGAACGAGGTCAATATCCATTATTGATCTCAATACAAAAAGAGCAATTAAATTTTGGTATCATCTAAAACAAACAACCCAAACTCCGTCCGTCGGATGTAAAAGCAGTACCAAGAACTGAGCCAAAAGAAGAGTCTGCAGCTGTGATGGAGTTCATGCACTAGTCTAACACCAACCAGCCTCAGGACAGCACTGTCCAACACAGATTAACCAAATTATAACACAACACAAACAAAACTACCTCAATGCAATATTATGCAAAAACCAAAGACGGTCCTAAAAGTTCTCTCCTCCAATGAATCTGAGCAGGTTGAAAGACAACATCAGGCAGATCCTAACCAAATACAGGCCCAGTGAACACAGCACCGCCACAGTCCCCAAGCAGCACAGGCAGACCTGGCTGCGGAAAGAGGAGAGTGTGGGACTGTCAACTCCCAAGTAGAGACAGAGCACTTTGACATCTGTACAAAACACACCGCGGGGAAACTTTCTTCCCACAAAAAAAAATCTCACAAAATTCCAGAGTCCAAAAATCCCAATCCTACTCGGAGGGGAGTCCAGCTGTGTCCAACTCAGCCCAGTACACAGCTGCCTGTCAGCCTGAGGGACAAACAGTGAGACCCCATTAGTTCAAGTCTTGTTATATTTCATTGTTGTTATTGTTAACTTATTTAACGTGGTTATTATTCCGGTTTACCAGGGTTTTATTAGACTCGTTATTGTCTATTTAATGTTCAGATGATGTACTGTGGTTCATTGCAGCAATAGAATAATGGTCTGTTTTAAAGCACCTTTGTTCTTTGAATTTGAATTTGAGGGACGAGTCCACAGCGAGTCATGCCGTGTCATTTGGTTTTGGTTTTGGTTTGAGAGGAGAGAACGTTAAGTCGAGAGACTCCCAAATAAAGAGAGATCGGAATCAAGAGAGAGAGAGGAGAGAGTGAGAGGAGGAGAGAGAGAGGAGAGTGAAAGGAGAGAGAGGTAACGGATTCCTGATCTCCACTCTTCTCATCCCTGCGGCTCCTTGAGCTCACAGGCTGATCTAATGAGAAGATATTATTGAACTTCTGCTTTCATTTTCACAGACAAAGCAATATGAAGAATCAACGGCAGCTAGAAATACATCGAAATTATATAAACAACAACAGCAATGAAAATAATAATAATATATATTAACACTCCCCTGACCCCGTCCGTCGGATGAGACGGTAACCCGCCGTGCTGTTGTATTGTAAGAGACTCTGCAGCTGTGATGCTCAGTTCATCCCCTAGTCTCTGTGCATCGCACTGTATAAAAGCGTCTGCTAAATCACTTAAATACTATTAATGCTAACAATGCTCTATTCTTAATACTAATATTAACGCAATATTATGCTGCTGTGCTCCGGACTCACCGTCCCCACGGTTCTCCTCCTCCAATCCGTCTAGGTGTTGCAGAACCCGGTCCAGCGGAACCTCCTCCGTGCCCTCGAACTCGGCACCGACACAGTCCCCAAGCAGCGCGCCGACCAGAGCGCCTCGGAACCGGGACAGCGAGCTGGGACCCGCCGCCCCGGCCCGGCCGAGCACTGCTGACATCTCCGCAAACTCACCGCGGTCACAGCGCCGCTACCCGGATATACACACCGCCGAGTTCAGTCCAGGTATATTATCTACACCGGGGCGGTCTGCAGAACCGAATCGGGTCCGTGGCGGCGTCACTGTCGTGTCGTATATGCTGTGCGACCCCGGTCCGGTTTGTGATTTTTGTTTATATTTTGTCCTCTTTCTGCGTCTCTCCTTCCGGTTTCAGGGGTTTGACAGACTCGATGTGCCCCCTTGAGGACGCCGCGGTTACTGCAGCTGCAGGGGTCGCGCTGTTTTAAAATGGCCCGTGTTCTCTGCACACGGAGGGTCGAGTCCTCGCAAAGCGATGCCGTGGGTTTTTGGTTTTTGGTTTTTGGTTTGCCTTTGGAGCAACGTTAAAGTCGAATCATACAGTACTCCCAAATAAAACAAATCGGAATCAAGACAAATACATCTATTACCTGGAAATAAGCTCTGATCAATTCAGAAAAATATATGCATTCCCTGCCTGTATCTGCATTTTAACGTGTCGTTTAAAAGTCAAAACCACTGCCTTCAATTTGCTCCAACCTTATAATAATAATATCAGCAATAAAGTGTACCGATTTCCATCTGTCAAATGGAGGGTATGATTGTCCAGCTTTGAAATGAGGGACAGGCTGCTCATTATAGCACAGTGCAGCGAGGGACAGGCTGCTCATTATAGCACAGCGCAGCGAGGGACAGCAGACAGCGCAGCGAGGGACAGGCTGCTCATTATAGCACAGCGCAGCGAGGGACAGCAGACAGCGCAGCGAGGGACAGGCTGCTCATTATAGCACAGCACAGCGAGGGACAGCAGACAGCGCAGCGAGGGACAGGCTGCTCATTATAGCACAGTGCAGCGAGGGACAGGCTGCTCATTATAGCACAGCGCAGTGAGGGACAGGCTGCTCATTATAGCACAGTGCAGTGAGGGACAGCAGACAGCGCAGCGAGGGACAGGCTGCTCATTATAGCACAGCGCAGCGAGGGACAGCAGACAGTGCAGTGAGGGACAGCAGACAGCGCAGCGAGGGACAGGCTGCTCATTATAGCACAATGTTTTGAGCGAGGACAGCAGACAGTGCAGCGAGGGACAGGCTGACTCAGCGAGGACAGGCAGCCGAGGACAGCAGACAGCGCAGCGAGGGACAGGCTGCTCATTATAGCACAGCGCAGTGAGGGACAGGCTGCTCATTATAGCACAGCGCAGTGAGGGACAGGCTGCTCATTATAGCACAGTGCAGCGAGGGACAGGCTGCTCATTATAGCACAGCGTAGTGTGGGACAGCAGACAGCGCAGCGAGGGACAGGCTGCTCATTATAGCACAGTGCAGTGAGGGACAGCAGACAGTGCAGCGAGGGACAGGCTGCTCATTATAGCACAGTGCAGTGAGGGACAGGCTGCTCATTATAGCACAGTGCAGCAAGGGACAGCAGACAGTGCAGCGAGGGACAGGCTGCTCATTATAGCACAGCGCAGCAAGGGACAGCAGACAGCGCAGCGAGGGACAGGCTGCTCATTATAGCACAGCGCAGCGAGGGACAGGCTGCTCATTATAGCACAGCGCAGTGAGGGACAGGCTGCTCATTATAGCACAGCGCAGCGAGGGACAGCAGACAGCGCAGCGAGGGACAGGCTGCTCATTATAGCACAGCGCAGCGAGGGACAGGCTGCTCATTATAGCACAGCGCAGTGAGGGACAGGCTGCTCATTATAGCACAGCGCAGTGAGGGACAGGCTGCTCATTATAGCACAGCGCAGTGAGGGACAGCAGACAGTGCAGCGAGGGACAGGCTGCTCATTATAGCAGCAGGGACAGGGAGTGGGACAGGCTGCTCATTATAGCACAGCGCAGTGAGGGACAGGCTGCTCATTATAGCACAGCGCAGTGAGGGACAGGCTGCTCATTTTAGTATCTGATCTTCTTTACCAAATAATTCAACTCAACTCTTCTTGCTTCTTCCCTCAAGAAATAAACACTCAAGAGACGAGAAACCGGAAATAATTTTTATTCACAGAAAATACGATTTGAAAGCAGTAGTTTCCAGACCTGATCGAATCACAGTAAAATAATTCATGAAAGAAAAATCTTCATTTAAAAAACAAACCAACCAAAAACAAACCCAGCACTCCGCTCCTCCAGCCCCGCAAATTAAAATCCATCCCTTCTGATTAACACCCCCCTGCTGTAAGCACGAGGCGTGCGGAGTGCAAACGAGAGACAGGAGCTCCACGGGCTTCTCCTTCAAACAAAACCACAGTGAAGCGCCTGCCTGAATCACAGCTTCTTTAAAAGGGTCCAGTGAATCAGACAAGCAGCATGACATTCAGAGGGTTCGAGTCTCCCTCTCGAGCGAGAGAGCAACATTCTCGGGTCCCCTCTCCCCCGCCTCGCTGAGTGTTTTAACCCTTCATATCCTGGATCCCTGATTCTCCCGGTGGGCTGACATCCGAGACCCAGCTGGCCTTGCAGCTTGCTCTGTAGGAGTTGCCTGGGTTTTGGCACTGAAACATAGTCACTGGCACCCCTTCAGAGCAATGAGGGGAGGGAGGGAGGAGAGAGAGAGAGAGAGAGAGAGAGAGAGAGAGGAGAGAGGGGGAGAAAGGGAGGGAGAGGGCCGTGTTGTTGCATAGAGAATGTATGAAAGCTGTTATTATTTAGTTTAAATTTATTTTTGAGCCTCGGGTTACACACCTTGAGAAAGTAAAGTGCTCAGAGTTCACTGAGTGGGGGGTGTTGTCTGGGGGGGGGGTCCCAGTATATTCAAGTGTCTTCACCACACAATACTACATCTCCAGTGTTCATTAACAAGCGAAGGGGGGCCCTCAATTTCCAGTTTTATCATCAGGAGACAGACAGACAGACAGACAGACAGAGAGAGACAAGCAGACAGATAGAGAGACAGACAGAGCCTGTCTCCTCCCAGCACAGGGCGCTGTCACTATAATACCTTCAGCTCCGGGAGACTGGGGTATAATACTGGCTCAGGATTGCACAGCTCACTCACACTGGCACACAAGACACAGACCCGCCCTCCACCCTCCCACTCTTTGCACACTGCTGGCCAGAGTGGCGCTCTCCCTATCGGAGAGGAGGAGGAGCGGGGAGCAGGGTCTGGAGGAGACAAGGTGAGAGGAGGAGAGACAGGGACAGAGAGAGAGAGACAGGGACAGAGACACACACACACACACACACAGACAGACTGAGACGCAGGTAGACTGTAGCAAAGGTCTGCTCTAAAGCCAGCTCTGTCTGCTCGGATGCAGTTTCACAGCTCTCTGGAGAGGGGGGAGGGGAGGTACTCCTGCAGTGTGTGTGGGGTGGGGGGTACAGGGGCTATAGCAGCTCCCCTGTGTGTGTAGGGTGCAGGGAGCCCTTTAGCAGCTGCTCGTGGCTCTGTTTCCCCTCTCCCTGTGTGTGTGTGTGTGGGGGGGGGGTGCAGGGTGCAGGGTTAGGGTGCCCTGTGCTATAGCAGCTCTTCGCGGCTCTGTTTCCTGGTTCTGTTGGGCCCATGTCCGTTGCGCACCGACCCGTTCTGGTGTCTCAGCAGTTTGCCCTTCTCTCGATCCGGCCAGGTGAAGAGGGCGTCCTCACTGTCCCCCTCGGACTCGGAGCGGAGGAGGCTGGAGTGGGGGTGCACTGGGGGCTTGAGTCGGACACCTGCAATCAGAAACACACAGCGATCAGTAACCAACCAGCAACACAGACACCGCTCTGAACCAGCGTGACACACACAGCGATCAGTAACCAACCAGCAACACAGACACAGCTCTGAACCAGTGTCACACACAGCGATCAGTAACCAACCAGCAACACAAACACAGCTCTGAACCAGCGTGACACACACAGAGCGATCACTAACCAACCAGCAACACAGACACAGCTCTGAACCAGCGTGACACACACAGCGATCACTAACCAACCAGCAACACAGACAGAGCTCTGAACCAGCATGACACACACAGCGATCACTAACCAACCAGCAACACAGACACAGCTCTGAACCAGCGTGACACACACAGCGATCACTAACCAACCAGCAACACAGACACAGCTCTGAACCAGCGTGACACACAGCGATCACTAACCAACCAGCAACACAGACACAGCTCTGAACCAGTGTGACACACACAGCGATCAGTAACCAACCAGCAACACAGACACAGCTCTGAACCAGTGTGACACACACAGCGATCAGTAACCAACCAGCAACACAGACACAGCTCTGAACCAGCGTGACACACACAGCGATCACTAACCAACCAGCAACACAGACACAGCTCTGAACCAGCGTGACACACACAGCGATCAGTAACCAACCAGCAACACAGACACAGCTCTGAACCAGCGTGACACACACAGCGATCAGTAACCAACCAGCAACACAGACACAGCTCTGAACCAGTGTGACACACACAGCGATCAGTAACCAACCAGCAACACAGACACAGCTCTGAACCAGCGTGACACACACAGCGATCAGTAACCAACCAGCAACACAGACACAGCTCTGAACCAGTGTGACACACACAGCGATCAGTAACCAACCAGCAACACAGACACAGCTCTGAACCAGCGTGACACACACAGCGATCAGTAACCAACCACCAACACAGACACAACTCTGAACCAGCGTGACACACACAGCGATCAGTAACCAACCAGCAACACAGACACAGCTCTGAACCAGCGTGACACACACAGCGATCAGTAACCAACCAGCAACACAGACACAGCTCTGAACCAGCGTGACACACACAGCGATCAGTAACCAACCAGCAACACAGACACAGCTCTGAACCAGCGTGACACACACAGCGATCAGTAACCAACCAGCAACACAGACACAGCTTTGAACCAGCGTGACACACACAGAGCGATCAGTAACCAACCAGCAACACAGACAGAGCTCTGAACCAGCGTGACACACACAGCGATCAGTAACCAACCAGCAACACAGACACAGCTCTGAACCAGCGTGACACACACAGCGATCACTAACCAACCAGCAACACAGACACAGCTCTGAACCAGGGACACACACAGAGCGATCAGTAACCAACCAGCAACACAGACACAGCTCTGAACCAGCGTGACACACACAGCGATCACTAACCAACCAGCAACACACACACAGCGATCACTAACCAACCAGCAACACAGACACAGCTCTGAACCAGCGTGACACACACAGCGATCACTAACCAACCAGCAACACAGACACAGCTCTGAACCAGCGTCACACACACAGCTAGAATATGCAATGCTACGAGCTCTCTGGAACCAAAAGCACCTTATTTAGCAGCATGTTTGAGCTCCCCCTCTCCCCTCACCTCCTTTGGCAGCAGGTTTCAGCTCCAGGCTCTCCTGATCGTCAGTCCCCTCCAGGATCTTGTACCTGCTCTTCCTCTTGGGCTTCCCCTTCCTCCGGCGGCAGCAGCACACGAGCCCCCAGGACAGGATCCCCACGGCAACCAGCATCAGGAAGGAGGCGATCGTGACGTACAGAACGCTCCAATCTGAGAGGCAGAGAGACTCAGTCAGTGTGTGTGATTGTGTACAGTGTGTCAGTGTGTTTTGTGGGAGTGCCAGTGTGTTTTGTGGGAGTGCCAGTGTGTTTTGTGGGAGTGCCAGTGTGTTTTGTGGGTGTGTGTTTTGTGGGAGTGTCAGTGTGTTTTGTGGGAGTGCCAGTGTGTTTTGTGGTGTCAGTGTGTTTTGTGTGAGTGCCAGTGTTTTGTGTGAGTGTCAGTGTGTTTTTTAGTGTCAGTGTGTTTTGTGTGAGAGTGCCAGTGTGTTTTGTGTGAGTGCCAGTGTGTTTTGTGTCAGTGTGTTTTGTGTGAGTGCCAGTGTTTTGTGTGTGTCAGTGTGTTTTGTGTGAGTGTCAGTGTGTTTTGTGTGAGTGTCAGTGTGTTTTGTGTGTGTCAGTGTGTTTTGTGTGAGTGCCAGTGTGTTTTGTGGGAGTGCCAGTGTGTTTTGTGTCAGTGTGTTTTCAGAGTGCCAGTGTGTTTTGTGTGAGTGCCAGTGTGTTTTGTGGGAGTGCCAGTGTGTTTTGTGGGAGTGTCAGTGTGTTTTGTGTGAGTGCCAGTGTGTTTTGTGGTGTCAGTGTGTTTTGTGTGAGTGCCAGTGTGTTTTTTGTGTGAGTGCCAGTGTGTTTTGTGTCAGTGTGTTTTCAGAGTGCCAGTGTGTTTTGTGAGAGTGCCAGTGTTGTGTCAGTGTGTTTTGTGTGAGTGTCAGTGTGTTTTGTGTGTGTCAGTGTGTTTTGTGAGAGTGTCAGTGTGTTTTGTGGGAGTGCCAGTGTGTTTTGTGGGAGTGCCAGTGTGTTTTGTGTGAGTGCCAGTGTGTTTTGTGTGAGTGCCAGTGTGTTTTGTGTGAGTGCCAGTGTGTTTTGTGAGAGTGCCAGTGTGTATTGTGAGAGTGTCAGTGTGTATTGTGAGAGTGCCAGTGTGTATTGTGTGAGTGCCAGTGTGTATTGTGAGAGTGCCAGTGTGTTTTGTGTGAGTGCCAGTGTGTTTTGTGTGAGTGTCAGTGTGTTTTGTGTGAGTGTCAGTGTGTTTTGTGTGTGTCAGTGTGTTTTGTGTGTGTCAGTGTGTTTTGTGTGAGTGCCAGTGTGTTTTGTGAGAGTGTCAGTGTGTTTTGTGAGAGTGTCAGTGTGTTTTGTGAGTGTCTCACCACAGTTGCCAGTGTGTTTTGTGGGTCTCCCAGTGTGTTTGTGGGATGCCAGTGTGTTTTCTCCATCCAGTGGGGTTTGTGTGAGTGCCAGTGTGTTTTGTGTGAGTGTCACAGGTGTGTTTTGTGGGAGCAGTTCAGCTGACAGGCTGGAGAGGGGAGATTAAAATAAAACAAAAGTGTGTTTTAAAAAACATGGCCAGACACTTTTACAGAGTGACAGTGTGTTTTCCCAGTGCACTCAGTGTGTTTTGACAGAGTCTCTCCCAGTGCACTGTTACCCCTGAGCCTCTCCCAGTGCACTGTTTCTCCCGACAGAGCCTCTCCCAGTGCACTGTTACACCCTGAGACCTCTCCCAGTGCACAGTTCACCCTGACAGGCTCCCAGTGCACTGTAAAACAAAAAAGACAGAAAAACTCCCAGTGCACTGTTACACCCTGACAGAGCCTCTCCCAGTGCACTGTTACACCCCGACAGAGCCTCTCCCAGTGCACTGTTACACCCTGAGCCTCTCCCAGTGCACTGTTACACCCCGACAGAGCCTCTCCCAGTGCACTGTTACACCCTGAGCCTCTCCCAGTGCACTGTTACACCCTGAGCCTCTCCCAGTGCACTGTTACACCCCGACAGAGCCTCTCCCAGTGCACTGTTACACCCTGAGCCTCTCCCAGTGCACTGTTACACCCTGAGCCTCTCCCAGTGCACTGTTACACCCTGAGCCTCTCCCAGTGCACTGTTACACCCCGACAGAGCCTCTCCCAGTGCACTGTTACACCCTGAGCCTCTCCCAGTGCACTGTTACACCCTGAGCCTCTCCCAGTGCACTGTTACACCCCGACAGAGCCTCTCCCAGTGCACTGTTACACCCCGACAGAGCCTCTCCCAGTGCACTGTTACACCCTGAGCCTCTCCCAGTGCACTGTTACACCCTGAGCCTCCCCCAGTGCACTGTTACACCGAGTGTGAGCCTCTCCCAGTGCACTGTTACACCCTGAGCCTCTCCCAGTGCACTGTTACACCCTGAGCCTCTCCCAGTGCACTGTTACACTCTGAGCCTCTCCCAGTGCACTGTTACACTCCGACAGCGCCTCTCCCAGTGCACTGTTACACCCCGACAGAGCCTCTCCCAGTGCACTGTTACACCCTGAGCCTCTCCCAGTGCACTGTTACACCCAGACAGCGCCTCTCCCAGTGCACTGTTACACCCCGACAGAGCCTCTCCCAGTGCACTGTTACACCCTGAGCCTCTCCTAGTGCACTGTTACACCCTGAGCCTCTCCCAGTGCACTGTTACACCCCGACAGAGCCTCTCCCAGTGCACTGTTACACCCCGACAGAGCCTCTCCCAGTGCACTGTTACACCCCGACAGAGCCCTCCCAGTGCACTGTTACACCCGACAGAGCCTCTCCCAGTGCACTGTTACACCCTGAGCCTCTCCCAGTGCACTGTTACACCCAGACAGAGCCTCTCCCAGTGCACTGTTACACCCCCCAGAGCCTCTCCCAGTGCACTGTTACACCCTGAGCCTCCCTAGTGCACTGTTACACCGACAGAGCCTCTCCCAGTGCACTGTTACACCCCGACAGAGCCTCTCCCAGTGCACTGTTACACCCCGACAGAGCCTCTCCCAGTGCACTGTTACACCCCGACAGAGCCTCTCCCAGTGCACTGTTACACCCCGACAGAGCCTCTCCCAGTGCACTGTTACACCCTGAGCCTCTCCCAGTGCACTGTTACACCCAGACAGCGCCTCTCCCAGTACTCCCACTGCTCCCGGTACTCACTGACAGTGTTGATCTGCAGCGCTCTGAAGATCAGGAAGTCTGCTTTCTGTTTGCGCAGTTTGCTGCGCAGCTCCATGGCGATATCCTGACCTCGCAGCAGGGGGCGCCTCGGTCCCGAGCGCACAAAGAACACCATGCGGGTGCTGCAGAGACAGAGAGAGAGAGAGAGAGAGAGAGAGATCATTAACCAGCGCTCTCACCTCACATCTTCTGTGTGCTCAGTGTGTGTGTGTCTGTGTGTGGGTGCTGCTCAGTGCTCTCACCTCGGCTCAGTGGGAGTGTGTGTGTGTGTGTGTAGGTGTGGGAGGGAGTGGGTGTGTGTTGGGAGTGGGTGTGGGTGCTGCTCAGTGCTCTCACCTCTGCTCAGTGGGAGTGTGTGTGTGTGTGTGTGTGTGGGTGTGGGAGGGAGTGTGTGTGTGTCTGTGTGTGGGTGCTGCTCAGTGCTCTCACCTCGGCTCAGTGGGAGTGTGTGTGTGTGTGTGTGTGTGGGAGGGAGTGGGTGTGTGTTGGGAGTGGGTGTGGGTGCTGCTCAGTGCTCTCACCTCTGCTCAGTGTGTGTGTGTGTGTGTGTGGGAGGGAGTGTGTGTGTGTTGGGAGTGGGTGTGGGTGCTGCTCAGTGCTCTCACCTCTGCTCAGTGGGAGTGGGTGTGTGTGGGAGGGAGTGGGTGTGTGTTGGGAGTGGGTGTGGGTGCTGCTCAGTGCTCTCACCTCTGCTCAGTGGGAGTGGGTGTGTGTGTGTGTGTGTGGGTGTGGGAGGGAGTGTGTGTGTGTTGGGAGTGGGTGTGGGTGCTGCTCAGTGCTCTCACCTCGGCTCAGTGGGAGTGTGTGTGTGTGTGTGGGTGTGGGAGGGAGTGTGTGTGTGTTGGGAGTGGGTGTGGGTGCTGCTCAGTGCTCTCACCTCTGCTCAGTGGGAGTGTGTGTGTGTGTGTGTGTGTGTGTGTGTGGGGGGGGGGGTGGGAGGGTGTGTGTGTGTTGGGAGTGGGTGTGGGTGCTGCTCAGTGCTCTCACCTCTGCTCTCCCAGTGTGTGTGTGTGTGTGTGTGTTGGGAGTGGGTGTGGGTGCTGCTCAGTGCTCTCACCTCTGCTCAGTGGGAGTGGGTGTGTGAGTGTGTGTGTGTTGGGAGTGGGTGTGGGTGCTGCTCAGTGCTCTCACCTCTGCTCAGTGGGAGTGGGTGTGTGTGTGTTGGGAGTGGGTGTGGGTGCTGCTCAGTGCTCTCACCTCTGCTCAGTGGGAGTGTGTGTGTGTGTGTGTGTGTGTTGGGAGTGGGTGTGGGTGCTGCTCAGTGCTCTCACCTCTGCTCAGTGGGAGTGGGTGTGTGTGTGTGTTGGGAGTGGGTGTGGGTGCTGCTCAGTGCTCTCACCTCTGCTCAGTGGGAGTGGGTGTGTGTGTGTGTTGGGAGTGGGTGTGGGTGCTGCTCAGTGCTCTCACCTCTGCTCAGTGGGAGTGGGTGTGTGTGTGTGTGTGTGTTGGGAGTGGGTGTGGGTGCTGCTCAGTGCTCTCACCTCTGCTCAGTGGGAGTGTGTGTGTGTGGGTGTGGGTGTGTGTGTGTGTGTGTGTGTGTGTGTGTGTGTGTGTGTGGGTGTGTTGGGAGTGGGTGTGGGTGCTGCTCAGTGCTCTCACCTCTGCTCAGTGGGAGTGTGTGTGTGTGTGTGTGTGTGTGTGTGTGTGTGTGTGCTCTCACCTGTCAGTGGGTGTGTGTGTGTGTGTGTGTGTTGGGAGTGGGTGTGGGTGCTGCTCAGTGCTCTCACCTCTGCTCAGTGTACTCCTGGATTTCCTGCACCACGGTGTGGGTGCTGCTCAGTACTCTCTCACCTCTGCTCAGTCTGTGTGACCAGTGTGCCCTTGGGCCTGTGGGTGCCCTGACTCACCCCTCAGTGGGCCAGTGTGGGTGTGTCCACCAGGTGTGTGTGTGTGTGTGTGTGGGTGTGTTGGGAGTGGGGTGGGTCTGCTCAGTGCAAAAACCCTCAGGCATGGGTGTGTGTGACTGTTGGGAGTGGGGTGTGGGTGCCTCAGTGCTCTCACCCTGCTCAGTGTGTGTGTGTGTGTGTGTGTGTGTTGGGAGTGGGTGTGGGTGCTGCTCAGTGCTCTCCCTCTGTGTGTGTGTGTGTGTGTGTGTGTGTGTGTGTGTGTGTGTGTGCGTGCTGTGCTCTCTCTCTGTGTGTACTGTGGGTTGGGAGTGGGTGTGGGTGCTCCTCAGTGCTCCCCTCTGCTCAGTGCTGTGTGTGTGTGTGTGTGTGTGTGGGTGTGTGTGTGTGTGTGTGTCTGCTGTGTGTGTGTGTGTGTGTGTGTGTGTGTGTGTGTGTGTGTGTGTGTGTCTGTGGGTGTACTGGGGTGGGTGTGACCTCTGCAGGGCCCTGGCACCTCTGCTCTGGGATGTGTGTGTGTGTGTGTGTGTGTGTGTGTGTGTGTGTGTGTGTGTGTGTGTGGGTGTGTTGGGAGTGGGTGTGGGTGCTGCTCAGTGCTCTCACCTCTGCTCAGTGTACTCCTGGATTTCCTGCACCACGATGTCGCTGTCCAGTACTCTCAGCAGCACTGCGATCTGCCGGACCAGCATGCCCTTCTGCCTCTCGCTCACCTGTGTGCAGCATCTGTGTGTGTGTGTGTGGGTCTGAGGGCAGAAAGCAGGGTTCAAATAAGCAAGAAACCCACAGGCATGGGGCACAGACTCTCTCTCTCGCTCTCTCTCTGTGTACTGACCCGGTCTGACCTCCACAGGGCCCCTGGCAGTGCTGCTCTCCCTGTGTGTGTGTGTGTGTGTGTGTGTGTGCGCGTGTCTCTCTCTCTCTCTGTACTGACCCGGTCTGACCTCCACAGTGCCCCTGGCAGTGCTGCTCTCCCCCTTGGCGTCGCTGACCCGCAGGTTGAAGATGTAGGTTCCCTCCACCAGGTTAGTGAGCAGCAGCACGGGCTGCCGGTCCGACTGGTTCAGAACATCCTGCAGAACAGAACCGCAGGAGAGGATCAGAAGAGTGGCAGAGTGGGACTGCATCGCCTCGTAACAGAACCCCCCCCCTCCCCACCCCCTACCCCCTCCCCCCCTCCCCCCCTCCCTATCCCCCCCTTCCCCTCCCCCTCCCCCCTTCCCCTCCCCCCGCTCCCTATCCCCCTCCCCCCGCTCACCACCCCCCTCCCCCCGCTCACTCACCCCCGCGGCGGGGCTCCCCTCGTCCCGGCTCCACTGGTAGGTCACCACTCCCTTGTCGTCTGAGGATTCTGACCCGTCGAGAGCGGCCATGTTCAGGGGGAGGGTGAGCTGCACGTTCCCGGAAATCCGAGCCACAGGGGGCTGATTCAACTCTAACAGAAGAGAGAGAGCGAGAGAGTCATAGAGAGAGACATGGGCTGGTTTGAGAGGAGACACAGACAGTGACAACACACACAGGGCTGGTTCAGCTGTGACAGGATCTCCCCCTCTCTCTCACACACTCACCCTCTTTCACGATGACGCTCACAGTGTCGCTGCTCCCCAGGTTCCTCTCGTCTCGCACGCTCAGTGTGAACTCGTATACGCCCACCTGCAGCCCCGTCACCGTGGCGACGGCGCTGTCTGCGTTCTCGATCTTCACTCCGTCCGGACCGCTGACAGACAGACAGACACAGAGATGCTTAAACTTGTTTGTAAGCAATCAAAAAACATGAGAATCTGCCCTCCATCGGGGTGCTGTTACTGTGTGAGAGACTGCATGCACACAACACTGACGTGAGCCCGAGAGAGGCTCTGTATGAATACCCCGACACGACTGCATCCCCAGCACAGACCGGACAGGATCCGGACCGGATCTCTCAAGTGAATCCTCAGCAGATCCCAGGGATGGGAATAAGACTCCTGCTGCACAGCAGCCTCCCCCAATGCAGGTTTTACTGCTGCGAGCTTCATTAGCCACAGTGTGTCCAGGTAACAAGCGCAGGTGCGTCTTATTAAACTCGCAGTGAAACCAGGAATGGATCAAACTGCTGTGCAACGGGAGTCTTATTCCCATCCCTGGGACACTCGGTGGATCTCTGGCGAGTCTCTCTCTCTCTCTCTCTGTCTCTCTCTCTGTCTCTCTCTCGTGGATCCCGGTACCTGGTTTTCTCCCAGCGGTACGATGCGATCTTCTGGTCATCGCTGCTCTTGCTCCCGTCCAGCGTGGTGCTGTCCACGGGCAGGGTGAGCTCCTTCTCCGGCCCCGCGTCCGCGTGGGGGGGGCTTGTTATTCTCTGAGGGGGGAAACTCAGGATCACACTCCCTCATCTCGTGTATCTCTGCGCTGACCTTGCATTGCCTCTAATGAAGTGTGGATGTACCGCTCTAGAACGGATCCCCACAATCACGAGCAAATACTTCAGCATGAAAGCAACAAAAAATGATTTGAATGTGGTGAGAACGATGTCATAGGAGGTCCTCGCTGCTTTACAGCTATGCAATACACACACACACACACACACACACAGAGACATCCCCACCCCCCCAAACACTCCCTCGGAGCTCACTGACCCGGCTGCACGATCACGGTCACCTCGGCAGTGTCTTGCTGGTTGGCCGAGTCGGTGACGGTCAGCTGGTAGGTGTAATCGCCCTCCTGCATCGCCGAGAGCTGCAGAGTGGAGGTGCGCACACCCTGACCAGGGAACACAGAGACAGAGGGACAGGAGAGAGCAGCTTCAAACACTGGACTTTACACTGCAGCAGCTTGTGAGCGAATGTGTCTCTGTGCGCTCACCTGCATCTCCACCACCTTGTCCTTGCTCTGCGGGCTGAGTGACCACTCATAGCTGACGGGCCCGTGGTCGTCGGTGCTCTGGTTCCCGAACAGCGTGATGGAGTTCTGCGGCAGCGTGATCACCTGATTGGGACCGGCGTTCGCCACGGGGGGGGTAATCCACAGCCTTTAACACGGAGAGAGAGGCCAGCGTTGAGTCACGGGCTCCATCAGAGTCGACCACTGTGAGGCTGAGAGAGGAGAGAGGAGTCAGAGTCGAACACTGTGAGGCTGAGAGGAGAGGAGAGGAGAGGAGAGAGGAGTCAGAGTCGAACACTGAGGCTGAGAGAGGAGAGAGGAGTCAGAGTCGAACACTGTGAGGCTGAGAGGAGAGGAGAGAGGAGTCAGAGTCGAACACTGTGAGGCTGAGAGGAGGAGGAGAGGAGAGAGGAGTCAGAGTCGAACACTGTGAGGAGGTGGGGGTAGGTGGTAGTGGGGTAGGGAGTAGGGGGGTAGGTGGTAGTGGGGTAGGGTTTACCTGAAGGTGTAGTTCCCTGGGACCAGGTTGGCCAGTTTGAGGATGGGGGTGTCTGCAGAAACCTTCTCCTCTCGCAGGGGTCCCTTCACCTCCTCCCAGTGATACGAGACCACATGGTCATCGTCAGTGCTCTCTGAGGGGGGAGAGTTAGAAGAGTTGGAATGCAGCGTCAGGGCCAGCATGGAAAGCTGTATTGTGGTTCTGTGCTGTGGTACTGCATGGGGTATTGCAGTGGTGCTGTGCTGGGTTGCTGTGGTGCTGTATTGGTGCTGTGCTGGGTTGCTGTGGTGCTGTAGTGGTGCTGTGCTGGGTTGCTGTGGTGCTGTATTGGTGCTGTGCTGGGTTGCTGTGGTGCTGTATTGGTGCTGTGCTGGGTTGCTGTGGTGCTGTATTGGTGCTGTGCTGGGTTGCTGTGGTGCTGTATTGGTGCTATGCTGGGTTGCTGGGTTGCTGTGGTGCTGTGCTGGGTTGCTGTGGTGCTGTATTGGTGCTGTGCTGGGTTGCTGTGGTGCTGTATTGGTGCTGTGCTGGGTTGCTGTGGTGCTGTATTGGTGCTGTGCTGGGTTGCTGTGGTGCTGTATTGGTGCTGTGCTGGGTTGCTGTGGTGCTGTATTGGTGCTGTGCTGGGTTGCTGTGGTGTATATACAACTCTGTACTCACGGCTGCCATCGATGACAGTGGAGCTGGTGGGCAGAGAGATCTCCTGGAACCGGGGCGAGACCACAGCCACGGGGGGCTGGTTCACTCGGGGCTCTGAGAGAGAGAGAGAGGGGTGAGAGAGGGGTGGGGGGGAGATTTAGAATGGGTGTGTGCACAGTGCTGTATTTAAACAGGTATCAAATGACAGAGAGAGAGAGAGCAAGAGAGAGAGAGGAGAGAGAGACGGGTTCAAGCTCACCTGGCTTAACGGTGACGTTGACGAAGCCCTGCCCGTGAGCCCCTTCCCCGTCCACCAGCACCTCGAAATCATACAGACCCTGCGTGAGCTACGAGAGACACGGGTCAAACACACAGCAACACTAACACTGCACCCGCACCTCAAACTCACACAGACCCTGCGTGAGCTACGAGAGACACGGGTCAAACACACAGCAACACTAACACTGCACCAGCACCTCAAACTCACACAGACCCTGCGTGAGCTACGAGAGAGACACGGGTCAAACACACAGCAACACTAACACTGCACCAGCACCTCAAACTCACACAGACCCTGCGTGAGCTACGAGAGACACGGGTCAAACACACAGCAACACTAACACTGCACCCGCACCTCAAACACACAGACCCTGCGTGAGCTACGAGAGAGACACGGGTCAAACACACAGCAACACTAACACTGCACCAGCACCTCAAACACACAGACCCTGCGTGAGCTTCGAGAGACACGGGTCAAACACACAGCAACACTAACACTGCACCAGCACCTCAAACTCACACAGACCCTGCGTGAGCTACGAGAGAGACACGGGTCAAACACACAGCAACACTAACACTGCACCCGCACCTCAAACTCACACAGACCCTGCGTGAGCTACGAGAGGGATGATGCTGTCAATATTTTGTGTTTTTATGAGCTAAACATCCACACCTCACACAGCAGCCATGAGTGAGACAATGAATGAATGACATAACAGTGTGTCAATATTTTGTGTGCGGTGTGAGCTAAAGTGCGAGTGTGTCACTCACCTGCTCAGTTTGAGTGAATGAATGAATGGGTGTGTGACAGTGCGCAGTGGTGTGTGTGACAGTGCGTGCGAGTGTGTGACAGTGCGTGACAGTGCGTGCGAGTGTGTGACAGTGCGTGCGAGTGTGTGACAGTGCGTGACAGTGCGTGCGAGTGCGTGCGGTGTGTGAGCAGTGTGCAGTGTGTGACAGACAGTGTGTGTGACAGTGCGTGCTCACCTTGCTCAGTTTGAGAGTCTGCGAGTGCTTGCCCTCCATCTCTCCACTGTAATCCTTTGGGTGAGTGATGAGCCGCCACTCAAACGTGTAGCTGGAGCCTGAGAGAGAGAGAGAGAGAGAGAGAGAGAGAGACCCCCATGTTTACTAACCCCTGTATCCTGTTTATTGTAATAATATCATGAATAGAGGCTGGCTGTATAAGCCAGGGCTGGGCTCCTCTCTACACCCTGCACCTCGACTCTGTACCTTTGGGGGGCTCCGGCAGCACGAAGGCATTGAGCTCCACCTCGCTCATGGGCAGGGTCACCTCCACACTGTTCCCAGCCGAGACCACCAGCTCCCGCACACCTGGGGGGGAGAGGAGAGGAGAGGAGAGAGGGGAGAGGGGAGAGGGGAGAGGAGAGGAGAGCGGGTCAGACTGACTCTGGAGGGCAATCAGGCACAGGTCTGTGTGTCTCACTCAGTGTGTGTGTGTCTTTCACATACCCTATTAAAACCTGTTTGGTGCACAGCGCTACACACAGACACGCGCTGCAGGGCTTTAGAAAACAGAGACGGGTGACGGCTTTCCTGATTGCTGACAAACATTCCTAAAATTATGTAAAAACATTTTGAAAATCAAATTACTTAAACATTTTGGGAATCAGTGTGTGTGCGTGTGTGTGTGTGTGTGTGTGTTGGTGGCTCACCTGGTTGTGTGGTAGCTCGGGGGGCTGTGCTGGCCATGGATGTGGGTTTGATTGACCTCTCGGAGGTCGTGCTTGTGTTACTGGCGGTTGTCATGGTGATGGTCACTGTGGTGGGAGTGGGGTTCTGTCCTGTGGGGGGCGGGTCCTCCACTGCGCTGTCATTGGAAGGCTTCCCATCCTTTCTATTGGCCGTCGGGCTGAGGGCCACAGGATTGGAGAAGGTCAACATGTGGGTGGGGTCTGGGGCAGCGGTTCCCATGGAAACAAGCTGTAAACAAAGAGACACAGATATAATAGTGTGGGTCAAAATTGGACAAACAGACTTAAAAACACAGACACCCCCCACACAGACCCCCCCCCCACACTCTCTCACCTGTTCATTGCTGGAGGGTCCCTCTTTCTTGGTTGGGGGGTCTGTGTGGGTCTGTGGCTCAGTCTTCACCTCTCTCCGTCTCCTCATCCCCCTCTCATCTCCTGACCCCAGCCATGAATCTCCATGGCGACCAGGCAGGCCACTCCCCTTCCTGTATCCGTGGAGACAAGAGTGAATTCAGATTTATGCCCCTGGTTTAAAACTATTTCCTGCTATTTTCCTTGATGTCATTCATTCCAGTGACAAACCAGAAACCCGGCTGACTCACCTGCGGTTCCGGAACTCCTGTAGCCAATCAAAATCCTCTGTCTGCACTTGCCCCCCCCACTTCGGGGTGTGTCACAAACACCAGCAGCGAATCAGGCTCCCCGGTGCTGCGAGTCTGGCACTGCCCACGGCTCACACAGGCCAACATGACACAGCGCCCCCGCAGGCTCCAGGCAGCATTGCACCCTGCCCTCTCACAGCAAGCCTGGCTGCACTGCTTCAAACTGCCATACCTCCTCCCAGCTGACAGGGGGAGCCACGCGCCAGCACTCACTGACACACCCTGCAGGGCTGGACTGGGCTGGCACTGGGAGGGACTGGGAAGTGCGTCTGTGTGGGGAGAGAGAGAGAGAGAGAGAGGGAGGGCTGTTTGTGATCATTGACTCTACACAGTGGTTGGGAGGGTGGAGGATCGCTCAGAGTATCTTGTCTTTCTGCTCGTCACACACGCTGTGCTCCTCCACACTTGGGAATGCTATGGGCTGGTGTACTGCATCTGTTACTCGCTTGGTACTTTGCTCTCAGCGTCACACAGCTGCCTGCTGGTCTGAGCTGTGCTGTGCTGTGTGGCACACAGGCCTGTACTTTGGACTGCAATGTGGGAGGTGCAAACACAGATACAGACACACGCAGATAAGAGACAGAGATGCAGACACACATAGACAGACACAAATACAGGCACACACAGACACAGACAGATAACAGACAGAGATACAGACACACACAGGAGATACAGACAGACACAGATACAGACAGAGATACTGACACACAGAGACACACAGGAGATACAGACGTGACACAGAGACAGACACACAGACACAGCGATACTGACACACACACACACACGTGATGTTCCAGCTTCTTCTCCTGTTTCAATCACAGTTTTAAATACAGCGAGGGAGGGGCAGAGTGTGACTTATCAATGTTGCTAAATAAACTGCTCACCCACAGCACTTGTTCTGCACTGGTTTCCTACCTGTGGCTGGGAACAGGAAGCTGATGCACACGCTGGTAAGAAACAGGAAGAGGAGCCTGCGACACCCTGCCCAGCCCACACAGCCAATCAGGCTGCAGGATTCAGGGTGGGACTCTGAGGACACCATGTTCACCAGAGCAACCAGACCTGGAGGAGGGAGCGAGAGATGGAAAGAGAGAGGTCTACAGGAACTGAAAACCAGGAGGCTGACCCGTGACGGGCTGGTCTTACACGAGGCAGCACAGCCTTTGAAAACCAGACAACTTCCTCATCCTCTCTTTGGAGGTTTTGCATGCAGTGCTCGGAGCTACAGCAATAAACCAACTAGCTGAGGAGGTTCAGGTTCTGCTCTGGTCTCAGTGTGGTTCAGGTTCTGCTCTGCTCTCAGTGTGGTTCAGGTTCTGCTCTGCTCTCAGTGTGGTTCAGGTTCTGCTCTGGTCTCAGTGTGGTTCAGGTTCTGCTCTGGTCTCAGTGTGGTTCAGGTTCTGCTCTGCTCTCAGTGTGGTTCAGGTTCTGCTCTGGTCTCAGTGTGGTTCAGGTTCTGGTCTGGTCTCAGTGTGGTTCAGGTTCTGCTCTGGTCTCAGTGTGGTTCAGGTTCTGCTCTGCTCTCAGTGTGGTTCAGGTTCTGCTCTGGTCTCAGTGTGGTTCAGGTTCTGCTCTGGTCTCAGTGTGGTTCAGGTTCTGCTCTGGTCTCAGTGTGGTTCAGGTTCTGCTCTGGTCTCAGTGTGGTTCAGGTTCTGCTCTGGTCTCAGTGTGGTTCAGGTTCTGCTCTGCTCTCAGTGTGGTTCAGGTTCTGCTCTGGTCTCAGTGTGGTTCAGGGCTCTGGTCTCAGTGTGGTTCAGGTTCTGGTCTGGTCTCAGTGTGGTTCAGGTTCTGCTCTGGTCTCAGTGTGGTTCAGGTTCTGCTCTGGTCTCAGTGTGGTTCAGGTTCTGCTCTGCTCTCAGTGTGGTTCAGGTTCTGCTCTGCTCTCAGTGTGGTTCAGGTTCTGCTCTGGTCTCAGTGTGGTTCAGGTTCTGCTCTGCTCTCAGTGTGGTTCAGGTTCTGCTCTGCTCTCAGTGTGGTTCAGGTTCTGCTCTGCTCTCAGTGTGGTTCAGGTTCTGCTCTGCTCTCAGTGTGGTTCAGGTTCTGCTCTGCTCTGGTCTCAGTGTGGTTCAGGTTCTGCTCTGCTCTCAGTGTGGTTCAGGTTCTGCTCTGCTCTCAGTGTGGTTCAGGTTCTGCTCTGCTCTCAGTGTGGTTCAGGTTCTGCTCTGCTCTCAGTGTGGTTCAGGTTCTGCTCTGCTCTCAGTGTGGTTCAGGTTCTGCTCTGGTCTCAGTGTGGTTCGGGTTCTGCTCTGGTCTCAGTGTGGTTCGGGTTCTGCTCTGCTCTCAGTGTGGTTCAGGTTCTGCTCTGCTCTCAGTGTGGTTCAGGTTCTGCTCTGGTCTCAGTGTGGTTCAGGTTCTGCTCTGCTCTCAGTGTGGTTCAGGTTCTGCTCTGCTCTCAGTGTGGTTCAGGTTCTGCTCTGGTCTCAGTGTGGTTCAGGTTCTGCTCTGCTCTCAGTGTGGTTCAGGTTCTGCTCTGCTCTCAGTGTGGTTCAGGTTCTGCTCTGCTCTCAGTGTGGTTCAGGTTCTGCTCTGCTCTCAGTGTGGTTCAGGTTCTGCTCTGCTCTCAGTGTGGTTCAGGTTCTGCTCTGCTCTGGTTCAGGTTCTGCTCTGTGGTGGTTCAGGTTCTGCTCTCTCAGGTTCTCTGCTCTCAGTGTGGTTCAGGTTCTGCTCTGCTCTCAGTGTGGTTCAGGTTCTGCTCTGCTCTCAGTGTGGTTCAGGTTCTGCTCTGCTCTCAGTGTGGTTCAGGTTCTGCTCTGCTCTCAGTGTGGTTCAGGTTCTGCTCTGGTCTCAGTGTGGTTCAGGTTCTGCTCTGCTCTCAGTGTGGTTCAGGTTCTGCTCTGCTCTCAGTGTGGTTCAGGTTCTGCTCTGCTCTCAGTGTGGTTCAGGTTCTGCTCTGGTCTCAGTGTGGTTCAGGTTCTGCTCTGGTCTCAGTGTGGTTCAGGTTCTGCTCTGCTCTCAGTGTGGTTCAGGTTCTGCTCTGCTCTCAGTGTGGTTCAGGTTCTGCTCTGCTCTCAGTGTGGTTCAGGTTCTGCTCTGCTCTCAGTGTGGTTCAGGTTCTGCTCTGCTCTCAGTGTGGTTCAGGTTCTGCTCTGCTCTCAGTGTGGTTCAGGTTCTGCTCTGCTCTCAGTCAGGTTCTGCTCTGCTCTCAGTGTGGTTCAGGTTCTGCTCTGGTCTCAGTGTGGTTCAGGTTCTGCTCTGGTCTCAGTGTGGTCAGTGTGGTTCAGGTTCTGGTCCTCAGTGTGGTTCAGGTTCTGCTCTGCTCTCAGTGTGGTTCAGGTTCTGCTCTGCTCTCAGTGTGGTTCAGGTTCTGCTCTGCTCTCAGTGTGGTTCAGGTTCTGCTCTGCTCTCAGTGCGGTTCAGGTTCTGCTCTGCTCTCAGTGTGGTTCAGGTTCTGGTTCTCAGTGGTTCTGGCCTCTCAGTGTGGTTCAGGTTCTGCTCTGCTCTGTGTGGTTCGGGTTCTGCTCTGCTCTCAGTGTGGTTCAGGTTCTGCTCTGCTCTCAGTGTGGTTCAGGTTCTGCTCTGCTCTCAGTGTGGTTCAGGTTCTGCTCTGGTCTCAGTGTGGTTCAGGTTCTGCTCTGCTCTCAGTGTGGTTCGGGTTCTGCTCTGCTCTCAGTGTGGTTCAGGTTCTGCTCTGCTCTCAGTGTGGTTCAGGTTCTGCTCTGCTCTCAGTGTGGTTCAGGTTCTGCTCTGCTCTCAGTGTGGTTCAGGTTCTGCTCTGGTCTCAGTGTGGTTCAGGTTCTGCTCTGGTCTCAGTGTGGTTCAGGTTCTGCTCTGGTCTCAGTGTGGTTCAGGTTCTGCTCTGTGACATACACTGCCTCTGTATAAGAGAGCACAGGACTGACACACTGACCAGCTGTGCCATGGAAGACAGCTGTACAATAGCAGGCATTACAGCACGGCCAACATCAAAACTGAACAAACTCACGTTCAAACAAACTCGCGTTCAAACAAACCTCCCCACCTGTACTTACCCTGGCGGCGGCACGCCCTCTCATTCCGGGGCTGACTCCGCAATCCCAAACCGGTCCTTGCAGTTTTACTCGTTCACAGGATCCGCACTGCAGCCTGGAGAAGCGGCCGAATCTCTCTAGTTTAATTAAAACAAACTCTCTGCGCTGAAATAAAGCAGGTCGCTGGCGTTTCTCACTCTACCTCCCGTCCGAGCCGCCGCCTCCTCCGCGAGTCATGGCGTGGTCCCTCCCCGGGCTTGTGAAGGTGCGCTGGGAGAGGGAGACACGGAGAGAGGGGTGCTGGTTGGTGACAGCGCGATTCGCGCTTGACTGGGTTTCTCCTCTCTGTTTCCTGTTGGCAGTGTCAGCTATCCTCTCTGTGTAAAAACAACAAACTCCAGCTCCGGCTCAGCGGCGAGGCAGATCCGGGATGACGGGCTCGGCGTCTTATCTTTTTAGTTTCCCCAAAACGAGATTTAATCGGAATCGGCAATCGACAGCCGGCAGCCAGGCTTTCAGGGTTTGTTTTTTGGCAAACTCTTCTTTGAACAGAAAACACACCGCCCGCCTTGTCTTAGTTTCAGCCTCTTGTCTCTTTATCGCGTCGCTATTCCGTTTTGCAGCCTTTAAACAAAATAAATAAATATATATAATAATAATAATAATAATAATAATAATAATACATCCGATCTAACTGTTGACTGAAATTAAATTCAGAAAATGTGTGCACTCTTTGCAACTTTGAAAACACGGTTAATGTAATCAGCAAGCAGTGTCAGTGTACAGCTTTGCAATGATTGCAGAGCGCTCACCGTCCCACGCCGCAGAATACATTCCTAATGCAACCCGAGCAACAGCGTTTCAGCTGCAGACATAAACCAGCCACTTTATTACAGGGTCCCGAGTGTGTGTTTGTAAGTAGATTTTACTTCCTGCATGCTCGCTAATGGAATCCAGTAACACAGATCCGTTTAGAAATATGCTGCGCCGGCCGGAGGGCGTTTGTAAAGGGACAGCGACACACCTAATGGCTCATCAGCTGCAGAAAGCCTAATGCTGCTAACTGAAGACAACAGTATTGAATGGAATCCAGTCCCAGGACAATGTAGAAGTGACAGACTCTGTCTTGTTTGTTTCTAATATAAATCCAAACGGCACGGCTGTACTTCACTCGACCCAGTCCCGGGCCGAGCCCGCGCTATTCTCATTAAAGTTTAAACACGCGTATGGTCGGACAGGTTCAGCTATTTCGCGTGTCCCTTTCCGACAGCACCCACGGAACCTCAACCTCAGTGTATAGGAAGTGGAGCGGGCAGCAGCAGCCAGCCAGCTGCGTTACAGAAAGCAGTACAGGACAATATCGCAGGATCATATACACCAGCAGGGCAGCCCTCGCCTTGAATATGCACCCGGCTAGCCTGCTGACTACTGCGTCAGAGAGCATGTGTATTATCATTACTAGTGTATTAAAACACCCCCCAAAGCAATCCTAACTTACACAAATGACCCCCCCACCTCCTCCCTCGCTCGCCCGCCGCACAGCACCTGTTTCTCGAGATGCAAACCGTTATCACGGTATATTATTATTACTCATTATTATCGCTGAGCACACGATCTTTTGAGAATCCAGCAGATTCACGCTAGCGCAGGGCTGCGTGTGCCGATGGAAAACGAGACCGCCTCGATTCACACCAACTTCACATGCAAACCTTCTCGTCTCGCCATCCCCATACTGTAGATATCTGCATTCTAACCACTTCGTTTAGCGTCTCGTTTTTAAATCAATGCAATCTGAACTGCGGTGCAATAAATATGTGAATTTCTCGCCGTGGTGTAATTATATATCACCTGTGTCAGTCGCACAGCATCCCCCGCACCGTGCTGTTGAGTTAAACCGGATTAGTTATCCAGTTAAATACATCATAATGTCAGCTGCTGATCTTAACATCGCATAATAATGATGATGATGATGATGATGATGATGATGACGCTGACGGTGTCTCTGCCCGACGCAGCCTCAGGCCGGGATGTTTTCGTGCTCTTACCTACCTGTCCGGTTCACGATCGCGTCGTGGGCTCTCTTTCTGTCCGGTGTATTCTCATTTTAACAGCGCTGTGTTTCCCTCGTCCATTCTCTCTCGTTATAAACCCGGGTGGCATTAACAACCAGAGTCCCCTTTCACCCGGAACGAACTGGGAGGGAGGGCGTGGAAGAGCCGAAAACAACATCCGCCCTCTGCGAGAACCACACCGACCCGTCCGACACCAAACCACTCCCGCAGGAAACGCGCAAGGAACATGACAACGAGTTCCGGATGCGTACACAGTAATAATAGACGGGATTTACTGTCACCACTGTCGTAACACACACAGTATTGCTGTTTTAAACTGTATTTGTAATGTACCACGTGGTAATGGGAGTCGTTATCGGTGTGAAAATGGGGATTTCAGTCAGCATGTACAAAGCCTGCTGTAAGGGTGGCCCGGATTGGCCGGCTCGCTCTGCGGCGGAAGCAGATTGCTTTAATCAGCTGCGGAACGTGTGTCGCTGTGGATCCGCTTCCATGTGAGTTCCGCTCCCGACTTAAACCGAGACGAGGCAGTAGAGATCAGGTACGTGTGCGCGTTTGAACCGTTACAGTTACTGTTTCAAATGTTATATAGATATATAACACGCCAGAAAAACCTTCGAGAAACGTATTTCGTAAAAACCCGATTTTAATCGGAACCGATCGCAGCGGGTCTGGGGCTGGTGCTTCAGAAGAATTCTGTTATATAATCCGTTCAGTAGTTGCATGTGTACAGATATTATGAAACATTATAATAACCTGTAATAATACTAGGACCGTATACCGCAAACTTCAGAAGACGTTCACGTGGTGTTTGCGTGCTTCACGTCGCGCTCTTCAATACCCCCTCCCCCGCTTATACTATGATAGTTCACCATGGTGACAACTTTATAAATATGCGTTACCATAGCGCTCTGTGCTTCTCAATGCGTTACCATAGCGCTCTGTGCTTCTCAATGCGTTACCATAGCGCTCTGTGCTTCTCAATGCTGTTACCATAGCGCTCTGTGCTTCTCAATGCGTTACCATAGCGCTCTGTGCTTCTCAATGCGTTACCATAGCGCTCTGTGCTTCTCAATTCTGTTACCATAGCTCTGTGCTTCTCAATGCTGTTACCATAGCTCTCTGTGCTTCTCAATGCTTACCTGTGCTGTTACCATAGCGCTCTGTGCTTAATGCTTACCTGCGCTGTTACCATAGCTCTCTGTGCTTCTCAATGCTGTTACCATAGCTCTCTGTGCTTCTCAATGCTGTTACCATAGCGCTCTGTGCTTCTCAATGCTGTTACCATAGCGCTCTGTGCTTCTCAATGCTGTTACCATAGCGCTCTGTGCTTCGCAATGTGTTACCATAGCGCTCTGTGCTTCTCAATGCGTTACCATAGCGCTCTGTGCTTCTCAATGCTTATCTGTGCTGTTACCATAGCGCTCTGTGCTTCTCAATTCTGTTACCATAGCGCTCTGTGCTTCTCAATGCTGTTACCATAGCTCTCTGTGCTTCTCTGTTACCATGCTCTGTGCTTCAACGCTTATCTGTAGCTCTCTGTTACCTTATCAATGCTGTTACCATAGCTCTCTGTGCTTCTCAATGCGTTACCATAGCGCTCTGTGCTTCTCAATGCGTTACCATAGCTCTCTGTGCTTCTCAATGCTTACCTGTGCTGTTACCATAGCTCTTTGTGCTTCTCAATGCTTACCTGCGCTGTTACCATAGCTCTCTGTGCTTCTCAATGCTGTTACCATAGCTCTCTGTGCTTCTCAATGCGTTACCATAGCTCTCTGTGCTTCTCAATGCTTATCTGTGCTGTTACCATAGCGCTCTGTGCTTCTCAATGTGTTACCATAGCGCTCTGTGCTTCTCAATGTGTTACCTGCGCTGTTACCATGTTACCATAGCTCTGTGCTTCTCTGTGCTGTTACCATAGCGCTCTTTGCTTCTCTATGCTGTTACCATAGCTCTGTGCTTCTCAATGCTGTTACCATAGCTCTCTGTGCTTCTCAATGCTTACCTGCGCTGTTACCATAGCTCTCTGTGCTTCTCAATGCTGTTACCATAGCTCTCTGTGCTTCTCAATGCTTACCTGTGCTGTTACCATAGCTCTCTGTGCTTCTCAATGCTTACCTGCGCTGTTACCATAGCTCTCTGTGCTTCTCAATGCTTACCTGCGCTGTTACCATAGCTCTCTGTGTTTCTCAATGCTTACCTGTGCTGTTACCATAGCTCAGCTTTGCAATGAATCTGATGGATAAAAGCAAAGAAACGTCATTTATTCTCAGCTTGTTTGTTTCAGGTCCGGCTGTGACAATGTCTTCCATCCCGGCCCCCCAGCTGCTGGCGATCGAGGGATGTGGGAATGCTGTGCCGGAGCCCCCCGGGATGGGGGAGGCCCGGAGCGCCGCGCTGGAGCGCTGTCTGCAGGTCCTGAGAGACACTGCGAGTGACAGCGAGCAGTTTGCAGCGCTGCTGCTGGTGAGGCCGGGGTTAAACATCCACAGGGGGGAGCAGACACTGAGCGGAGGGACTGGGAGGGACGTAGTGTGGCACAGTGGTTAGAGCTGAGGGACTGCGAGGGACACAGTGTGGTCTAGTGGTTAGAGCTGAGGGACTGGGAGGGAGGCAGTGTTACTGGGAGTAGCTTGCCTGCAATGCAGCCGATTCATCTCCTCTCTCCCTCTCTCTCCTCTCCTCTCTCCAGGTCACTAAGCTGGCTCAGGCTGGTGATCTCTCCCCCTCGACCCGGCGCCGTGTTTTCGACGCTGTGGGTTTCTCCCTGCCGAACCGGCTGCTGGTTACCGTGGAGACGCCACCGGACTGCCCCCCCCACCTGTTCCGCTCGCTGGCCGTGTCTCTCCTTGCCGGGTTCAGCACCGACTCGGGCCTGGCGGCGCACCCAGAACTGATCAACAAGATCCCCCTGCTGCTGGGGCTGGTGTCAGCAGAACCGGAACCGGGCCAGGAGAGACCCAGGAGAGACCAGCCAGGACTAGACCTGCCTGAGCAGAGCCCAACAGAACCAGCACAGGACGGGGCCAAGAGAGACCAGCCAGGACCCAATCAAATAACACAAAGAACAGCCCCGGGGCCGAGCCCCACAGAGCCCCACGCACCTGGACAAGCTGAACCCAATCAGAACCACTGTGGAGGAGCCGGGCAGCAGACCCAGCTGTGTCCGGACCTGGCCACTATCCAGGACAGCTACCAGTGTCTGACGGCGCTGGCTCTCTCCCCCCGGGGCCCCCGGGTCCTGCTCTCCCGCGGGGCGGTACCAGCCCTCTGCCGGGCCCACACCCAGCGCTGCCCCGGCCACGCCCTGGCCCTGCCGGTCCTGACCCGCATCCTGAGCGGCGCCGGGCCCGCGGCCTGGCAGAAACACGAGGAGGAGCTGACCCGGCTGCTGGTGCTGCTCAGCTCGGAGTTCGCGAGGTCCGGAGACAGCAGCAAGTTCACCCTGTGCGAGGCTCTGCCGCACTTCCTGCCTCCCCCAGCGGGGGCAGCGCGGCCCGGACTGAGGCCCAGTCTGGACGCCCTGTGTGCTGGGCTGAGGGAGGTTCTGGGGGCCCGGCTCAGTGTGGCCCAGAGAGACCCGGCGCTGAGGCTGGCTGCCTGCCTGTTGGACGGGTTTGGAGCAGAGTGGCTGGCTGGTTCTGGTCCTGGTTCTGGTCAGTTCCTGGCCCTGCTGGTGAACCTGGCCTGTGTGGAGGTCCGCATGGCCCTGGAGGAGCCCGATTCTGGTTCTGCTCGAAGGGACACGATCACTGCCTGTTACCGTATTCTGGAGTTTGGCATGGAGGCCTGCAGCCTGGGGCTCACCTGCCCGGACGCCGCCCCAGGGAAGCCCCCGTCTGGATTGCTCACACTGGAGCAGAGCCGGCAGGTGCTGGGAGTCATGGAGGAGGCTGTCGCCGCCGTCATCTTCTACCTGGCCCAGGTGAGTGAGGGGGAGGGGGTGGGGGGGACAGTCTTACACCAAAAGAGAATCCTGTGTGAATTTAAACAGTGCTGTGCTGTATTCATGCCCCCCTCCCTCCTCTTCCAGGTGGCCCCGGTCCGGTACCGAGACCCGTTTGTCTTTGCCTCGGTCCGGCTCCTCTGCGCCTGGCTGGCTGAAGAGACTTCCTCCCTGAAACAGGAAGTGTGCGCCCTGCTGCCCTTCCTGATTGGCTATGGCAGAGCACTGTTCGAAGGAGAGGAGCGGGACCGCGGCCTGACCAATCAGATGGAGGAGCTGAGTGTGACGGACAGCGGGGAGGGCGGGGATTGGCCTGGTGACGCTCTGAGGTGTGTGTGTGTGTGTGTGTGTGTGTGTGTGTGTGTGTGTGTGTATTGACTGGTCCCTGTCCTGTGTGTGTGTGTGTGTGTATTGACTGGTCCCTGTCCTGTGTATTGCCAGGTTCCTGCTGCCTGGTCTGTGTCACCTCTCTGTGGAGGAGGGCCCCTGCGCTGTGCTGCTCTCCCAGGGCTCCCCCGCCCTGCTCCTGCGCTACCTCTCTCACCTGTGGGGCCGGCTGGGGGCGGCGGGGGGCTGCCAGGACCAGGCCAGCCTGCAGACAGCCTGCTCCGTGTTCCTGAACCTCACCGTCACTGAGCCAGGGATCGTCCGGTAAGTGCTGAGGGGAGTTCTCTTTCCTATAGACCTCTCTGCAGCTCTGCAGTGCTGAGTGGAGTTCTGATTGATCACTCACACTCTGCCTCTCCCTCAGGACAGACCCCAGCTTCTCCAGTCTGCAGACCCTCCTGATGGACTCGCTCCCCTCGCTCATACAGAAGCCCCCCCTCCTCATCCTGGCTGCACACTTCTGCACCCTGGGGCTGCTTATGGCACGCCTGCTGGCTGGAACACCAGGTACCTGACTGACCCAGACCGTGCTCCATCTCGCTGGTTTGACCGCTGAGCTCTCCTCTTCCTCTCTCTCTCTCTCCTCCTCTCTCTCTCTCTCCTCTCCTCTCTCTCTCTCTCTCTCTCTCTCTCTCTCTCTCTCTCTCTCTCTCTCTCTCTCTCTCTCTCTCTCTCTCTCTCTCAGGACAGTGCTCTGTCTCGCTGGTTTGACTGCTGCGCTCTCCTCTTCCTCTCTCCTCTCTCTCTCTCTCTCTCTCTCTCACTCCTCTCTCTCTCTCTCTCTCTCACTCCCCTCTCTATCTGTCTCTCTCCAGCTCTCCAGGACCGTGCTCCGTCTCGTCGGTTTGCCCGCTCCGCTCTCCTCTTCCTCTCCCGCGCTCACACCCTGGATTCGGACGGTGCTGGGAGGGGGGTGCTGCGCTCGGCTCGGTACTCGGAGTGCTGGGAGGATGTGGGGGAGCTGTGGTTCCTCGGGATGCAGGCTCTGGGGGGCTGCGTGGCTGAGCTGCCCTGGCTGGCAGACACGGTACTGCAGAGCGGCTGGCTGGGGTACGCTCTGGAGCTGCTGAGAGCCTGCCCTGCATCGGCAGATCCGGACCTGAGGGGGGCACTGCAGGCTGTGCTCACTCCCCTGGCTCAGCACAGCCAGGCCTGCCGCGACTTCATCCGCAAGCAGCAGGGGGAGGTTATAGCCAAACTGCACTGCATGGCAGAGCTGCAGCGCCACCTAGCAGGGACAGGCTGAAGTGCAAGGACAGACCAGGGATCGGAGATAACAAAACTATTCCATAAATCTTTTCTTTTTAAAACACACAGAGTCACACACACACACACACACAGACACACAGAGACACACACACACTGACATACACAGAGACACACACATACACAGACACACACACACACAGAGACACACAGAGACACACACACACACACACACTGACATACAGAGACACACACTGACACAGACACACACTAACATACACAGACACACACACACACACACACAGAGACACACACACTGACACACACACACAGAGACACACACACAGAGAGACACAGAGACACACATACACACACACACACACACACACACTGACATACACAGAGACAGACATACACAGAGACACACTGACACACACACACACTGACATACACAGACACACACACAGCACATTTCTTTAATCTAGAGCAGTACCAGGTATCGGGTTTTCAAATGAAAATGCCTGTGTTCCTGTGACGCGTGTTTCTTTCCGAGCTGCATGTAGCTAATGGAAGGGGATTCTGGGATTGCTGAGTCACTGTGTGCCGATCTGCACGGAGCAGGACCAGTTCAGCTGGGTTTTGTATTTCATGATGAAACAGGATCCCAGGAGACCGATGAGAGTGATTCACCGCTTTCCTTGTAACAGCCCTCGTTCTGTATTGCTGTGTGTTTATAAATATTACTGTGTGGGAGGCGTTTGATTCAGAGCCCTGGATAACCTGACAAGCGTTTCTACACCAATAAAACAAAGCGAGCAGCGTGCTGGGCTCTGTGTGCTTCTTCTTTCCTTCAGCTGGGTCACTGTGATTACATGGGAGAGTGGAGTACTAGACTTTCAGAAGCAGGGTGGTTGAAAGGGGCTTGCCCAGGCTGCAGTCAGTGTGCACTAAACACACGTGGCCTGTTTCAGCACAGTCTGTCTCTCTCACATTTCTACACAGCAGAGGCCCGCTGTATTAGAAACAACCAGTTTAAAAAACCCCTTGTCGTTTCCCTCTCAGAGATAGTTTAAAGGGTGTTGCAGAAACCCCAGACGGGAACGTGATCCTTTGCAGTTCTACGCAGCCTGGTATTGAGGGGTTGATGTGAACGGATCATGTGTTGCACGCTTTCCGTATCTGTTCTGTAACCTACGCTTGGCATATTGCACTGCATAGAGCGGCGAGGGGCGGGTTTGTTACCCGTACCCTCCGACACGACCGCTGAAGGACGATGCCATTGTAAAGGAATCAAACAGCCGAGCGAACGCCCCTGCATTACTCGAGTGAGCCACAAGAGGGGGCTGTGTTGACGCAGTGTGCGCGGTGTGCCGCGGGCTTTCTGGCGCTGCTGCACGTTCACCGCTCATGAATTCGTGTTAAATAATACATTGCGGATTAACAGCCCGTGTGTAAGGAGGCGGCACACATTTATTTACTGTGCGTTGTCTTTAATCCAACACATTCGGTGTTCATTTGACGAAACGGTGCATCTATTCAGCATCTTTGCAAAAGTTAACAAACCTGACAAGTGAGCGAGTCTGCCGAGACTGAAGCCCGCTTTAATGAATGCAGCGCTTGACATATATAACGTTACACTGCTACAAAACACCCAGGCTTAGCCGCAACTCTTTAGTTTCGCCCCAAAAATAAATGTGGCTTTAGTGTCTCTATAATTATTACATGGCACGAGTTTCCATGTGGAGATAAACGCCATGGTGAAGAGTCTGCAACACGTTTCAGCTTGGATAAAAATGAAACAAATCAACCGCAAACAGGGACGCTCCTGAAAAACTGAAGGAACTGTCCAGCGCTGTTTCCACACTCCCTGTGAGTGCTGCTGACTTTTAATACAATCAGTATCATTAAACAGAATCCGCAGCTCGGGCTGAATGTGTCTTGTAGGGTGCAGTTTGAATCCTGGTCGCCAGATGTCGCCGTAACTACTTTATCGCTAAAGATTCCTAACATACAAATCAATAAATAAACAAACACATGAATAAAGGACAGAGACTCGATCTGTGTCTCTTTGATAATGTTGGACAGACTCGATCTGCGTCTTTTTGATAATGTTGGACAGACTCGATCTGTGTCTCTTTGATAATGTTGGACAGAGACTCGATCTGTGTCTCTGATAATGTTGGACAGAGACTCGATCTGTGTCTCTGATAATGTTGGACAGAGACTCGATCTGTGTCTCTTTGATAATGTTGGACAGACGCGATCTGTGTCTCTGATAATGTTGGACAGACTCGATCTGTGTCTCTGATAATGTTGGACAGAGACTCGATCTGTGTCTCTGATAATGCTGGACAGAGACTCGATCTGTGTCTCTTTGATAATGTTGGACAGAGACTCGATCTGTGTCTCTTTGATAATGTTGGACAGAGACTCGATCTGTGTCTCTTTGATAATGTTGGACAGAGTCGATCTTTGATAATGTTGGACAGAGACTCGATCTGTGTCTCTCTGATAATGTTGGCTTTCCACACAGCAGCATCGATCTGTGTCTATAACCCGGGGAGGTCTAATGCTGGATAGATTGAACTAACGATCTGTGTCTCAAATTTGATAATAATATTAATGAGAGTTGTCCTGAATAAAATATGATTATTTTGACAAACAGATCCTTTGATTCTGGTGGGTCTTTGAGATACGTTGGACAGAGACTCGATCTGTTTGTCTCTTTGATAATGCTACAACGACAGAGGCTTGATCTGTGTCTCTTTGATAATGTTGGACAGAGACTCGATCTGTGTCTCTTTGATAATGTTGGACAGAGACTCGATCTGTGTCTCTTTGATAATGTTGGACAGAGACTCGATCTGTGTCTCTGATAATGTTGGACAGAGACTCGATCTGTGTCTCTCTGATAATGTCGGTGCTGCTTTCCACACAGCAGCATGACGTAATTTGACATTCAAATAAAACGGGAGGTCTGTGTTTGATTGCAGGTCCTATAGATTGAATAATAATAACGCAAAAACGCATTCGTACACGAGCTTCGTCAAATCTTGCAATAATATTAATGAGAAGTTGTCCTGAATAAAATATGATTATTTTGACAAACAGATCCTTTGATTCGTGGCTTGGGTAGCCTAGATACGATGACAGAGCTGCGAGGCTTAAGGGGAGAAAGGGGAAATGCTACAACGCGAGATTGCGTGTTCAAATATTTATGGTGCATTCTCGGATCGAGAGTCCTCCCATGAGGCGCACAGACAGGCCGTGACTCCGGGCCAGGCTGCCGGGCTGAACTGGAGACACACCCGGACTCGGGACCGAACACAGTCCAATAGCACCGAACACACATTTTAAACATAGCTTCTAAATGAATGGGTGGCATAATTCAAATGACATTCAAATAAAACTATAATAATAATAATAATAATAATAATAATAATAATAATAATAGTAAAAACGCATTCGTTTAACGAGCTTCGTTAATTAAAGCTGAAGCTGAGAGAGTCGAGAGTTTGGGGAATTAGCGGAAATGAAGGCTGCCCGGAGATATTGGCTTGAGGCGCAGATTGAGGAGCACCATTCAAATCACTGCTCGCTATTGTGTGTGGCGGTGCTCGTCGCGATCAAGTGCGGTTTAATTAGACAAGAAATCTCTCTTCAAAACGCACACACAGCGGCTGTCAGAGTTTAGTCAAAGCGGGGCTAACTGCTTTGAAAACCGGCAATGTGTTTGTCTTTGCCGGACAGGACGATGCACGGGCACCACAGACAGCATCCGCTTCATAACAAAGTCAAATCAAATACAAATCGAATATATAAAAAATAGCAACACATTACCGTTTTAGATGAAATTATACTAATTATTATTGCAGTTAAATACTAGGGCGTTGGCTAATTATTTATTTGACATATTTATTGTATAATTTTGCACCCATTGTCACTTCATCCAGGTGCATCGAATCTAAATGAATCGTGTTGCAATATCTGTGCTGAAATGAATCTCCTGCAGACAGGGCCATGTGTGAAGGACTGGCGTCATGTCACTGTACAGTGAACACAGTATCAGTGTGTGTGTGTCTGTGTGTGTGTGAGAGAGAGAGAGGGTGTGTGTGTATCACACCACGTTTTTAAAAGTGTGTTATTCGGATGCGTGTATAAATGAATTCAGTGTGTGTGTGTATCTCTCATCGCTCCCATTCACTCCGGGGCAGAACCTGCCTCCCGAGACTATATAAATTAATAAGAATTCCCCAAACTGAGCATTCCACAGAGCAGACGCAAACTAACGACTGCAAGCAGACAGCGTAAATATAATAGCACATTCCACCAAGCAGACATTAACCTATAATTCAGCTTCCCCCAAGCAGACATTATAAATATAATAGCGGAAAACAAAGGACCGGGTCAGAGCCTTCCACCAGGTAAATATAATAGCATTCCACAAAGAAGCGCCAGTCCTGCGCGAAACCCTGCGCTCGCAGACATTTAAATCAAACTCGATTTCACAAGCAGACATTAAAATATTTAACAAAGGGACATTATAAATAGCCCTTCGCTGCACACGCAGACATTTAAAATAAGCGCACTTGGATAACAGCAGACATTATAAATATAATATCGCATTCCACACAAGCAGACATTATAAATATAATAGGCATTCAGCAGCAGACATTATAAATATAATATTGCATTAACCGTGACATTATAACTGTTTCATTCCACACAAGCAGACATTATAAATATCATTCCCTGCCCGCCCTGGTATTTCGTCTCTGTTTTCAAGTCCATGTCTGGTGTGTAATATTTTAAAACAGCCAAGCAGAGATGACATTATAAATATTTCCACACAAGCGACATTATAAATATAATATCCATTCCTCCGTGACATTTTATTGCTTCATTCCACACAAGCAGACATTATTTATAATACAGCATTCCACACAAGCAGACATTCTAAATGGTGCATTCACCTGCAGACATTATAAATCGGTGTCACTCCACACAAGCAGGGTTCCACCTCAGACATTGTTATAAAGGCCGCATTGCCAGCAGGTTTATAAATTAGTGTCGGTCCCTGTGCTGGTTTCAAACTGCAGACATTATAAACTGTTCACATTTCAGAGACATTATAAATATAATACCTCACGCTGACATTATAAAATAATACACACCACGTTTAAGCATTCCAAATGGACATTATAAATATTTCATTCCGGAGCAGACATTATAAATTATACATTTAAAAGCAGACATTTAAATATAATATACATTCCAGCGCAGATGTAAATATGTGTCGCATTACAACATTCCGAATTCAAATGACATTATAAATATAATATCTTAAAAGAAGACATTATAAATCGACCTTCACAACAGACATTATAAATATAATACGCATTCCACACAAGATGACATTATAAATATAATATCGCATTCCACACAGAAGACATTATAAATATAATATCGCATTCCACACAAGCAGACATTATAAATATAATATCGCATTCCACACAAGCAGACATTATAAATATAATATCGCATTCCACACAAGCAGACATTATAAATATAATATCGCATTCCACACAAGCAGACATTATAAATATAATATCGCATTCCACACAAGCAGACATTATAAATATAAATCGCATTCCACACAAGCAGACATTATAAATATAATATCACATTCCACACAAGCAGACATTATAAATATAATATCGCATTCCACACAAGCAGACATTATAAATATAATATCGCATTCCACACAAGCAGACATTATAAATATAATATCACATTCCACACAAGCAGACATTATAAATATAATATCGCATTCCACACAAGCAGACATTATAAATGTAATATCGCATTCCACACAAGCAGGGAGATGGCATTATAAATATAATATCGCATTCCACACAAGCAGGGAGATGGCATTATAAATATAATACACTACAAACACATGCATGTTTCTTGTATGTGTTGATTGTGATATTAAGTGTAGCGCATTTCGTTTTTCTTGAAGTTTTGTGATGAGTTTTGTGCGGGTCTGGCGTAACTCTCCGGGTCATATCGATAAGATGATGAGAGCGCGTCAATCGACAGCTCAATTATAGATACATTACTCGTTTGGTTCTATCTTCCTCACATATATATATATATATATATATATATATATATATATATATATATATATATATATATATATATATTTCGATAAGAAGACATCTCTCACTAAGAGATCCCTGGAATAAACAGATGAAGATAAATCCATGAAATCTCACTCGGTGGTTTTGATTGAAGAGAGATCTTGAAGAATGAACGACTCCAGATCTGTGACCGAGGGCCGAAGATGCGGGCTGTTTTCAATTTCATTTTCAGGAGAACGGACACAATGACTTGCGCTTAAAATGGGCTAGATGTCAGTTTAAACGTCTTGTTTTTATGTATATGCGGTTTTGTATTTGAAGGCTGCTGCATAATCGTGTTTAAATTGCTGTTGGCTGCAAAGACACGCCTGTGACATTCAGGAGATGTATCCTCGGTGTGACAGTGTCAGGTAACATGCATGTTGTGTTAGGTGTGGATACTGGGTGAATATGCTTTGAAAACACAACGTAATGTAACATCGAATTACTGAAGATGTGTACAAGACCACACGGTGTCCGGTTTCGTTTACAAACCTCAATATTATATTGAATTACCAAATCATGCGCACTGCTTCTTAAAACGACTGATTTTCCCGCTCGTGACTATTAAACTTCAGGAATAAAGCAAGCGTTAAATAAATGAACACATGGTAATAAAGTGTGAACGATGCGAAAGGCGAATCGTCTGCGTCGGTTTCGCTTTAAGGCGCCCCCTCCCCTCCCCAGTGCGCGCTCCCGGCGCTATATCTGGCGTGCATGGAGGAGCGCGGGGTCACAGTCGCATCTTCTCTGCCTGACACACAGCATCATTCCGAGCGGCCGAGAGGAACTGCAAACTTTCAATCCGCCTCGACAACACGCTCTCCACCCTCCGTCACCTCCGGACCCGGGCCAGCTCGCCTTTACTGCATGGAGTCCTTCCGCGGCTGAACTCCGGAGCCCAACTTTGCTCGGACTTTCACGCTTTGCATTTGTCTTTTATTCTCGCAGAGGCGCCGTCGGATACGGATTTGTTTCACATCTGAGTCCAGATGTTAGTCCATACTTACTCGGCCATGGTGAGTCCTCAAGCCCGGGCGGGTCCCGGTTCTGTCAGACCTCCCCTCCCATAGACGGGTCTCTGCTCTGCGTGAGGCCCGATGCTCCGCTTGTAACTTCAGATAAGGATTTTTTTAAGTGTTGTAGAAGACAGTTGTAATATAATTGCAGTTTCAATAAACGGCTGTAATTTTACTACAGAGGATTGAGACAGCCGGGGTGCAATCAGCTTCAATTAATATGCGATTAGGGGCGGAAGGAAATTATAGAGGGGATTGCTATTATTATTATTATTATTATTATTATTATTATTATTATTATTAT